>OZ016501.1:0-339061 GCA_963966595.1 Physocephala rufipes | reverse complement strand
ATATATATATATATATATATATATATATATATATATATATATATATATATATATATATATATATATATATATATATATATAATATATATATATATATATATATATATATAATATATATATATATATATTATATATATATATATATATATATATATATATATATATATATATATATATATATATATATATATATATATATATATATATATATATATATATATATATATATATATATATATATATATATATATATATATATATATATATATATTTATATATATATATATATATATATATATATATATATATATATATATATATATATATATATATATATATATATATATATATATATATATTATATATATATATATATATATAATATATATATATATATATATATATATATATATATATATATATATATATATATATATATATATATATATATATATATATATATATATATAATATATATATATATATATATATATATATATATATATATATATATATATTATATATATATATATATATATATATATATATATATATATATATATATATATATATATAATATATATATATATATATATATATATATATATATATATATATATATATATATATATATATATATATATATATATATATATATATATATATATATATATATATATATATATATATATATATATATATATATATATATATATATATATATATATATATATATATATATTATATATATATATATATATATATATATATATATATATATATATATATATATATATATATATATATATATATATATATATATATATATATATATATATATATATATATATATATATATATATATATATATATATATATATATATATATATATATATATATATATATATATATATATATATATATATATATATATATATATATATATATATATATATATATATATATATATATATATATATATATATATATATATATATATATATATATATATATATATATATATATATATATATATATATATATATATATATATATATATATATATATATATATATATATATATATATATATATATATATATATATATATATATATATATATATATATATATATATATATATATATATATATATATATATATATATATATATATATATATATATATATATATATATATATATATATATATATATATATATATATATATATATATATATATTATATATATATATATATATATATATATATATATATATATATATATATATATATATATATATATATATATATATATATATATATATATATATATATATATATATATATATATATATATATATATATATATATATATATATATATATATATATATATATATATACATATATATACTCGTGAGAAAGAGACGAAAGAAGTGTGGACACAAAATTTGTTTTCCTAACTAGTAAATGTGATTGTCATTAAATGTGATCCAGATTGTCATGAAAGTGTTCCAAAGAGATTGTTTTCATATGTTCTCTGTCACCGCAGTCTGCTTAGTGTGAAATATTGGCTTAGTCGGGCCAACTAATCACCTACTTCTTAGGGGCGATGTAAATTTAGCAGTGCTTATAGCTCAGTTCCTTAGTTTTTAGAGATAACTTTAAATATAGAATCCAAGAAAATTTTTAAAATATAGAATCCAAGATGTCAACTCTAAAAAAATGATCGTTTTCTGCCCCCTGGTTTTGGATTTGTGTTATAAATTTATATTACTTGTGTAGGGTATACAGGCTCATGTTCATTTATTCTGCATGTTCATTCTAATCCTGCACGCTCTGACGACATCATACTAATCCTCAGATAATAAATTGATGAAAATTAGGACAGAATACTTCAAGCTAAACATGGAAGAAAGCGAAAGCTAGTTTTATTTAAATCACAAAACCAGAAATCTGCTGCCTTCATTTGGTCCAAAAATATTGTCTCGCGTTCTTAAGAGGCTCCTACGCGTAAGGAAGGCAGAGAGTGCCATTTTAAACTCTATGAGATAATTAAATTGCGATGTTCTCACACCTCACTGAGACTGGATATGCACAATTCTCCAACAATTCTGAAGCTCTGACTAAAATTTTCAGATGCTGTGTTCCTAACTATTTACCATTTGGCCTAGAATTAAAGCAACTAATCAGCAACTAATTTAAAAAACATTTAAGGTTTCGAAATGAGAAAATTTAGATATGATTCAATTTCTCCTCATCTTAATGTGGATTTCGACAGACGTTAATTAATTGCATTTGTAATCGATAAATCAGAGTAAGATCGCTTTCCCAGGAATATATTCAATAAATGACTACATGAAGATATATAGAGTAGATCTTGAATCCCATTCATATAGTCCGTTAGATACGACCGCAAATTGTTATGTTAAGTAATTGTCGAACGAGGTGCCGCCTAGGTGCCATCACTTTGAATACGAATATAACTATCACAAAGAGAAATATACGCACGCATTTTATCGTTATCACAAACTTCGGAGGATTGCGACATTGTTAAGCCGTCAAAGTTCGGTGTTTCGGTTTACAATATTAGCCAATATTAGTTTACAATAAATTGACAACAATTGGGCAATATTAGTTTACAACAAATAATATATTAGATTTCTTAATCACGTACGGTGTAGGAATTCTGCATCTATCTTATTCTGCATCCTCTTATTTGTATTGGTGCCCAAATTTTTTTTTCCATACTACAAATCATTTAGTTCCAAGCCATTCATTTAGCAAACAAATTAATAAAACAATTAATTAAGGAAGATTCCTTGAGCCAACCGTTATTCAGCCTCAACAATTAGGATAGCACGGTAAGGAAATATATTTCATATTCGATCCAAAGAGACACATGATAATGAAGCCTTTCAAGAACTCTAAACAGGTTATCACCAATCAAGCCAAATTAAAAGGCTGATACAAGTCCAATGTCTATTTATTCTTCTAAGAGTAGAAGGGCGAACAGTCATCACTTCCCGAACTGCGTCATAATACATGCAAAATATATCGCAATTAACGCATACGGTCATTATTAAGCTTTGGGTATTGGGACTTCGATGATTCAGATTTCGTCCATTATCAAGGAGAAAAGTTCTAAGTGAACTCTTCTTAATCGAATTTAGATATAAGCATATATTTTTGAGATATTGTAAGATATCTACGAAAATATACATTCTGCAGATATTTCTGTATATAAACAGAACATAAATCGAATAGACGTCGAGTAAAATTAATAAATTCCAGTCAACTGAATTTAGGGCGTCACAAAAACAAACTTATATTTATTTGTACGAACACCGAACTTTTATAGCGTTTTGAAAAATATTTTATAATCCTCAACAGCTCCTAAAGTAAAATAATTCTTCATAAAGAACTCAAAGTCTTAACAAGCACAGACAGACCTCTTAGAAATGGTTTTCACTTTTTGAAAAATTAGGTAACAACTACTTCTTAGAAAAACGGTTTGGTAACAAAACCCAGTTCGGTAAAATTCAGAATAGAAAAGCAAAAGAAAATACAAAATTTTAGTACCAAAAATCAGATTATTCAAATACGTACATATTAAGTTTGAAACTTTCGTGCCTTGCAAACATTTTAGACCGTTTACTTTATAAAATTACTATCAATCTACTATATTTTGCCATGCTTATACATGGAATGATAAATCTTGGCGGCTACTCCAATAATAAATGCCATCTAAAATTCATTAATTAATTTAATAAAATACTTTAAAAACTTACAATTTGAGCAACAAAAAAGACAAAACTTTTTTTGTATAAAACCTAATAAAATCATTTTCATCTAGCAGAAGGTTGCGAGACTAGGTAGGTTTCCTACCACCAAATTGTATCTGAATGAAATAACTCTTCATTAATCCAATATTCAATCTAATTGTTTCCTTAATTAAGAAAAGTTTCGGCCCAAAAATAAACAAGCCTTTTAAAGAGAAACAAACCAGCCTAATATTCTCATTTCCAAGCAGACATGTCAATCCGTTGGGCATTTAAGACCCTTTTCAAGAGCAAAAAAGGCCCACAGCCAAAAGAGCCCGGTCTGCTCAAACATTTTCAATACCACCAAGTGTGGACAAGTTGCCAAGCGAACTTTAAGAAATATAAAGGATATTTATTTCAATTAAAATATTAAGTAAAACAGCATCAAAACTCGCACAGATGGTCGCTCACGCCAATAGACTTAAGCAATAAATGAGCTATGGTGAATGAATTATGGTTAGCCTCCTGACAGCTTCAATTTCTCATCAGAAATTAGCTGCAAAAATTAGTAATAGATATGTTGGATCTATTAGACGATATAATTACCTGATATATCCTCAGATTCTCTATATACTTGGCTTCCATCTGAGACTCTTAATATAAATCGTCTTCTGTCGCACAATGAAAGAAATTAGATCCTACTGTTTCACTAAAATAAAATCCACTAGAAATCGATCATCCATCTCGATCAGTTATCGATTATTGAAAAGATATATATAATAACATTTGTATACTTTATTTTATATTTGTGGGAGAATGTAGTTGTAAAACAAATTGGAAACGTGAGTTTTCTCGTTTCCTGCCTCTTCATATAAAGAACCACTTCAATATTTTTACCCGTTACTAACAGTTTGCATGAGTTGAAAATGCTAGAGTTTAAGCATTTATGAATTGGTCATCTGGAGCGATACTAACGAGCCATCTATCCAGCGATATCGTCAGCCTATCGATACTCGAACTCAAATTGGAGCTCGTTGAAAATCATTTCATTTTATTTTTACGTAAAGGAATTTGTGCATAGTACACGTTACGTTTTCCATCATATTTCGCGGAATACATATAAATAAATTGCCAAACAATACCAATTCTGTGATTAGAAAACATAAAAAGAAAAATCGACTCTTTTCGTAATGACTTCAGAAGTATTTATAATGAACGTTTTTACTCGAAATTCAACATTAGCTGAAATATGAGTCTATTAGACTCACCATTTTAACCATTATTATCTCATCTAGTCGTCTAATATCTCCCCTTTCCATTTTAGATCCTTTCGCTGGTTACACTTAATAACAAGGATTGTGTTCTGTACTTCAAAATTATAATCAGCAAAGTATTCTCAGAATGAATAGTCATAAATTCGTGTTGAAAAAGCGTACACTGCAGGAGGGGTCATTTCTCGATCTGAATGAAAAAAATTTCAAGTGGAAATCCTTTCAGCGGGAGTAATCAACGATATGTTTAGCGAACTGAATATTTTGTTGGTTTTCAATATTAACTCTAAATTGCACTCTGGTGCAAGAAGTTTTCTAATCAACAATTTTTAAGAGCTATTTTCTAAAGAGCTATGACCCATGTCATTTGAATGCAGAGCCAAAAGTGCAAAAGGATATGTTGCCCTTCATACAATCACCATTAATTAATGAAAATAAAGAAATATATAAATAATATATGACGATAAATATAAAAATGTATAATTAATTAATTAATGTAATTTATAAAGGCGCTTTAAATATAAAATTAACCAATTATTTAAGTCATTGGTTTTAATATTGGCTTATTGTATTGCTGTGATTGTGGTGGGGAAACACCTGCCAGAGACAAAGGAAAAATCTTACCTTAATCGATTTGCCCATAATCTCAATAATGTTCGGCAATATTGTGACTCACTTATTATCGAAAATATAGAATAAATTCTATCCTGGGTATCGAATTCCGTAGGCAGATGACTTCGTTGTTTATGGTAGGGATAATTGCGGATGATTATATCCGGAATGCTAATTATTATATCTGGAAGATTCTGAGCCGCATGGGTGGGAGCACTAGACACGACGAAGCAAAAATGTTCGAGAAAGGGGCAATTTAAGAAATGGACAGTATAGGATGGTGTAGAAACGCCCGACGATCCAGCTGCACGCAAACACACAAATATGGCTTTATACTCGTTAGCAAACATACAGCAAACAAGAAAATTTTTTCTACCAGGTTCTCACACTTATGTACGTGCATTCAACGGACCATAAAGAATTGCCATTGTAAAGAATTTTTAATTTACAGCAACGAGTGTCCTAACTCTTTATCTCTGATTTGCATGGTACAATAAAATATTCCAGTATTCACAGAATATTATTAATTTGTAGCATTTGGCGGAGCCATTTCTATTGTCAATTGGTGTAAACTTGTCCGTTCAAATGACCGAAGCTGTGATACAGCAATAAAAGAAGCAATCGTAATTTCCTCTGCTTTCGATTCATTTTGCCGTAATGGTTAGATTATAAACGGACGTGCTCCTTTTCTTATCGATCTTACAGATATTAAAGTGGTATAAAAAGTAGTAGTAAAGTAGTAGACAAACACTTAACTGATGTATTTAATGATAAGCAGTTCCTCTTTGATAATCTCAGCTACTGCAAAACAATTATATAGATTGCAACAACAATACTTAAATGAAAAATGGAATCTAAAATCCTTAAAATTAAATGTTAGATAAAAATTTAATTGCAATTATTTCCATAATAAATATCGTCGCGTCTCCCTAAAATTCAACCTTGAATTCATAAAATATGTAAGATACACTTCCACGTTTCATTAAATCTATGTACTCCTAGAACATCGAGGGAAGTCTAAAAATTGACAAAAAAAGCTACATCACTAAAATTTTAAAATATCTCGAAGTTTCATGAACTAACAACTAGACGCTAAAAGTATTCTCTCCCTCACTTTGAAAACATATACTCCAAAGTCCTTGCCTACTGCCAAGTCCACCTACCACCACTACGAGCACTCTTGCCACTCCACAAAGCTCTCTAAGAAGACATGAAAAATCATTCTTCAAAGGATCAGATTCCGCTTTTCATGGACATTCTTACCTCCTTCTCTTCCTATCTCCTCAACCATTACAACAGTAATGGTTTTTCTGGTCCACATTATTTATTGAAGGGCTCGTGTAGAACAGAAACTCCGTCAAAATACTCAAATGATGACGGTGATACACTTTCCTGGTATATATTCAGGAGAAATCAAAAAGTTAAGCCAACTGAATGAATTATAAAAATGAATTACAATAATTATTTCTCAGGCAGAGGAAGGTACAAATTTCAGAGGAAATCTGTTGAAGATATAAATTGAAAGAGCAATGCTTTTTGCACGGAAACGGAAGTAAATTCTGGGTATAAAAATTTTATCTTTGTTTACAGTTACTGCTTTTCTCTTTATGTTAAACAAATATCTAAATCCAAATATTAATCTAAATAATTCTAAATAAATAAATCCAAATATTAATCTAAATATATCTAAATCCAAATATTCCTACTTTACTCCTCTTACGCACACACTTAATAACGAAGACATGATAGACTGTGGACGATCTAACCTTCAATAAGTTAAACCATTTTACGACGAATATTTTGTGAAGGAGAAAACAAAGCTAATTTCGTTACTAATTTTTATAATATTCTTTTGTTTTGGACTCTCACTATATGAGCAAATATATTGATTTGTCATTTTTTTGTGTAAGCTGTTTGATATAATTTGTAAAGTATTCAAAATTTGAGACACTCTATGAACACATTTGAAGTAATTGATATCATGGCGCAGTTATAAGTGCAATATTTTTAAGATAATATCTTATAATAAATTTCTTAAGAAGCTCTAACAGGATTTAAGAAGCTCCAATACTATTGGATCAAGGATAATCCTTCCTGTCATGTCACCATGACCATAAGACATTTAATGCAAACACTCTCCGATTGGCACTTAACTGACGCCATTCGCAGTCGCAGGAGCCGTCCTTTTGGAACCTATCTGTAGGTGAAAACATAAATGTTTAAAGATGAATTACCTTCTCATCTTTTTCTTCTTCTTCTTCAATATATTGTTTGTGTGTATCTCTTGCATACGTGTGCATCCATTATCTATCTCTCTCTTTCTCCTTTTATGTGTGTGACATATATTCAGGTCACGTTAGCAGTTAACAAATTTATCTCCAGGGTTTCGTCGCGCTTGCCGTGAATTCAGTTTCACCAAATCGATCCCGTTAAAAATTTGAATTTCAATAAAAAAGTTAAATGGAAATGAGAGCAAAATGGAAATAAATCGCAATCACCATCAGCATCAGCAACCATTGCTATTGAAGCACATACATATCGATCAAATATATATCAATAGTAGAATACAATTAACAAAAACTGGGGTCGTTTCCGGCCCACTCCTGCCAAACTAATTGACATTATTTCAATTAAATTATATAGATTTTTTGACATCTCTCAAAAATGGCCGTCAGATAGTTTTAAGAAAGAGGGCTAAGGTGAAAATAGTGAAAAATATAAGTTAATATATATGTATTTATATTTGCGTTTGCATTTATCTGGTCTGTAAAGACAATATTTTTACAGACTAAAAATATGATGGCTTTGAAAGCATTGACCTTGTGTTAAAAAATACGTTATTAGCAGTACATTACATTACATTTCCATACATAGTACATTTCTAAATATAATCCAATGTAACTAAAACTGTATTAATGGTCTCATTTTGGCATAGTTGCAACTGCAATAATTAATTCGAAAATAGTCAAAGATAAGATTTCTACAAAGACTTCTGCAAAGAATATTAAAGTAATTTTAGTGTGATAACGTTGAAACATTTTTTAAATTACAGTCTACAAACCCATTAATTAGAACACGCGGATATTTATTAAAATTTTAAAAGAGATTATTATATTAAAGGCGAGAATATAGATTATTCAAATAACTTTCCATTAATATGCAATCAGAATAAAGACTAATTTTATACAATATATTAAGATCATCAACAAACAGAGAAAAAAATCCAGCACGAAAACATGAGGATATATCATTAATAAAGAGTAAAAAAAGAGTAAAAAGAAGTCACAAAATAGTACCATGAATTAAAATTTTCAATTTGGAAAATTTAGAACGAAAACACATTTTTGGTTGAATGAAAACGCATTATCTTCGCAGTGCTTCCCATAAACTTTAATGCAATAATTTTGGGAAAGAACTGGGATTAGTAGTTCTCGAGCGTTCAGGAAGCAAACCATGCTAATTTTGCAAATAGAGATCCTTAGGGGAAAATAAATTTTTTCTTTAATAAATGTTTTCAATACATCTTAAGCATTAGATAATTTAGTTATAGGAAGAAGATAAGAAACCTTCCATTTATCAACAAATATTTCGGATTGAAGAAATAATATAAAAATCTTACAAAGCGAAACAGAAATTAATTTTATGCACTCTCCTAAAATGCGACGACTTAAACCATCAAAAACAAGTTTGTGTGGAGTTTTTAATAAGGCAATACTTTTATAAATATCTTCAACACTTAGCAATAAATTGCCAACATTTATAATCGTTTCAGCATCGCCCAAAGAAGAATTTCTGCAGTAGAATTACTTTGATCAAAATTAGATTGGGAAAACTTGGCAAAGGATTCACTGAATCGTGACGGTTAAAAATGAATTCACTTTCTAAAAACATGCATATTGAAGTATTAATCGAACATCTCCAAAAACCTATTTGGAATATAAAAGCAGCATAATGGATGCTGGATGCTGGAATTGGAGAAATGCATTCAAAACGTTTATATTTCAGAAAATTAGATATAAAATCTAGCATTTTATATAGTTTGTTAAATATACAGTTGATCTGCACAAAATCAACTAAATCCATTTTGTCGACTTTATTAACATTAATTGGAATAACACAAGAATCATTATGAGCGGGAATCCAGGAGACTGAACTTAGATTGAAATCTCCAACAACACAGAGTGAATCATTATTGTTCAAGCTGCATGACAGAATATTTGATATGTCAGCGTGAGCATTATAAACTCAGGTTGAACTGTATGAAGAGCATAAATTTCGTATACATATAAACAATCAAGAATGTGTGAATAATAACGGATAAATGATCAAGCAAATCTCCAAATCATTAATGGTACAAAGTGATGCGGTTAAGATTTTGCGAACTGCAATTAGCGCACCGCCACTTCTAATACAACCCGTCAATACAGTTTTCGGATCCTTTCGATACAATTGAAACTTACAAAGATTCACAATTTCGCCGTCAAAAAAATCATCAGTTGCAACAGTAAGAATACGTATCGCATAATTCAGTACGTATACTAAAAATATTCTGGTAATAAAATCTAATACACATAGCATCACATGATTTCACAGCAGATGTATTATTTACTGGATACCTTCTGGCACCACTTCTTCTTTCTAAAAAACGAAATGGACGTACTTTTGTATTTACAATAACGTCCAAGTCACTAGTTTGATCATTTCCGATTATAATTTGACGTTTCTTTGGTGGTGCCTTCATAAGAGCAACTCAATTCGGAGAGACAGCCGGTGGAGTATTTGTAATATCATGTGGCGTGGCAGGACACGAAGAAATAGCAGTTATATCAATAAAAACCTCAGCACAAAGTAGTGAAACAGCAGCAGCCATGGCAGCAAAAGCAAAAGAAACCGGAGCAGTAGCAAATCTGCCAGTAGTCCAGTTTCTTGTTGGTTCGTCTTACCTAAACCAGCAGTAGCCTTTATTGGGGAAGAACTTTGTAATGAAATTAATTTCACTTTTGGCTCATCAAAGTTTTCTGTTAGGGTTTTATAAAAGACGACAGGTCATCTAAAGTGATGACGGACGGAAACGGAAACAAAACACAAAAACACAATATTCCGGCTCTCAAGCAAACATTTATGAGAACCCTTATTCATGCTAACGTACAACTAACGCACAAGACACTTTTGCATTACTTGAAGTAGAAGTAAAGCCACAATAAAAAACACGTCCGATCTGATTCAACGTTACCTACTGACTTCACCCTTAGTGTTATTAATGTTACATAAAAGGCATCTCAATTAAAGGTACACGGACAATATTAATAATTCATGGTAACTCAAAGGAAAAATAGTCCAAAAAATCTATCTAACTTAAGAGGCTTGCAACAATGCCTGAGACATCGACCGATTTAAGAATGAAATTTATGTAAAAGATTAAGTTTGTACTCCGTTTTCTGTCTGCAGGAATATAATTTGTACCGCAGATATTGAATCATCCTTCTGCAATGTTAAAATCATAGTGTCATTTTGAGTGGTGCTTCCCCGTCGAACGATTAAAGTGATGGTGAGAAAATAGCACGAGTATATCTTAATGATAACGATGATTAGTTATTAAAAAGTTGGCCAAGGTCACTGGAATTTCAAAATATGAGCACAAAAATGGCGATAATACGTTGAAAGGTTTTCTGAATCGTGACGTAAGAATTATTTATCACTCTATTTAAAGAGAGTGGAAAAAAGCGTTAAATCCTAATACGACACCTAGGATAACGTAAAAACGTTTTGTCTAATGAATTTTTAAATTTCTGAAATTTACAAATTCTGAAGCGATGAATAAAACTATATGTATTATGCCACATCGAATTTATCGTTACCAAGGAACATATATCTATTTATATCTAAGATATATATAATATCTATTTGATTAAAAACCGAAATCTTTGATAATTTGAGGCCAATTTAAACAACAACAAAAATAAACAACCTTTACATACAAATGCCAGAATCCATTGGAATACCTTTATTCCTTTGTATTCGATTCTAAAATGAATCTAATCAAAACTATTTGTAAAATCAACTCAAACACAACTACGAACCATTGAAATAGTTTGTTCACAAAATTTAAACACACACATACATATGTACATACAAACTCACACACACGCGCTCACCAGCTCATGAACATTTCTAAAATAGTGCAAATAACTTTCATTAAAATGTGATTTAATGAGGATTCAGATAAATGGATCAAGAGCGCAAAATATTTACGAGCAAAATATTTACGGGTCCTTACGAGCAAAATATTTACGGGTCCTTGACGGAGGCTGGTTCCATCACAGGTGTTAGGTGGATCGCCAGTTGTTGGTAGCTGCCGTCGTCCGACAGCCCACCACTGGATGAATTCGTTGCCATATTACATTAAGGGCATTAGTACGCAAAACGTAACCAGTGGAGAAACGCGACGCTAGCTTTGACGAAAGTCTCAACATTTTTATGGCATGCAAAATGCTCGTCAGCTTCCTTAGTTAAAGTTCCTCGAGCAAAATGGGAACTTTTTTACTTTCGTTTTTCGCATTAGCTATTTCGTTTCCAGTATTCAAAAATATTCGGCATTCGGTCTTCAACCGGCATGCACTGGTGAGCACTAACAACATGTGCTTATTTCGTGTTAACCAAACTTATATCTGCTACTTATCTACAAGTTGTCAAAGCGGAGAAAAATTAGAAGAAACACGAAAGAGAAATGAAAAAGCGCCTTCGTTTCGTTTTGCTTATTAAGGTCCACCTTTTTCTGCTGTAATGCATTTATTATCGAACTCCAACAAAGTATGTAGGTTGGTGTTGATGATCGTCGGGTCAACAACAACAAAGGTGCGACCGCTTGTGTCGGACTCTGAAACCTAAACTCGCACACGAATCGACTTTCGAACAAAAAACCGCAGTATGGTCAAATTTCCATAAAGTTTTGTGTGAATTCATTTCATGTTTTGATTTCTAGCAAGAATATAAATTCTTTAACGGAGAAAATTAATTCATTTATAATCGAATGATTGACTGATTGATAGACTTAACCGTGTCCTGAACCGAAATTTCGACTTCGACCGAAATACTTGAAAGGTATTTGGGGGAGCACTAGAGAAACATATTAAGAAATCTTAGGAAAACATGTCATATTTTATATCCTGCACACTTAAAATATAGGTCCTTTCAATATAGACATTTCCGTACATTGGAAGATTAAAAAATTGTCATAAAATTTCGAAGTCCTTTAAATTACATTCTTATCTCGCTCCCTCTGAAGAAGAAACTATATCAATTTGGAAAGTGATGGTAGAATATTGGGAGCATCTGCATAATTAAATCTAATTCCCGATAGATTTATTATTCAATTTCCTTATTTTTTAGCTTCCTTTCAATTTTCCCGCAATACGAGCTATTGTTTCAAACTGACACTTCATCGTGTCGTAGAACTAACCCTGAATTTTTTATTAGTCCTTCAGTAATTAATTTTTAGTGCTAAGAGATTGAATACTTTTGTTCAAATTCTGCTCAGAATTCTTACCTTTTCAAAAATTCAATAAAACATTTAACTTCTTCACAGTGAAAAGTTCATTCTTGATTTCTGCACTCTTTACATTCTTTTATTCATCTTTCGTACATTGAATTTGAAGACCCCGTCGACTTCACTAAACGGGCCGGAACAATGAAAAGTCACTCACCAGCGAAATCGGGTGAGGCCCTTGGACAATTGACAAAAAAGCACTGGAAACGAAACGGATGAATATTCGAAAACCAGTAAGAGTTAGATGCTCTAGCTTAAGGCATGAGACGAGGAATTCAGCGAGCGGGAGGTTGAACAATCCGTACAATCATCCGTCCATCCCGGTACGTTCCACTTTCCGACTTTATTGTACGCTTTTGTTTACGGAAAATGCTTCATATGTAGACACATATGTACCGAAGGTACGGAGAGATTAAATAATTCTGTTCAGTAATTATTATTGCAGACCCTCCTCTCTCGCCAATAACCATTCCATCCATTCAGCTGGGCCATGGACAAAGAGTCTGAATGCGGATTCGGAACGGAATGAGATTCTCCGGAGGAATGAGAAGGAGTTGTTAAAGTTATTCATTAAAAAGGGTTTGGGGAAGAATGCGGTGAGTTAATGGCAACACCAAATGGTGGCAGATATATGACAGATATTATGCAGCTTCTACGATCGTAATTGAGGTAACGAATGGTTCATGTGACGAAAGGTTCGCACACTTCTATATTGTCCTCTGTATCGGACGCGAGAAAATATGTTCGATGCAAATACATAAGAATTCTCTCTCTCACCACGCATTCTAGACTTTTTCCTCTTGTTGCCAGTCTTACTCTATTGTTCCCAAGAGCCCTTAAAATTCTGTTGTATTCTCGCATGTATCAATTCAGTTTGAGAACAATAGAAATTATTTTAGAATTTTGCTGAGGAGTCAGACGTCCTGAATACGATAAATTTCTAAAGAATAGTAGTTGTGAACGAAGACCGATATAAATGGATAGCTTTGCCTGCTGGCAAAAGTAGAATAAGAGGAAAGGAAGGAAAGGACAGACTTCCTCTTAAAATTAAGCGGTTGCTATGCCAAAAGCGAGGTTTCAGCAACCGGGTTAAACACAGAAAATATCGTTTTTAGTTCCGAAAAAAACTCTTAAAACTCTGAACTTTAAGCAACAGCGCTGAGGATAAATTCCCTAAAATATGAGTTTCACCTTGAAAAATTTGTATTTGTTTGGTTGTGAATGGAGAGCAAAAGGCCGAAGGTTGAACCCATTGCTAACTATTTATAATTGCCATGCAATCGGCGTAAATTAATTTCCACTGGTAATTGGGATTGTTGCTTAATTACAGAGAGACGGGAGATTATGAATGATTACCAACATTCATTAAAATTTAACATTATCTATTACGATAAAATTTCGCCAGTTCTGAACTTCGAGCTCCTTGATCGAATTCTCTGATCAGGAGATCTGACCACTTTCTTCACAAGCATTCCCAATCAGTCACTATTTCCACACGTTTAATTGACGTCATTCATTGGTATAAACAACGAGAAGAGTTAGAATTGGTTCGGTTAATAGCGCATATTGCATTTTCCTGCAATTCCCCCCGAAAAAGCTTTTATGCAGTCGTAAAATTTATAGACATTTGCATACACAATATGTTCAGCAACATTTTCCCCTCCCGCACTCTCTTTTTTTTCATTGAAAATATTTTGGAGTTTCCAACTCGTAGGATATTCTTCAATTTGTTACGGTCCTTAAACCGAGGGTAAAATGGTTAGGTGAAATTTTACGGGAATTTCATGTAATTTCATACTTTCACTTCTTAATTTTAGTACTTAATTTTTAATACTTATTGCCGTTCTCTTAGTACTGCTCCTAATTTACTCTTAGATAGTTTTTTCTTTCTCAAAAGTCAAGTACAAGTATGTTTCTTGCATGGCAAGAATAAGTGCGAGAGAAGTAGATGGAAAGAGAATATAAAAGATAGAGAGAGAAATAGGCATAGAAGGGAAGAAAAACGGGAATACATTTTTTCAGAAATTGGCTTAAACTTTTTCATCAAGCTGAATTTATGGCAGCCCATTGAATAACGTTTGTGATATTTGGAATTATACTGTGGCACGCTTCTTTACCAGTTGGCATATATTGATGACTTCTTTTGAAATGTCCAAATCGAGAACCGAGAAGGGTCGATCGGGAATCGAGAGCCTGTCGAGGAGGGTAAGTTTGAAAAGTAAAAAATCAGTAACAATAAAGTGTTGTAGGAAGTGATTATTGTACATTTGAAAAAGCCGTAACTTAGAGCAAAAACGTCGACTAAAATTGATGATGATGCGTGCCGTTTACCTCTAACGCAAAAATAAAATTCTCATGCATTTTCGTTACCACTCAAATCAAATTCATATAAACGAAATGCTTTTGTGAGTATTATTTTTATAAAAAAGTCAATAGTTTTAGTGTAACGAATCTCTTCCCAAATATATTAATCCGTTCGATGCGCGACACGAAAGGATGAAAATGGTATGGTCCTGACATAAATACGAAAAAATTATAGTCACAAATCTTTTTCAGAGTATTATTTTCTCATACTTTTAAGCTTTGATCTCCTCTATATATTTATATTTTCCAAATAAATAAAAATATAAAAATAAACAATCATGAAAATATTAAACTAAAAATAAAAACTAAAAATAAAAACGAAAATAAATAGGAACGAAAAATATATCAACTAAAAGATTGTCTTATTTAAGCTAAATTACATATACTAGATAACAGGATAATTTGGGTAATTTTGAAATGATTTGGCTACCTTACATCACGTATGGGGTGTATCAGCTTCAGATAAGTAGGCGTAAACAAATAGAAGAAATAAACAAAATATACGAGTATAATCGTATCTGTAATTTTTTCAATTTTCTGAACAAATTTAGTGAATGGAGAATACGACACCCAACATCTGAGACTCATTAAGTAATTTCTACTCAGCCCGGTAAAAAATTAATCCCCCCCTGAGGAAGTCATTGTCTACATCGTTTTACTTTTAAGTATTTCATAATTTCAAAAATGCAAAAAGACAAATAACGAATATATTTACCTTGAATGAAAACAGATAATAAAATAAAATAAAGACTGAAAAGTCTCCAATATTTATGAAAGGATTTCGTTACAAATCAGTCCATAGTGTCAACTATAAACATTAATATCAACTATCTCTTAACTTTTCTCTTCTCTCTCTCTCTTCTGGGCTTCAGTATAGTGCTATTTTCCATCTAAACAGGACTTAACAAAAGGATTGTTTTGCGAAAAAAGTAACGCGGCCAAAAACGAGACAGCCAAAAATTGCTTCGTGAAAAAAATGGAAAATGTGCAAGAATGTTTAATTGAAAAATGAACCTGGGTTCCAGCTTGAGACTGGAGGGTACCGGTACCAGTCCTCAGTGGTACCAAATAGAAATCCGTCGGCCAGAAATCGATAACTTTTAACCGAATAATAATCTATAACACGAATTTTTGAGAACTACTGAGAATTGATGAAATATATCTATAAAACAACCAAAATCTGTGAAAACATATCTGACAAACTTTTTGGAAATTACCATAGAAAACGCAGACTACAACAAAGTGTTTAACAGTTTTCATTACACTCAATAGGGCGAACCATTTAAAAGAAAAACAATTTATACAGAAATGGAATTAAAAATGGAAATTGTAATTGGAGAAAAAAAATAAAGTTAAAAAATTATATCGCAATGCGCAGCAAAATTGAAGACATGCTTCTCTGATTTTCCTTGAGACAACTTTGTTCCCTATCCGCGGACTTGTATCCGGCAGTGGTTTCTGTTAGCCGCTAAATGCCATCAAGTGAGCATTTTCCAACAAAAGTTGGAAGAGATTTCTGTATCCGTTGTGTCAGACAAAAGGATTATAAGTTTAGAGAAGCCATTTTAGTCAACCAAAATTTTAAACTCAATTAACAAGCCGAAGCTAAATTTCCGCTTGTTTTAAGAACCAGGATAAACTTTTTGTTAAACGTGACTTAAATTCAAAAAAGTCTCCAAGGAATTGGGAAAACAGGGAGTTAAAATTTTAATATGCTTTGATAACTCTCCTGGGACGCTGGTATCATACTTGAAATTTCTGATACAATTTAAAGGAAGTAAAGTTCATTTTTTGAAAGCACCAATCATAAAGGGTTTTCTTATATTCAAAATTCTCACATCATTTCTAAAAACGTATCAAAGATGATACCAAAGATGATAATTTTGGATTTTCCCAAGAATCGCATGAAATACAGTCTTGTCGCCACTGTCCAACGACGGAAGGACCTACACTGTGGTAACCGAAAACAACGACATGTCAAAGATGTCGAAGTCTACAGAAACGAATGGGTAGGTTGCGATTCCTTTCTATTCAACTGCGCCAACTGCGCAAAATGTCTCTGCGGGGTTGTGGGTTGTGGAAGTTGTGGAGGTTGATCCACTTCGTATGGGAGAACACCTCACACATTATGAATTTTGCTTAAGTTTAAGAATTCTATTTTTTCTCTCCTCCTCATTACTCACTTCTTTTCGACATCCACAAAAACAGCGAGAGCACTTTTATAAAGATTTAGAAAGAGGAAGGGAGCAGTAAAATAATAGCAAAAGCCACATTTGTGTCAGCTGCGTCACTTCATCAGCGCATACGTACGTTTGTATCTTAAAATATGAAAACTTTCGTTTGTAACTAAAAATATAAGCTATTTCCATTTCATTTTAATTCATATTTTTTTTTTGCTACGTTCCATTTTGTTGCGTTGTTTGTACTTTTTCATTTCGGCTGGCGCAAAAATTATTTTTATTACGCAAATTAAAAAAGTTCTATGAAAGAACGTTTCCACAACTCGATGATGAATGAAGCGCGCCACGAATAATAGGCAAATCGTGAAGTTTTTGCAGGAGAGGAAAAAGGGCTCCTCCTTTCTTAACTTGATTTATTTCATCCAACGAAGAGTTCAATATGCTTTTGTTGTTGCTGTTGTTAGAGAGCTATAGAACGTCTACCAGATCGGTATCAAATACAAATACGCAATTCGTTACGAAATCTTATGCATCGTGCCTCTCGAGTATCATGTTTATTTGCCGCTTATTATCTGACAATTTAACGACACAGCATACACAATGGGATAACACAATGCAAATTTGATCAACTGCTAAAAATTGCTAGGATGGCAAGGATGGCATTCAACCTCATTCCTCGAAGAATGAAAATTGCCCTTGTCCCTTAGTTGAAAGATATTTAATTTTCTGCTTTTCTTTTACTCAGAAACACTTTGGTATACTGTACTTATGTTATCCTTTCCCAAACTTAATGGGAGAGTGCAAGGCAGAAAGAAAGAGAGAGAGAGGGAAAGAGAAAATAAGACAAAGATGAAAGATTTGCAAATGTTAACCCTTTCAAGTGAAAAAAGTGGCTTGACTTCACTTTAAGTCGACGGATGTAACACCGTTTGACACTCATTCAAGACGGCACCGACACCGACGCCACCATTCCTTTTCAGTCAAAGTTAAGGCGCAACTTAAGGGAGGAACAGATGGCGCCTTGAAACACTTTCTAGGGGACAAAAAGAAATCACGTTACGTAGAATACAACCGATTCTACAACGACAATTGCAGTCACAACTGTTAAGGCGCAAAGCTTTTCTCGTTAACTCTTGAAATTGTTATCATTAGGAGAACATACTTTTAAAACATCCGTCGATCTCATGTCCGTCAACTAGCTGTAGCGCTCTTCACTGCTTATTTAAATCAATATTGCTTTAGCAGGATTTACAATTTCTTAAGCGACATTTAAAGGAACAAATTTAAACGACTGTATATGAGATCGACTGATTATGAACAGCTAAAATGTAATGTTCGTTGCCATTTGGCTTAATATAATTTGACAAATTATAATTAAGGCAAGCCCTGAAGCTTTATTCCTTCATTTCGAGGCTGCGGTAATCTCCTGGGCGGGTGTAGTTGATGTCAAATTATTGCAAATGCAGAACGTGTGGAGTCAGAAATGGAGTCAGAAGTCAGACTTCGGAACCTCCAAGGAAAGCCTGAAGGAATTGGGTGAAAATCTGTTCAGTAGAGGCTAGTGCGTTTTGTAACCACCAATTATAATAAGATTTAAATGTAATACGCCGGGGTGTGGACACAACATCACATTTCTGTACGCACAGCGCCGTCCCATGACGCCACAACCGCTTGATGTGAACCTGGGGTAACTACGTCCGTGCAAGAGTATTGCTTATATTGTGATGCTCCAGCTGCGAGACCCACATCATGTATAATGTCGCCCACAGGCTCCTTTACTCTTCGAATTAACTTCCCAATTATACGCGACGGTTTTCCACTTGAATGACCACTAGATACTTAGCAAACTTACTGTGCTTAGGCTTATACGTAATACTAATACTTATACGTAATATACGTAATATCATACGTAAGCCAGATACTCGAGAGTTTCATTTTAGTTTTGTGATAGGATAAAATTAAAAATAGCCAAAGACGCCACCTGATTGTCCGAGGATGGTATTAAGGAAGGAGAGAAATCGTCAAATCACTAATTTCAACTGACGTCTAGCGATTATCACTTACCCAAATAGTTGTAATCAATGAGCTCGAATGAAAAAGCCCCACCAGATTTCCCCACCAGACGCACACCAGCATACCTCCGTTATTCTTCACTCTCCATTTCCCTCTCTCTCTCGCTTTGTGTGTGTATGTTTTACAAGTAAAACTTCTACGGCCGTGTCACTCAAATTATTGACAGATGACAAATTTATATGCAAATAACTGTATCTGCTTTCAGTTGAATGCTTCGTGACAACACAAGAAACATAAAACCCTCTTACCCTCATGCCCGCCTCTACTGAATTCTATTAAATATTTCGAGAGCGAAACAAACTAAATATATTTTCATTCGAAAAAGCCTTAACCTTTTTCGGAATTCACTAACTTTATTTCGGAAAATTTTAAGAGGCGGTTCTTCGCCCTTTGCCGTTTTAAACCGCGTGTCCAAGCAAAGTGATTATGATTAATTATTTTGAATTCTTTATTTGGAATCAGTTTGAAAATTTTTAAATCAGTAAAAAGTCGTTTTAAGGAATTACAAAGAATATCGTCTTGTATGTTCCGTGAATATTTTGTAGATTTCTTAACCTGCAGTTCAGTATTTAGGACAAACCTTACGACTTATTGATGTTCACTAGTACGAAATTGCCTAACCTTTTCAAATACCGGTAAAACAAGTTTTGCAAATTCGATTATTTCACAAAAAGAAAAAAAGAAATAGTTCAACCAAACTCCTAAGAAGAAACTCATTTATAATCCTAATGACTAAAATAAGAGTTCCATAAAATGTCATTGATAAATTTAATATACCTAAACTTATAAAAAACGGACACTTATCAATCATGCCAGAGAAAGAATCATATGAAGATTTAATCGAGCTCCGACTATGATTTTCTTTTTCCCATAATTATTCTCTATCTTTATCGTTTTGCATTACGATAACGATCGGAAATTAAATGCTTTTGTGTAGCAATGTTTTTTCTTGCCCTCAGTTAACAATCAACAGCAGGTGACATTGCGTATACTCGTACGATGGTACTCACTAGTCCATGCATGATTCGAATAATGACATTCATAACTTTTCCTTTTACAATTATTAATTGCATTATACTCCCACCACCCAGTTCGAACTTTATTCTCTTGTTTACTCTCTCATTCCTTTATTCAATCAGTCAATCCACTGCCGTTGTATTGAATCAATTTAGTGAAAACTGGAAAGTTCTGCACATCATCATTTTTAGATGAATTGATATTAAAAATTTTAATTCGCCATCTTTCGTTCAATCCGCGCGCGCTTGCTTGAAATGAAGCAATCGATAAATAGTTTTAAATTTGCAAAAATTATTGTCTAATTTGAATTACCATCAACCATTCAATCAATGCAAATATTCAACGTGTTCACGTAATCACGTATTCCACCCACTTGACGACCATCCATCACGGCTGAACAACGGTAACATCGACAGATGTGTTCCTGGCTCTGTCGCTCCCTCCAAAAGTTCTGGATTCCCTCGGCACCGGATTTAAAAACGGTTCGAGAACATGCAATTCCGAACATGATAGTGGATTACATAACGCTCGTAAACAACATCACGAACGTGCGCTACAACAAAATGGTCGACGACGCATCAAATATTCGTAAGTTCTACAGGCTGGTGCTTCAACTGATGCCATATGTGGATCAAATTGTAGTAAAATATATTCTAAAAGTTATTTTCAGTATTTGATTATAATTTCTGTAATAACTACTACTACTACTCGTGAAAATATAATCATATCTACACATATTTACACTCACAGAGCATAAAAGTACAGAAGGACAAAATAAAATAACATTTAAATTGGAATAAATATTAAGAATACAGTATTAAGCATTGAGAATATGTATTAAGAATCAGTTCAATTTAGAATAAGTATTAAAACCTTGAGATGTTGCTCTCACTTTAAATTCAATTTTGTTAGCCAATGTCATTAACAGAGGTTTAACAGAGGTTTAACATGTCATTAACAGATGAACAGGGAGGTTTCCGATAACCTCTAGTACATTCTTCAGATTGTGCATTTTTTCGGCCACACCGCCACCCTCAAATTTGTACTGCATAAGGAATTCATGAGCCGTCTTTCAAGACCGTCGATGTCAAACCAATAAAACTAAATATTTTAAATGAAAGTTGGATATACAAATGCTCAAAAGCAGTGGTCTTTTCGCAAAAACTTATGTGTGTGTAATTCCTTTAAGGGTTTACTGTGACTTCTGTGAGGCCAGACGCATAAAATTAAAAAAACGCATATAAAGCTTAAAGAAAAAATGTAACTATTATTCACTTCCAACCCGCTTCCTTCCGCTTCCTTCTGACCCATTCCGATGGGATGAAATGAGTCGACAGAACTTTAAAACATAGTGCGAATGATTAGGATGGCACTATTAAAGAATTTTACCTATATCATTCCGAATTTAATTCACCATCAGTTTATGCTCTGCTTAATATGAATGTGTGCCCCATTAATAATGATATTACGAATCGTTGATGTTGCTTTTGTTGTTTTCGTAATCTCCGGCAACATTCAGCACTTTGAGTATAAATAATTCCTCGATGGTGCGAATTTGACCACTTACTATTTAATCCGCATTACATTGAAGAAACAAAAGCTTAAACAATCAATAAACAGGGTGCTGTAATTATTTATCGTTTCAAAGGTATTTAAATAATTCTGATAAGTGCAATAAGCTTCGCCTTAAAGAATCCGCAGTGGCTCAAAGAAATACTTTAAGGATATACTTATTAAAAATTTACTAAATTTCACTTACTCTGCAAACTTAATGCGATCGTTGCGAAAACACTATTAAGAAATAATCGATTTCGATTTCGATTTATATTGCAGTCAATGTTGATCTAGATGATTGCATAGATTGTCGAATTCTGTGATTCATGACTCAAAGTGAAAAGAGATTATATTGCCGCGATATTAGAGATTATATTGCACGATTCCTGAATCGTGAAAACGGCCATAAATTGTAGTTCTTTATTACGTCTTTACAGGCGATTACGTTTAATCGATGAGCCTCAACTCAATAAAACCATCAGTTATAATTTAATATTTTGCATGAATACGCTGAAGCCTTCCAAAAATTGCTCTTTGTGCTTGATATTTCTTTATGTTCTCCTTTCTTCTCTTGCGTTCGCATCGAGAATTTTACGTTTTAGGACCACGGACGGAATAATCGTGGTATATATTTATTGCAGTGGCTTTCATTATTTTTTTGCAGATGGAAGGAATTTTCTTTAATATTCAGCAGAAAAATTTCAAAAATATTTTTTCCTTTCTTTTTGTTTTTCGTTTGCATACAACGAAGACAAAAATTCATAATTCAATAGATGATTCCTGTTGGTAAGGAATCACCACCAGAATGATTGTGGTTGCAAGGGTGTCAGAAGCAATAAAGGCAGTCTCTTGCAGTCATAATAGAAACGAAACCACTCACTAACGAAATTCTGGTAATTCTGGTATCCTTTATTCATACCCATCTACCACGACAAAGAAAAGACGTAAAAAATAAAACGGGTCATTTTAAGTATGCGGGCTGTGTTTGTATGTGTCAGAGTATATACAACCTATATGTGTTGATATGTTAGTGTAAAGTGGTTTACAGGTTGTTAAACTGTTAACTTCAACGCAAAACGCCCTTTCCCTTTCTTGGATACAACTTCCTGATTTTATTCAGAACAACGAGAATGCCCTCATTTAGTCATACGAGTAACAACAGCTGCCATAACGAAAAAATGTAAAATTCTCTTTGAAAAAATTTAATAATTTTCATTATATGGAAATTTAATTTTACGACGAAATACTCATAAAATTCGTTGCTTTTAAAAACGTCTCAATACCTCTAGTCATAACGAATATCCATAAGTACTCGCTCGAATTCATTCGCCCTCTACCAGCTCTCAACGAGTTTGCGGCTACAACAGTATTAAAGCATGTTTAACGCTTGAAACGCTACTCAGTCGAAACCACCTGTCTATCCAAAAGATAAGTGAAAGCAGATGAAGAAGAAAAAGAAGGGACAGATTTCTGCCTTGTGCTTTACGTGTACGCCTACCATGATTGGTTTAAGTACACGGCGGGCCATCCCGCACGGGGTTGCGAGTACGAACTCTGTGAACGTACCTTTTTTTGCATATAGCGACAACCGACGCCCATTTCGCTTACGGTAGCCAACCGTAGCTTTGTCATGTACCTGTGGAAGCCTGTGTGTGGCAGGACATTCCTCGCAGGTAACTATTGCGGCACTATCTAAGGCCTTGTGCCGGTGGGGACACTCACCGGCACTTGAGTTGACGGAGGCGGCCTCCTCGCGCAACTCTCGCGGAGACTCAAGGTCTCTACCCGCGTTACTTTGGGTGGTAACCACAGCCACCACGAAGCTCCCACTAGGGGGCCTACCCACGATGCGCTATATGCGTGGGCTTTATATTAGCGGGGTTCGAAGACCCCATACAATGCGCATCACCCGTGGTACCGCTTTTAAGCCTTCGGTGAGGCCTCGGAACCAGGGTGCATAGTTCATGGCTAGTGAACCAGCTTGCACTCTGGTCACTGCCATTTTGTTGCCCACACCGCAACGGGACTGGCACCCGAAGCGTGACAAAAAAGAAGGGACAAGAACATACAGGCAGTACAGTAAATTTATTACCGCGACAGGAGTTTAATATTGCGATGAATAAAGAGATTCGGAGGAACTTTATAGCCGTCGAAAATTAAACGATTACACAACAATTTTTTATGGAAAAATGTTAATTTATTATCTTCCCCTTCTCACTCGTACTAACGCCTCAATTTAATTCCCGAAGAATTTCATATAATTCTCGTAGAATTAATAAGCAATACGTAAGTACCATCAATCAACTATTTTGTTTCCTCCGATTGTCCGCATATTCGTTCGTAAAAAATCCCTACGAAACATCCGCATTGCTGTACCCTTCATTTTGTGCGAGGCGCATTTTAATAGCATCATTAGTCATCGCCCAATGTGGTAACACGACACTACTGACGATGCTAATAAAAGCTATGTCACCGCCAATATTGCGCGCTTTTATGTCCAATTGTTGCGCTTTTATGTCCAAATCGCCACAAAAATCTTTAGTCAACAGTCGTTAAGTTGCGACGAAACTCAGATAAAACGAAATACAATATTTTCTCCTGTGCCTTCCATACATATCATCACGAAAAACGCTCATCATCACGAGAATGAGCAACAATATTTAATTAAAGCTTCATGACAGAGGAACAGATTGAGTCATCGTTTCTTTAGTACAAGCCAGCGCTTTCGTCGTTTTAGTCCTAAAGCAATTCATAGTTCACTCTTTAGAGGCGTGTTGCTTTGTGACGAAGAGAAAACGGAACGAAATCCATTAATTTTATATCAATATTCAGTTTAAAGCAAGGTAAATTTTCCACATTCGCTTGTAGACGTCATCCTGCAATTGGACATGGGTTGGACAATATTTCATTTTTGATATTCAATTAAATTACGCCGAGATCTGAGGGAACCCTAAAGCCATAAAAATATCCTGCTCTTAACAAAATGTGTTTGTACCAACGTCAATCAGGGCATCGGTTGTTAAATCGGCATAAGACAGATATATTCGTTTAGGTTTTATTAAATAAATCCAAAATCAAAACGTTATAAAATGTATTGTCGACTCTCAAAATCACAAAAAAGGCTGATCTCACAAAAAACATTTCTCCATCAGATTTTAAAACACCGTTTTCCGTTTTCACATTGTAAAAATCGCTGAGGTTAAAATTTCAATTCAATTTCATTTACAAACGATGGTTTTCGGAGCGCAATTCTGCCACAATTCGTTCGACAAGTTTCTAACGGAATTTGCTGTAATTTCGCATTCTGCTTCGAAGGTGCTGCTGTAAAACAGAGATTAAATAAAGAAATCAAATAGATATCGTTGAACTAGCGGAGATTGATCATCGATTATCATCACATCGTTCACGGCTGCATTACTCATACGCGATGTTGATCGATTTTCTATAAAAATTCTCCCATAATATTTCAATATATTTTTCATACGAATTACATTATTATTAATTACATTACTAATATACATACAAAACATAAATACGAAATACATACAATAAAACATACATTACATATACATGCATGCATATATACAAAAATACATACAAAAAATATACATTACAAAAATTTTATATGTAAATAAATTATTGTGATTTGTAACGATTGTCTGCTCGACCACTTAAGAGAGGGTTTTTTCGATCACATGTCTCTAAGCCACTGCACTTACATTAGAGATAATTTGTCGGTTCACTAAAAATGCAAAGACGTCTTCAGGATCCCTGTGTATTTAAAGACATAGAAAAATAAGAAGAAGATGATAAACAAGCAGAATACTATGCCGGTGCGAAGCAGGAGACATCCTGCGAATTAAAATGTTAAGCAAATTAACAGATGTTTTTAAAACCAGCGGCGAATACGTTGTTAACAGAAGTTTTGCAGAGGCTGAACAAATATAGACAATAAAGATCACTTGTTCAGCAGAAACGTATTAAGATGATTGCACCCAATACACAATTTGCAACTTTTTTACTCTTTATTTTCCTTAGAATAATAAATATTAATAGTGTGATAATTAGAAATTTTCCCGTAATTGGACAAAAGAGGCGGTTAAAAAAACAATTTCCATGGCACCAATCGATGGAAGAGACTCCAAAAACAAACATGAGACTTAGTGGGAGGTGATTGTGGTCCCAGTAAATACGCACAAAGGGCAGTTTTGACCAAGATAATTTTATGACATCAATTGAAGCCCAACATTTTGATATTGACGCTGAACATAGAGGAGGTGGGGCGAGGGATGTTTTGATCAAAACAAATTTTTTTTTGGTTCCGACAGGTGCAATATAATTTTTTTATCAAACATCGCCTGCGTCCATGTTATAAACTTTTGTGCTCCAAGCTTTTTGCCCGTTTAAGGTGTCCACACTCACCTTCCACCTAGCCTCATATTCGTTTTTAAGATATTTTTCATCTATTGGCGCCATGGAAATTTCTTGACCAAAACCACCCTTTTTGCCACTTACGGGAAAATTTCAATTTATCGTAATATTAATACTTGTAATTCAACGTAAAATAACGAGACTGAAAAATATGTTGCCTCTTAAAACCTAGGTTGACAACGTATTTGCCGCTGATTTTAACAAACTTCCCTTAAATCGCTTAACATACTATTTATATTATTTTAACATAGACTATTTCTCAGGTACTCCAATAGAATTAAAAATTGGTGTAATTTTGTTTGACCTTTTACTTTTATTTTCATTCGCTACACCCGAGATAAGAGAGTATATTCACTTATTTCTTAATTCAATTTCTTTTTTCAGGATAATCTCATAAGTTGATTTAGGCATCTGTCTGTCTGTTTGTCTGTTTGTCGGTCTGTCCGTGTGTTTGTCGAAATCACGGTTGCAGTCGAACGAAGAGAGACATCGACATGACATTCGCCACGAATATTCATAATCATCAGACTTGTTTGGAATTGAAAATGGATAAATCGGACCAGTTTCACACCTACATTTTATTCAAAATCCCTTAAAATGCCGGTTTCTCAGTTTCTGCTAAAATTGACCGTAGACAGTAGAAAATTGACTCCAAATTAATGTGCTGAATTCCTCTTCAAAGTTAAAACTAATTGAAACATATGACCTCATTTCTTGACAACTGCTTAATCAGTCAGTCAGTCATTAAACAGTCACCAAGATGTCGAAATAAATACTTGAAGATCCAGTAATTTTCAAAATGATTATGATATTATGAACATTATTAAAAATTATTTAAATATTTTAAAATTATCCGCATTTTTTAATTAGGAAAAGATGATTATATATAAAGGATATATTATATGCATGCTTTTCGAATTTACAGCTTAAAGGGATTAAGAGCGATTATTATTTTTATATTACCATTTCTCTCACGCCTTTAGTGCCTGCGCCTTCCTAACACAGACATAATTAATCCCGTCACGGTAGTATATACATTATATTATGATAATTCCTTAATCCTATTAAATTCGAAAAGATAGGTTTTCCTTTACGAAGACGGGAAAATTTTCAGTGTGTGTTAATAATTAAACATGAATTATATTCATGCGATTCAATACAGCCAATCGCGCCGAACAAAGCAAATCCACAGGCACGATTGAGTTCGAACCGGCATCGTTACTTAGAGGTTGGCGTATGTAATAATCTAAACTCACTTTTTGAATTCTGAGTACCCACAGCAACAGTTTAGTAGAGAGGTGATAGGTAAAGTGAGGGGAGGGACATATATAGCATTTCGGCATCACGACTTATTTAAAACTAACAGTGCACATATAATGTCACCCGCTCAATTACCGATACAATTTTTTGGTCCCGATTTAAGCCGCTCCCTTGGATGGTATTTGCCCCAAATATCTGAAATTAATTTCTGGTTACATCCAAATCATTCGATTGGCATTTAATTAGAGATCGTAATATGGTATGACTAAAATAATCCCGAAAAGACCAAATTGAATTCAGTAAAAACCTTCCAATAAAACAGTTTAGCGGACCAAAAATAATTAAAATTTTTGGTTAGTTCCAAACGAATTTTAACGCTCATTATAAGTCCTTGCAAAAAATCCCCTTTTCCTGTCCTACCAAATGTTCAAAAATACAGGAATCTATTATTCTGCACGGGTGGATGCATTTAATTGCTGTAGAAAAAAAGTGTCAATTTATTCATTCGATTTCAGATTCAATATATTTTTATAATCTATTTGGACTATTAACGAATCAGCCTCTTTTAACTGCAATAATATGAATTGAATTCTTTGCAAAAGTTTAATATTTATGAGTCTAAAATAACTGCATCCTTGTTAAAATATATATTTTGTAAAAAAAAGATACTAAAAGGAATTATTCCAAAAAAGTTGCATTAATACGATAAAGCAAATGATTGTTTTTAATAAACTTCTGAAAATACGTGAAAATATTAAAAGGCGCAACACTTTATTCAAAAACTTCAAATGTGAAACCAAAAAAATTTACTATAAGTGAAGATCATAATAAACTAAATCAAATGTGCATAAAATATATTTTGCTTTAATTTATATAAAACTTATTTCGAAACAAGTAAGGAATCCATTACAGGATGATACACCCACTTCGGTTATTCACCGGTTAGGTTTTTAGCGTTCATTGTTAAGGCATTTTTCCCAAAACCTCTACACAATTGCTCTAGAATCATTTTTAAACTAAAAGACACACTCAAAATTGCTCCCCGCGCCCATTAAATATTCCATTAAATATTCAATAACATCCTCCCAAAAGTACTATGTATGAAACCTTATATTTTTCCCTATGATTCGCAAATTTAATTGCAATGTGGTTTCAAGGGTAAATAATTAATTAGAAAAAATGCAGCTAAGGAAATGTAAAAACAAATCACGTGGTCACTAAACTACCCGCAGCCTTCATAATTCATTCATTCATAAATGAAGAATCATTATGAATTCTGAACGTCTACCCAAACACTGGTGGCTGCTTTCTAAAGCTTCCTTCTTTAAGGATCATTAACAACGAATAATTATGAGAGAAGATCATAAGCATCATTAAGACATCGATGCGTTCTTACCAAGTGACTCGTAGAAATTCACAAACTCAGCCCTAATAAATAAACAAATTATAACATAATAATAGTTTATAGAGCAACTTGTTTCATTGCTTATAAAACTTCATATTCGTTTCAACTTGAAGTTTTCAACCTGGTATAAAATAATGGACCGACCAGGAAATAAGAAGGCAAAAGCAATTTTAAAAATATCTCGTTGGTTTAAATATACCGACGTAAATTTGAAAAATTAGCA
Source organism: Physocephala rufipes (assembly GCA_963966595.1). Lineage (NCBI taxonomy): Eukaryota > Metazoa > Arthropoda > Insecta > Diptera > Conopidae > Physocephala > Physocephala rufipes. Next base: position 309,361 of record OZ016501.1, on the reverse strand, counting down.
TCACCCAGCTCTCTTTACCCTTGCCCGCACCTTCACCAACCAAGTTGCTGCCACCATACGTCGCTGTTTTGTATTAAATGTCATAACGACTTGAATACAGCCTCTACTTTAAGACATATCCTTTTTAATTTAGGATTAATTGCAGCCACGTTTGCCACTTTTGTGCTCTTCATTCATAACTTGTACGACACTCAAATAACCGAGTTCCAGAAGAGACCCGTCAGCTATAAGTCCAACAAACCGAGAAAATGAACATTTTCAGCCTCTATAGCACACAGTTCGCTGCATCAAAAGCAATACGTGTGGAGTCATTTTAGAAAATTCAAAAGCGACTCAACCATTAAGCGGAGATGTTGGTTACGGCATTGCAGCTGTGCGTTCTTTCCGTTTCCTTTACTTGCAGGAATCGATTACGCCCGAAGCGAACTCTCATCACTGCGATACCATATTGCGCGTTGGTAAACGCGTCGCTGCTGAACCACGTGAGAGTGAATGAAAGACAAAGCAATTTCGTCTTTGGCTCAGAAAGCGATGAAGAAATATTCCATGAATACAAATAATTTCTTTGTGTTCGTTTGAATCAACGTAGTAGAGAAAGTAAATATTTGCAAAATTTTCAAAAGAACCGGATACCAAAGTCAAAGTCGAAATTTCAAATAACAGACACAATCTGATGAAGGACCGGCATCTGCTCCCGAGAAAGACACATTGAAATTATGTCGTTATGATTATTCTTAATCCTCGTTGGTTTGAAGAAAATATTTCCTGCAAAAAAATCATCTCCAATATAAAATAATGTCGTGCCGAGTCTTTTAACAAAGAAGAGAAGTGAAAAAAGAGGACTCTTCTCTTTAGGAAGAGAGGTGGATCAATTTTGGAAGATTTTCATATTAAAGTTTGAAAAATGAAACATTTGCAATAGTCGCACTTCTAAACATCGAAAATAAAATTTGAAGAAGTTAGATTTAATTAACTAAATCTTCGTAACAGAAATTGGAACTTCTTCCTAACAACATTCGTAACTGAAATTATTAACAATGATATATTTTCATAATTCTCTTCCTTTACATAAAAAACAGAATACGAAGAATAACACTTTTGTATTTGTTCCTATCTGCACGTGTACGTATGTGTATGTGTGTGTACTCGTGTGCGTGTACATTCACAAGCATTTACACATAAGTTTAGTACAAAATTGTTTTGTTGTTATTTAATTAGAAATACTGAATGTGGAAATGTTAATTGCAAACATTTGAATAATTTCAATGATTTCAATGATTTCTATGATTCTGGTCTTCAATTGAATGGATTCTGGTCTTACAAATAAAATAGTTCTAGTTGTTTCTTTTTTTTGTTGCTGCTTTTATGTTCCGATTTTATTTCACCTCATCATTTTACGCTTTAGTTACTCTGATTTCCGTTTCCGGAGGTCAGTCGATTCATATCAAGTGAAACAAAGCTTACACGTCGAAATTGTGGCGAGAGGAAAACAGTTTTTAAACAATTTCAACTTTGCAGTTTTTGCGATTAATGAATATGAATAGCTTGCAATTCATTCTCATTCCATAATATTAAACCTCCCGCCCACGGTCTTTCCAATGGTTCTATTCGAAAACAAAATGTATCCGTGGGAGAAGCGCGGTTACAACGTTGCTGTTTTTATACCCCTAATACTCATGCGTCTAATTAGCAGAGTATCATACGTACAGTTTTCACTTTACGGTCAAATGCAGTAACTCTTCTATTATTAATTGTTCCAAATGAGATAATTGGAAAGAGCTAAACAAAACATAAAACCTTTATTTGTTTCAGTCTATTTCTCTCTCTTGAAAAACATGTTTGATGCCAATTACTCGAATGTTTTCCTTCAGCCTCAGCTTTGGTATTATTCAATGTACTGATTTTTTTTATTGCATTGATAGTAGATCGTTGGAACTTTGACCCAAATCGTTATAAATTATTAGTTTTCATTTATAAATACTTCGGCCAAATTATAATCCAATTAAATTCGATATAAAATCAATTTTTATGAAAATAATGCCAAAAAAATTTCTGAGGCGTAAAGAGCCAATAATTTTGGATAATATTTCATATTTTCTTCTTATGGCTATTTTTGTTCACTTTGCCGTTTGCCTTCATCCTTTTATCACAAATTTATTGCGTTAGATTTTTCATTATTTTCTCCATAGGAAAATCTCTTATAACACTTTTGATCTTCGTAAACAAGAAAACAAATGCCAAAATTCTCCTCTTCTTGTCTAAAATATATTGAAAATTCTGCGCGCGAGTGTAAAGGACAAAGTGAAAATTGTCTTCAAGAGAATTATTTATGTGCTGGGCAGAGTCTGAACCATAGCGGAGCCAGAGTAAGCCCTTGTAAGAATAATTTGTGAGCAAGTCTACCAAAGAAGAAAAATCAACAACACCTATTGATTTTATCCCATTGATATCTATATCCTATTGATATCTATCCCATTGGTAATATTATCGTAGCTATATCAGGAAAAGGAAGAGAAGAGAATTACACGAGCACGTTTTCAATTTTGCCAATGACATTTTTAAAATAATTGCCAATAACAACCGCCTGCGGTTACCAAAAGAAATCTACAAAATTATTTACAAAGGTTTTGTTTCGTTTTTGCCTACACATTTTCCACCACGCACACCTACTCACACACGCACACACATAAACCCACACAAACACACACAGTTCGATGAGATTGCTTGCAGACACGCTAATTTATGTACTCTTTTTTAAGTTAAATTAAATTAAATTGTAGATAAACATTTAGAAATTAAATATAAATTTCTCAAGAATGAAATGCCATAAATGGCACATTAGACGTTATAAGAAAAACAGTTTTATTTACAAATTGAAATAAAAAACGATTTTAATGAGGTCTTCAAAAAATTAAAGTAATAATAAAAAATTAAAGTTATTTCTTTCAATGGAAATTAGAAAATGCTTTTCGATCAATTGGGCTTTAATTTTTAGCTGGTGTATTTCAGTTAACATTTCCTTTCATTTCTAATTAGCTTATTTTTTACTTTCTTAATCCAAAAGCCATTTCCGTGGTGGCGAAAAGCAGGAAAACTCGCACGAAACAGTTCGTGGTAAAATACATATATTGGTATGCATGTGTGTGTGCCTGAGTGTGTAGCATATGCTTTTATAGAATTTGTGCACCTACCAATAAATAATCCCTAAATAGACAAAACCGCTCAATTTTAAACACAATATAATTTATTTTCAACTACTCGCTACAACAAATAGGCTGCTTCCATTTTCAATTGATTTTTTCATATCCTCTTTATTCCATGCATCCCCCTTTGTGCTATTTTAATCAGTCAAGAATTTTGTTTTAAATAATTTTAAAAAGAATATTCTCACTCACTCTTTTGTAAAATTATACTAATAAATTTTTCAAGGAAGGAAACAGAGACATTTTGCCCGTAAGTCTTTCATGCAGTCTCTCTACCTTTATACTCGATTTTTCGCTAATTCCATGTAAATTTTTCTAATAATTAATTCCCATTTAAATCACTTTAAGTCATCAAATAACGTTCGAATAACAAACGAATGGGAAGCGCAACAACATGAAATAATCTGTTGTGTTCCAATCAATAATCCCAATCAATAAATCAATAAAATTTTATATTTACAAAACAGTAGACGATGATGGCGACAATTATGATGACCTGACAATGATGGCAATGATGTTCTTGTTCTCCATTCAGTTACAGTCAATCAAGTCAATCAAGATATATATATATATATATATATATATATATATATATATATATATATATATATATATATATATATATATATATATATATATATATATATATATATATATATATATATATATATATATATATATATATATATATATATATATATATATATATATATATATATATATATATATATATATATATATATATATATATATATATATATATATATATATATATATATATATATATATATATATATATATATATATATATATATATATATATATATATATATATATATATATATATATATATATATATATATATATATATATATATATATATATATATATATATATATATATATATATATATATATATATATATATATATATATATATATATATATATATATATATATATATATATATATATATATATATATATATATATATATATATATATATATATATATATATATATATATATATATATATATATATATATATATATATATATATATATATATATATATATATATATATATATATATATATATATATATATATATATATATATATATATATATATATATATATATATATATATATATATATATATATATATATATATATATATATATATATATATATATATATATATATATATATATATATATATATATATATATATATATATATATATATATATATATATATATATATATATATATATATATATATATATATATATATATATATATATATATATATATATATATATATATATATATATATATATATATATATATATATATATATATATATATATATATATATATATATATATATATATATATATATATATATATATATATATATATATATATATATGTATATATATATATATATATATATATATATATATATATATATATATATATATATATATATATATATATATATATATATATATATATATATATATATATATATATATATATATATATATATATATATATATATATATATATATATATATATATATATATATATATATATATATATATATATATATATATATATATATATATATATATATATATATATATATATATATATATATATATATATATATATATATATATATATATATATATATATATATATATATATATATATATATATATATATATATATATATATATATATATATATATATATATATATATATATATATATATATATATATATATATATATATATATATATATATATATATATATATATATATATATATATATATATATATATATATATATATATATATATATATATATATATATATATATATATATATATATATATATATATATATATATATATATATATATATATATATATGATTTGCTATATATGATTTATGGCTATATATGATTTGCTAATATCATAAAAATATAATCAGGACGATTGAGTACAATTTCTTCAACGATTATTACCGCTCTTTGCCGCTCCCCATTATCATCACTATTTCTCTCTGGCTGTGTGTACGTATTATATATAAATGCGTATTATAGATAAATTCGGTTATACATAAGTTGAATCGTATAATAATTGAAAAATATTCAAACTCGTTAATGTTTTTAGAGAGCCCAAAATGAACAAGAGTTCAATTATTGACAAAGAATTTGAATTTAACATACAAATTCAATTTGACAGACACAAATCTGGCAACACTTGTCAAATACTGGGCTTTTTAAATTATGAAAATTTGCCAAAAGAGCCTGAGCCGAGCCGTTTGAATATTTGCTCATGTTTGACTATACATTTATACTGGTTTGTATGTGTGTATATGTGCGTTGATTAATATTGCCAAGTTGAGTTTTGCCAAGTGTTCAAAAGCTGTTTGTGAAGTGGTTGCAACTCATTATCAAATATAACTGTGAGACCAAGTGGGGACCGACCGACTTACCAACTAACGAAGTGGCAAGTCTGTTCATTAAATGTCCTGTCGGGCCGAAACTAGGAAGTAGCAATTAGTTGTTTCTTGGCAAACGAATGAAAGCTGAATGCTGACGTTTCATTCGCCGTCATTGTGGTCTGAGTATCGAGCAATCAACATAGTCGAGAGACGCAGAGTTGCTGATTTTGGGAATATAAGTAGTATTTAAACGATTTATTATTATTATCATTTAATATTCTGCGTTTTTTCGTCTCGTTTCATTCCTTTCATTTTCCTCAGCAAGGCTAAATAATACTGAATTTTATTGAAATCATTTGAGAGATTTATGGCTATTAAAGCATAAATAATACAGTCTGATAAATTGAGTCTGGCAGAATTACAGAAAAATCTGAAAATTTTACAGCAGAATACTTCTTCTTTTTCACAGAAACGGTTAGACTAGTAACGAACAATATCCCGAAAATTATAATCGTAAGCGAAACAATGATTTAGAAAGTTGGCGAATTCCTGCAACGATAACGTCACGCATTAAAAGCCAAACCAATTTTATGCGAATTTAAATTGACGAAAAATAGTCGACTAAAATCATTCTTACTAACCTTCCTTTGAATTACTGTCTATTCATTATCATTAAAATTTTTACAGTAAATGTCATAATTTTTCGTTAATTTAGTCAATAAATGAAGTGGCTATATGTAAAAAATAGCATTAATTTATTTATCCAATTAATGAGGGTGGTATCTTGACAAAAGGACGAAAGGCGTCTTCGGACGAGGAGATCCCCAAGGCATATGAAAATATCTTTTTTGAATTCACAACTACTGCGATATATGGTTTGAAGATTCGAAAGTTGAAGGCATTCATTTAATATGAATACATAATTATACCGAAAGATTTACCAATATGTAAATACGTTCATGTTTAAATCCCTTTTTTTAGCCAACCAAAATAATTTTTTGCGAAGTAGATTTGGGAAAATATCAAACAGTGAGTGAGAGAGAGTGATCGAAAGGGCGAAAGAGTTTACCGAGGAAGAGCAAGAGCAAAACGGAGAAACCTTGGGTGAAAATGCTTTACGATAAATAAAGTTCCAGAGGCAGAGTGAAACCAAGTTTTTAATTAAAGCCCAAATCATGTGAATTTTGCGCCTCGCCAATATTCGTCATGGCTCACTTTTCGCTCGTGGATTTTGACATGGTTTGTTATTTGCATTTTTGTGGAAAAGTTTTTTGCTATTTGCATTCAAATCATCTGGCAATATTGTGAAACTTTTCCAATGCATTTCATATACTTTCCCCCCATTTTTTTCGAAAGTAGCGGTCGAGCTACGAATAAAAAAACAAAAAAGTTCAGGTTTAGCAGAAAGAGTTAAGCGAATGAAACGAAACTTATTCTTCAAAGCAAAATTTTTTCAAAGCTGATTCAAAGCAGAAAAAATAATAAAAATCAAATTATTCTGAAGAGAGAGATCAAAATAGAAACTTCAAAGAAGAATCCTACATACACGCACACAATTAATGAATGACCTTCCTCTCGTTGCTTTCATATTTTTTCCAAATTAAAAATTATCTCTTTCTATTAATTTTTCTATTTAATTCTTTGAATTATTTCAAATTGTAATATTCTTACAAATTTAAAGCATTTGATGGTCGCGCTTGTCCATACAGATTACTCTATTTGCAAACGAGATTATGGCCGATGCGGGCTGGGTAGATGCAAGGTCACAGAAAACGTGGCATTGATTGTCACTGCATCCGCTGAGCTGGCGAGCGACGAATGCGAATATTGTTTTATTTATGACTCTCCCGTCGCCGCCATTCTGGCCGGACTCACTATAATCGGCGGTCTGCATCAAGCTCCAGAGGCGACCTTCCGGGTCTGCACCGCAATGTGAAATGTTGTGGGAGGAATAATGACGTCGGAAGAAAATACGGCGCGAGTTATCCGTCAGTGTAATACCCAGTTGCGACACTTTGAAATGTACTACGGTTGCTGCAGGAGGCGGTTGCTGTAAAAAGAGTTCACTGACAGCCTTGCGAATGGCTTCATCGCCAGTTAGCGATTCCATGTTGCCGGAATACAAGTAGAGCACGTTGCAGGCGGCACCCTGCATCTGGAGTTGCTTTTGGGCAACAATAATTTCTGAATCCTCTGCACAGAGCAGCAGGTCCTGATCGGGTATCCTCAATTTGATCGGAAGAGCCATAGAATTTATGGAGTGTTGATAGACAAGCGCAGAAAGCGAGCTAAAGACTGGTTCGTTGGTACACCCCTTCAATCGCACGCCACGCCTTGTAGGCTCCAAGAGGAAGTGGCGCACCAACTCCTCCCCGCTCGAATTCTCTGCCACCATAACTCCCTGTGGCGGCTTATCAACTCGTACCACCAAACCGAAAGCATTCTTATAAGTGGTCGAGTTTCGGATGATGAAGGTGCCCGGTAAGGCACTACACAACAGAGCAGTGGCATCCTCACGACTGATATGAGGCTTATACCAGAACTCCGAATAGTCCTTAGCGAACTGTACCAAGTGTGGAGCAACATTTTGAGGTTCAGATGCAGCGAGAGCGTTGTTAACGTTCACCTGACAGTGGATGCTTTTACCATCCTGTTTGATGACAGTTGATGGTAAGACACTTCCTGCAGTGTTCGAATGATGACGCTGCAATGTCGGTGTGCCTGGGGATACCATTGAGTATGGACTAATACATCGATCGTCCAATGGACGTTTCGGTATGGGAGGAAATGCGGGAGTTTCGCAGCGCACCACATTCGACTGCACTATGACAGCTACGTCGTGACAATTTGGGATTTTCTCTTCTGTGGACGCACCATGTCGTTGCGTTTCTATATCAACAATTGTCGCAGGTTTCGTCGAGACTTCTAAATTATTTAACTTGCTCGAAATATTTGCTCCTAATATTTGCTGCAGTTCATCCAAATCCCTCCGTATGGCAGCATTTTGTGTTTGTTGAATAGCGTATGTTCGCCGTTCATGCAATGATTGCTCTCGCCTTTCTATCAACATCTCTTCAAATTCTTGACGTGTCAAAGTCTTTCGAAGCAGTGGCCGAGATGGTGAAATGCTTGGTCTCATCGATTTGGGCCTAACCAATGGGCAGGCCGCAACAAATTCTGGACCTTTCGATTGTATTGAGTCCTCAAATGAAGACGTTGTCGGCTGCGCCTCCTCAGGGACTAGGTTATTGGTCGTAAACCAATAATTGAGGTTATTGGTTGTAAACTCTGCCGGTATAGTCCCGTAAGTAAAAGGTCGTGCATTCTCGCGCGCATGGTAAGGAATGCTATCATTTTCATCACCCGAACCGCCGCCTCCCTCGTCCTCATCGTCAATTACAGTCACGTATGGTGATGAAACTGAAGGTGTAAATTCACCACAAGATGGTGACATCGAAGAAGCAAATTTCGCTGATGTCATTCGGTTTTTTAATAATACGTTATTTCCCACAGCTTGTACCGAGCCACACTCCTCCAGAGAATCTAGGTCAATTGAAACAAATCGATAACGCGTGAACGAACGTGTCTGTCCCGCGTAAAATCTCTCGATTAACTGCAGAGAATTGATCGCGCAACATTAATCTGTTCTGGTCATGCTCTCGTTGCGTCTACGGAGCACGCATGAAATTGTTTTGTTATTTTTGCTAATGTTTCTGTTGTTGTGGGAATTATTAGTGATGTCGATTCTTCTTCCGGTTATCTTCATATTCTGCTTCTATGTCGATTGTAGAATGATTTGGTACCGATACCGAACAGCTATAAGAAGAAGCAAAAGTAGCAAAATTCATTAAATCTTTTACAGCTGATAAAGGCCAAAGTGTGCATTCTTGTTTCATTCTGCTCTATCTCCCCCAACTTCCTTCTGGCTTTCTTTTACACCATATTTCAATTGAAATTATCTCTCTTAGGGCATCAAGAAGCCTAAATACAAATACCGCCAACTGGGATTGCTCCAAAGGTTACGCTAAAGCATACACGACATATTCATTTTCGTTTTCGTTTTCCTTTCGTCAGCTTGCAGAGGAAGTGATCGAGAAAAGAAGCCAAGCATAGAATGTGAATTTGTATGCTTTAGCAGCGAACAATCCGCATGAATGTTGCACAACTGTGGATACCGACGAAATCACAGATATCCCCACCACACCACACCACGCCTATTTTTCAAATCTAATATAAGTTTACATGTACTGGCAGAATAACTTCTCAGCTTTCAGAGAAATTTTAGAGCTAAACCTTAGCGTCATGTAATCATATAAGAGCATAATTATATTATTTCCTCTTCTGAAAACCAACTGACCAATTAATGACGAAGCAACATATTTTGTTTTCACGCATTATTTACACCATGCGGTATCAACAACCTCTCCTTGAACGCGAGAAACTAAAATTATTTTCTCTTCCTTTAGTGTGTGTGTGTGTGTGCGTTCGTTCATAAGAAACGAAATAAAACGGTTTGTCTGACCGGGTCTAATATTGGCCTCAATTTGCGCAGCAATAGCAATAAAACAAGCGTCGAAAATATCTACATTATATTGCAAGAGAGAGGAAGCGAGTTTTATTAACCAAGCAATAATAACAGAACGAACAAGAAGAACAATAGCAATTTGCTTTAATTATAGTCACCTGCTGCGGAGCATTCCGTAGCAGGCTTTTTTTAGATAAATTCCATTAGATATGTGTGTGTATTTAATGCATGCACACACTCAAAAATACACACACACACATCCATACACACAAACACACACAAATACACATGAAAGTACATACAAATACATTCGAGCACATACACGCATCATCAAAAAGAAACCTGATATTTGAAAACGATTTAGAATTTAATTAAAATCTTTTCCCCAAGTATCTATCTATTACGACCATGATGATTATGAAAAACCCCTCCACACGGAGGAAGGCGTGGCATCCGGTGGCGTTCTATCATGAATATTACCCCAGATATTACCGGATGACTCACACGAAAGATCTGCAAGCGATCGAAAATATATAAACTCTTGTTTCGATCCTGATTTAGTTAATGGAAATAAATGAAAGCGAGAATTTAATAAATCGTTAAAACGCTTTTATTTATATTTTAAATTTACGCTTACATTTTTAATGAGTTTGTGGAAGGAAGAAGAAGACAGAGGGAACGAAGGGTAAGTAATTTCTGATTTCACAAAATTTTGAACTCAAATAGGAAAATATCTATAGATTGTTTTGGAAATAAAAATCAAGTGAAAACATATTCAGTATTTTACCTTAGATTACATCATGACTTATGAGAAGCAGAAGCAGCATCCCCTCGCGTTCTGTTTAGTTGTTGGCGTGCTGTTAATAATCTTTGATCTGTTATTTCACCATAGCGTGTAATAAATACGTATAGAATTTTGACTTAACATTTGATTTCTTCTTTCTGCTTCTTCCTCTTTTCGGAAACAACAAAACAACTATAGCACCAACAATAATATAACAACAAAGTAATATTTGATACAGCAATAGCAAATTTTAAACACTTCCCCTATTTCCCCTTTCTTCATTTCCCCTGTCTCTCTACCTTTATCTCTCTCCCTGTGCCTTTATGTCTATTTACTTTTCCCTTCATCACCAATGGCCTGGATTATGTTGCCCTACACACATTAAACACAGACTGGGTCGTAGGGCGGAATTTCAATCACTGAACTGTCAAAATTACATGGGTCCTTATGGAGACCGAGAAAAAACTAAAACTAAATTAACATTAAATTAAATTAAAATTAAAACGATTTTAATATTTTCATAGGCAGCGTTAGGTGTCGCTTAATTGTTCTTTGCTTCAATACAAGTCGAAGAAATTGTTGTAAATGAGACTTTTAGCAGAAAAGGCAAGCTGGTGTCAATTTCAAAAATTTTACTTACTAACAGTTTTAGTAAGCAATCGATGAAGACTTATTAATCTCTGATAATATTGTCTAATTTTGCTCTTTTAGCAATTAAGTTTTCAGAGTAAAGAATTTACCATAAAATACCTTCGAAAATATGAAATAATGCCTTAATTGATAAAAATACTGAGGAATTAAATCAATATAGAAATAAAACAAGTAAAAAGTAGACTTGGACAAATATTACGTCAATCTAAATACCCAAAATAATTTCATAGTACCAAAAAACAATTCTGTCTCAAACTAGTGGCAACGCCCCTAAATCTGATAAGCAAACACGAAACACTGTTCCGATCAGTAATTTACCTAAGTCAAAGATTTTACCAATCGTAAAATCGTGTTAAGGCAACGTAATCAAACCATAAATTATAAACCATAAACCATAAATTCAAAAGTGTTGCAGTTGCAGTGTTGCACCCTTTCACGTTCACACCGCCAGGTAAAAGAAAGGAAGAGAGAAGGGTGTATCGTATATAATATCAAAAACTATTTCAATCAGTCCTTAAGCATGCAAAAATATCAAGGATTCGTTACTACTTCGACGGCTTTATAAAATTTCTTAACTAACATTCAGATAATTAGTTGTGGTTAAAAAACGATAGCAGTGCGATGAAACCGACTGACTCCGAAAAAATTATACTACGCGTGCATGTGAGTGTGTGAAACGTCAATTAAATGATGAAAGCGCCATTGCTTATATCTTTGCTATAAAAAAGGAGGTATTTTAATTTAATTTCCTCTTCTTTCCTCCCACCCAAAACGCCTTAACAAAATAAAGAAACTAATAAAAATATTGAAAATACTTTTCAAAAACAAAAGACCATTTTTTCCATTCCTATGAAATCACACAACTATCATTGCTATTGGCGAACTTCTCAAATTTGAATTATTTCTGAGAATCACAAAATTTTTTTATTTTCAACATATCCTCCGCCACGTTCCGCCACTCACACGCACACACTTACGCAGCTGACACCGGTAAATTGCGGTTAATGAAAATAAAGATTAACGGAACTTTTCAAATATTCTGAACGGAAGAAAGAAAATTGGAGCATCGGATGCATCCGTATGCGTCATCATTTTTGCTGATTATTATTTGTTATAAGCGTCATCACCTCTAAGGGACTTGTCGAATGTTTGACAGTGAATTCGGCTTTCACTTGCAAGAACGCGCAGCATGTGTCAAGCAGAAATGTTGCGATGCAGCGCAGTCGCTGGAACCGAAAAAACTGACCTCGTTTCGGTCTGTGGAGAATTCTGAAATAATGGCGGGGTTGTACGCCAATTTCCATAAGCAATACCTTCCCGAGACGACGCTGCCTTTCAGTTGGTGTCATGAATGACGGCGAGTCGTTCGCATCACATATGCCATTGATTTTTTCATTTGCTTGCGATCGCAACAGCGAAACGATTAAAATCCATGACAGCATTTAATAATTTAATTAAAAGGAGATTTTACGTTGAGGGAGTTTATTTGATGTTGACACGAAAGGATTAGTTCATAAAGAGCTATCGAAGGTCCCGTTTGGGTGATAACAACTATTCGCTACAATTCAAATCAAAACTAATTTAAATATGAAATATTTTTCCTTCTCGTTTCGTCTTTACTTTAATTCTATGATTATTTTTAGTAACAACCGAAATCGAAATTAACGAAATCTTAACAATGAAGAAAATTTGCTATTCTCAACATAAGTTTACGCTTTGGTTACAAAAACCATTGTTTGAATCCTTCTTGTCCTTCTTTCGCATTTTCGACCAATAGAAAAACGAAGGATTTTCTTTATTGATTAATTCTTTTAAGATATTTACTAATTGTTACTAAAATTCATTATCATTTATTTTGATACTTACTCAAAAACTTCAACCGCCACAGAGATAAAGAAAACGTTCCGAAGAATAAAACCAACAGAAGAAAACAAAACATCTGTATCTCTCTCCCTTTATCTTTCTGTTTATGTGTAAGGCAAATTAGATAAAGGCAAATTATGTTTTTTTCTATATAAAACAAATGTTTTTATATAAATAAAGTTGGCTAAGTTAAACTTGACAAAAAATTCGAAGTCGCAGAACGTTTGAAAGGCTAAATTATTAATTGAAACAAGTAAGAAGGCAAAATTTCTTGTAGCACCCGCAATATGAACTTATAGTCTGATCCTAATAAGTGGACGGTGCATTTCCCTTTCAATTTTACAATTCTCCTTTTTTCATTAATTTAGATCTAACAAATCATCTTAAACACAACTTATCAAATAATCCACACATAATAAAGCATACGTGTCCGCCCAATTTAGTGAAGTGATAATATTTAACACCAACATCCCGATTATGAAATTCCGGCTTGAAAATTTATGTAAGAAATAAGAAACTGGCCTTTAAAATCGAACTTCATTTGCGACCCCAAATAGCCTGTGATGGCATTGAATACTCGTGCCAAGTTCCATGTCGATATCTCCCACCGTTCGACGACAATCGCGATTCCCACAGCCATATAGACAGACAGATAGACCGACGGACGGCCATGGCGAAATCGACTCAGGAGGTTATTCTGAGCAGGAATATGTATAATTTAGCAGCAGGAATATGCATACTTTAACATAACATTAACATATATACTGTAACATAAAAATTATCTGTTGACTTAAAATTAATGAAATAAATAATTAAGATTTATTTAGAAAACGGCTGAATAAAACGACGGGTACGGCGCTTGAAGGAGAATATCTCTAAATCCAACTTGACAAGAAATGACGAGTACTCGTCCCACATCCACAAGGAATGCTTAAATTATATCTGCCATTAAAAACAAACAGTTGACAACTTTCCTTCTCCTTCCTTCCTCACTATTTTATTGAATTTACCGGTTGAAACCCATATTTTTTCAACTTTAAGTTTATTTTTTTCGAACTTTCGAACGAAGTTTTTTCCACTTCTTTCATAAATCTTTTCACATCTCCCCCAGAAGGAGACTATGCTCCTCGCGTAGCAATTAGGAAAGAGTTTTACCTTATGGTATCCTTCCAATAATCAGAAAACATGTGCCGGCAAAACACTGAGCCTATTTTGTGTCTTTCATTTAAAAGGAACAATATTTGTCATTTTCCGTTAAAAAAGTTATTTGACTTTCCTGCATGAATGAAAATAAATCAGATGCTGAGCTGTGATGATAATGAAGTCGGAGAAATTCAACTGCTTGACTCGTTGAAGACGAGATGGAATTTATTTTTAAACTGCTTTAGAAAGTCTCTCAAAACAATTTTTTACTTATCTTAAACTAAGTTCCTTTTTAATTAATTTTATTTAAAATCAATGAAATTAGAATAAACGCTTTATAATAATCTCAAAATCGTTAAAATTTACTCGTTTTTTATAATAACTTCTAAATGAATATATTTTTAAAGCATTTTTATATTTCGAAAAGATAACAAGAATAGATAAAATATAATAAATTGCTTTAAAACCTATACAAATATTTCCCAAGAAAAATACTTCAGCATTCCATTGCACTGAGCGACGGTTTTACATGGATGCATGCTCGCTACAGAGGAGTATATGTAGCGTATCTGTTCGTCCTATACGCTTCGTATTCCTTTGCATGTAAACAATTTTTTCGGTTTTAATGGTTTGGTTTTTGAATTCTCGCTACCCCCAAAAGCTCTTTAATTAAATTGCTCACTGAATCATTCGCTTAACACCAACGGAAATCACTTATGACTAATCATACACCACTCAACACCACTTACCAGACCGGTCGACGGACAACCGTCAACCCCCGATCACATCCAAATGCAACAGTAGCGAAATACCGTACAAACAGATAATACACAATTTAATCATCCAGCCATTTATCCACGCAGGAATGAATGCTTGCAACTTCAGGTATACCTTTGGTATATCTTTGAAAAATATGGCGCATCAGGGATATGTGATTCTGTTGCGATCGCTGTCGCTGTTGCCTCTTCTGCTGCAATGATAGATTTAAAATAACCTTTCCATTATTCATGACTCCGACTCTCCAACTTCACTGGTATGGTCAAGTTTAATAGGCGGCCTACCTTAGAGACCGCCAATCCACACATTTTAACATGCTATTTCTGCAAGTATGCGGTGGAAAGAAAAGACGAGGCAGAAGAAGAGGAAGGTAATGCTTTCCTTTGTATGTGTAAAGGAAATACGCCGTTTACGTAAAAGAAAATACATCCTTCTTATTTCTTCCTATTCCCGTATTATTCATTTCTCCCTATATTCCTTCTTAATTTTTTTTCATTCAGTCTTTCATTTTCCCAAACCGGGTCTCGTTTTCATCCCGTTTTGAAAATAATTAACAAAAAGGCAAAAAGACAAAAGTGGAAACGACGAACGGAATATCGGTGATGAAAAGTTATCCACAAAAAGTAAGCTATTTCTCGCAAACTCTTTTACATAATTTTGTTTTTTATATTTTTGTATCTGCTTCTCGAGATAGAAAAATAATGAGTTTGTAGAGAATTATTTTATACACTTTTCCACAAGTTTATTCAAAAGCAATCGGAAATATAAATTAATTTTACAAAACATAAAAAATGAATAATTTGAATAGAAATGATGTTGATGCCGATGAAGAAGTAAAATGACTATTATAATAAACAGAATCCTTCTAAAAAAACTTTAGCAAAAGTTGCTGGAATACAAATTAAAATATAAAGTGATAAATTTCACTCCCAAAAATTTTCTAGAACTCTAGGTTTTTCTTTGTTTTGCGAAACTGAAACTTCTTGGAACTCTAAAAGGACTTATTTTTAAGAATTATTATTTACATTCGGTCTGATGGGTTGAATGCTTGTGAATTATGATTATATCCTTAAAACTCAAATTAGTTCCATTTGTGGTCTTTTTGTTTCGCAGTTCCTTGTTGACTTATATATATATATATATATATATATATATATATATATATATATATATATATATATATATATATATATATATATATATATATATATATATATATATATATATATATATATATATATATATATATATATATATATATATATATATATATATATATATATATATATATATATATATATATATATATATATATATATATATATATATATATATATATATATATATATATATATATATATATATATATATATATATATATATATATATATATATATATATATATATATATATATATATATATATATATATATATATATATATATATATATATATATATATATATATATATATATATATATATATATATATATATATATATATATATATATATATATATATATATATATATATATATATATATATATATATATATATATATATATATATATATATATATATATATATATATATATATATATATATATATATATATATATATATATATATATATATATATATATATATATATATATATATATATATATATATATATATATATATATATATATATATATATATATATATATATATATATATATATATATATATATATATATATATATATATATATATATATATATATATATATATATATATATATATATATATATATATATATATATATATATATATATATATATATATATATATATATATATATATATATATATATATATATATATATATATATATATATATATATATATATATATATATATATATATATATATATATATATATATATATATATATATATATATATATATATATATATATATATATATATATATATATATATATATATATATATATATATATATATATATATATATATATATATATATATATATATATATATATATATATATATATATATATATATATATATATATATATATATATATATATATATATATATATATATATATATATATATATATATATATATATATATATATATATATATATATATATATATATATATATATATATATATATATATATATATATATATATATATATATATATACCCATCGAAGCCATTGCTCTGAAAACACAAAGAACCATAAAAGAAATTCATCAGAAATTTTATAAAAAATATGTCGGATTCATCCGAAATTTCCTCCCTCAATTCATTCAAATGTTTGCATTATCCTGTCTTAAAATACCTTGTGCATTCGATAATAATTTTTAATTGATTTAATAATTTAAATTTATTTCATAAATCTTTACAGAAAATTATCGAATATATAGCAATAAAGAATATAAATTAACAAACATATGTTGCGTGATTCACCGAAAGGTGATCGTCTCTAAAGGATCTGTTTTTATCTGGCGCTAATAATATTCGATAATCGATTGAACCCCATTTTGTAGACCTATAAATTATGCCATATGTGATATTAGGAATTAAATGGATATCATTAGGGAAGCGTCCCACAGAAAAAATATGCATTCTTGTGAAGGAAAATATTTTCGTATTCATTTTGTTTTATTTAATATCACAATTGCAGAATATTATCGGTATTTTATACAGTATTTTTTAATATAAATCAATATTTGTAAAAGTAGGTAAGATTTAAAGTATCACTATTCCTTCGTTAGGCCAGCTAGTATTTGTTTAGCAAATGTTTTCAATTGCAGAGGGTCCTTGTCATTGAAGTCATCCATTACCAATTGGATTTGTTCTTTCAGGCCATCCGATATAGAAGTGGTTATACGATCTCTAAAGAGATTTGTAATTGGACTTAAAATAGCTCCGCTAAGTTCCCGAATAATATGATGTTGATCCAACTGTACTTGAATATTACTAAACAAACAAGATAATAAAAAAAGGAGCAAGAAAGATGAAGATACCTGAATTATTATATTTCTGGATGGTAAAACAGTCAATTTGATTGATTTCTTTTTTGTTGCTCACCGAAAACTCGTCACACGAAAATCATGCAATTTCAATCGTGCATCGATCACGCTAATTCCGAGCTCTCCAAAAATTACTGTATCCTCCAACGAGCCAGTCACTCTTCCATAACCCTCAATAGCCATCAGTTTAATGAGAAAATCATATTCGAACTTTAGCAGACCAAGAAGAGAATATTCTTTTTAAAATCCAAAGGAAAAACGCAATAATAAAAGACTCGAGGTATTTCGAGTTTTAGATCAATATGATCAGAAATAAACAATAGCACTAAAGTATCTAAAGAAATGCTAAAGTATAAAAAATGCATAAAGTGAAAAATGTAAAAAAATAAAAACCTAAGGGCCTGACATAAATCGGTTTCAAGTTAAAAGAGAAAATAGAGTTCTTCATATTTATGGAACTATTGCTTTCCTGTATTTAAAAGCTTTTCTGTACTAACTCCCCGCTAGGAGTATTTGTTCGCTCAAATTCTGGTTTCATCCTGTTGAGCCTCTCCATCCCTTTCCAGTGAGTCAATATCAGTTTACAAAGGAAATAGTAAAACTATAAAATTCTTTCTGGATTTTATGGAAAGCTCTTGAAAATTAAGTTAGAAGAATAAGACTTACCTGTAGTTGTTTTATAATTATATTGAATTTACACAAAAACGATTTGTCGGTCGAATAAGTCATGAAGGCATCGTCAAATCTTCGAATACCCTTGAGACCATAAGCAATCCCATTGGATAAATTTAAACCCGCTTCATAATTAATAAACAGTGGAGTCTACAAATGATATAAATTGTGCGTTTTATAAATAGTTGATCATAATCAAATTATATCCTTTTCTACTTACGACAGAAATTGTCTCTCGCAAGAAAGGCAACTGTAAATATTCAACATTCAATTTTTGAAGATGTTTCAGGATCATCGGAATAATTATATCAACTTCGGCATTGATATTCGACCAGCCAACTTCATCCTCCTGGAAACTACTCTCAACGAGAGCATTACTATTGCCAATATCATTGAATTTGTTACTGTTGTTATTGTTCATCTGGCGCTTAGTCATTGATGCGCTTATGTCTCGACGGTTGCGTTTTATAAGGTTCATTGGTGTCCTTGTCGTTGTTGTTATTGCTGCTGCCCCCGCATCACTTATTGATACAATTTTATCATCATCATCATCATTACCAACGACGAGCAAACGTATGCCAAAGTCGTTTGACTGGAACTGAGTACATAATATTGGTACTCGATGAATCATCAAACGGCTACCGTGATATAAAATAGGATGGTCACTGCAAAACCAGAAATCAAACGTTTACCAGTTTAAATCCGTTTCTATGTGTTTGAGGTTAAACAGAGCGTGTAATCGTGGTCAATCTAACGGTCGACTGATCGCCTATTTTAGTAAAGTTTACCCTGTTCAGTTAGTTATAACTTAGATTCGTCTCAAAATGGAAAACATTTTATTTCAGCTCATTAGCTCTTTATTTTACCAGCAAAAATTTCGGACAAAAATGAAGACCGTCTCGCCAAATTTCTATTGAACTTTTATCTTAATTACCCCTAAGAAGAAGCCATTCTCAAAGGTGATTCACAACTGTGGACATACAGAAGTTCGATTTGTAATTTTATTAAAATGGATTCAGATTAGACGCTGACCCAAACTTAGACGAATCCAATAAGTGCGTAGAAGGACTGAAAACAATTAACGATCACATTCGAATTATAAAAGAATAAAAAAATTGTATAGCTTAAAATTTTTGGAATCCAAATTCTGTTGGCCCGACATACGTTCGCGAAAATTAAATACCTTACATCGATACTGCAACGACTCTTCATCGACTTGTTTTCGTAACCAAAAAGAAAATTGCAATGAAACACTTGCTTTACGGTCGGTGTAAATGCTCTTGACGTGCCTATGAGCAAAATTCAAAAAAACTGAAATTCGAAATGCAGTCTGGGTGATAATTAAACAAATAAAATTTCGTCGCTTCGACTACGGAATAAATTAGTAGGAACAAATTAGTATGAAGATTTTGCTAAATATTGCACACAAAATTTAGATACTGTCAGCCATAAATATAAACTTCAAAAGAATTTATTAATTTTTTATTCAACCACTTCAAATGATTCAAAGTTCAAGTACCATGAGAAAATTTTTCACAATGTATTACATGATCACATACCTCGATAGCAACCGCAGGCTAGATAAAGGTTCACAGCCCATACCAATCCAATAAGGTGCAAAAAATAATATCAAAATTATTAGAAAATCTCGCACGTTCATTGTTGTTATTTTAATGCAGTACCAAAAGTAATTGATAATGTTATAATTTTTGAAAATAATATTATTTTACTCAATTTTAATGTAAATTTATATGACCTCACACTTTCTTGGCTCGGTCATTTCCGTCACTAGAATGAAAGATTTAGTATCAATCATTTAACGAAATGACTGAATTTGTTGTTGTTGCTAGGTTTATTCCTCAGATGCAGCGCTTAATGAATGCAGTCAGAGTCGTCAAATCGTAACTGTTTGCGTGTGAGGAGGCCCCACCGAACTCACGCAATCAATTCTCTTTAACTACTGTATTATTAAACATTTTTCTTTTCGTAAGAACTCTCACTAACTATTGTCGCAGAATCGCTTGTTTCTTTTCTGTTTTTCGTACAATGCGGTGAACTCTATAATTTGGACAGTGCAGTTATAAAAAACAAACCCAGCTTACTTAAAAAAATAATGCCTATCAGAGAGGGAGAGAGAGAGAGAAATTACCTGTTTAAAAACGAACCTCTCTTTAGCCGATGACCATCGATTGATTTCGAACTCTATGCGTTTGTTTATTTGGAAATAAATGAACTGCCGGAGATGTGTTTTGCATATTAATTATTACATTCTATTACAGTGGACGAAAGAGGTTTTATTCTTTGATCGCAACATTTTTCTGACATTAAATTTAAATACTTCCGTGATAAAGCCCTTCTATATTTTCCAACAAAAAACACGTACACTGTTTCACGTATATTTCTCTTTTTTTCAACAACCTTGCATTCAGTGAATGTCATCAATACCAACATTTCGTTTTACTACGATGAAATCGAGAACGCAATTGTTTTTAACAAGTTCATCTCAAAAAGACCGTTAAAAAGAGACAATACGACGCAACGCTTTGTTACAAACAAACGCTCCCTAAAATTAATCCACTACTATTGATCTCAATCATGATTCTCGAAAAATTATTCCCGTATCGATGCTGAGCCAATCCGGTTAAGCTTTGTCATCGAACTTAGTCAAGTTAGCTTAGAAGAAACTTATTTCAGCTTACAAGAATTAGTAGTAGTCAAAGTTTATAAAGCGTGTTTATACATCTGAATAGCAAGTGAATAATATTAGCCACAAAAATCAAAGCAGTCAAACGAAAATTGCCATAAAACCACTAATACGTTTTAGCGAACCTACAAAGCTCACATTATTAACTAAACAGTTGCAAACTTTAATGAGTTTTAGAAATGTGGGGGACGGGTAGGGAGTAAGAACGCTAACTTCACCCTCGTCGAACCAAATATACCCTACACGCGTATAATAAATGTATAATATAGTCCTAATAATCAGTGGGCGGTACACGGTGCATTTCGTTATTCGAGACGATTATGCCGGCTATGCTAATTTTATTTGCCAAACTGTACTCTCTCTCTCTATAAACTCGGAATGCCTGATAAAGGCCTTTATACTTTTGAGTTTTTATCTAAAAGTAGGCGTGAGAGTGAGTCGATTTTCGCCATCAAGAAAACTGATGGCAGAAGAATTATTATGACAAGTATATTCGTGCCAAATTTTACATCGACAAAGGCACATACACAGACATACTCAGCCATTTCTATACCTGTCACGCCCCTTATGTGCGTTACAAACAAAAACACAATGTGATATGCATGTGATACGTAATCCACATATCAGTTTAGAAATGCAGTAGTCGTGGTAAGAGGTTCACCCAAACATTTGCTAATATATATACTAAGTAATTGATTAAATGTTACTCAGTCTTACAGTTTCCAGAACAAATTTCAGAATATTAGTATATATCTTTTTAATTATATTTTCGAAAAAATAGTATTACACTAGAATTCAAAACGAAACAAAATATATGCATATTACAATATCATTATTGAATTCTGATTGGTTTATTATCACGAATATATTCCTCAAAATCTTTGTCATCTCTTGATACTGGATCTACGCTGTTGATGATTTGTGGCAACACTGGGTTGTCCAACATCGTCGAGTGGTTACCTTCAATGACTTTCAAGACAACATTTCCTTTCGTTATTTTCGATAGACAGTAATCCTCGTCAATATCATGCAATGACACTTCAGCAGGTCTTACTAAAGTAATTGGCGTATTCAATTTCTCAAAATATTCTAAATCAAACTGTACCGCCATCTTTACACGATTAAACATTGCCATAATCATCCTTTTTGCATACTCTTTACTGTAGATATCCTGACGGACGACATACTCGAGGAATTTCTCCATTTTTTCATCCAGTGTATTTAGATTTCTGAAAGGTTCCTCCACTGGATCTTCATATTCATCGCGATAACTTGCCCTAATGATGCTAACAAAAATTAGGTTGTAGATATCATCATCGGCAAAATTCTCGCCCAAGTGAGCAAGTGTCAGCTTTTTAAGGAATTGAGGAGCACCGTCGATGAGCAATAATTGACCTCGGTAGCCCGCTTTCTCAAGCATACTTGCCAACTGCAGAGCAACAAATGACCCAAAGGAATACCCGACTAGATAGAAAGGTTCTGTTGACTTTAAGACCGATTTGATTTGCTACAGAAAAATATTCATGAAATGACTACATTTCCCGTCTCGTTCGTCCTATTTGAATTATATTCAAGATATTTACTTACTTCCCAAACAGCTTCTCCGATATCTTTTAAAGTTGTCAGTTCAGCAAAAGCGTGAAGTTGCAGCACATTCGCTTTGCTTGTGATACTGTTGGCCATGTTGTACCATGTCTGACCCGCCACACCTTCTAAACCAGGAATTATTATAGTTGGTGTAATGTTTTCTTTAGATGATGGGGCCCCGGTCTTCAGAGGTATCATAATCTCATCGCACTGTCTTTCATCCCCGAGATTTTTTATTATCATTTCCATTCCCAAGTTACTCGCTTCGGCATCAAGAATCATTTTGATTGTGTCACCGCTGTCTCGTTGTTTCTCATCAGCATGTTCTTGGAGCTTTTGGAATGTTAAGCTTCGTAGATCTTGCGGTGACAAGAATAATTCGAAATCGCGTTCGAGTGTTTGCTTTATTTCCACAGCCATCAAAGAATCCATTCCCATTTCCGAAAGTGTAGTACCAAGGGATACTGACTTCAAATCACGTATTCCCATTATATTCATAACGGTCTCAATAATGCTTTCATTGCCAGAACGTCCACCACGTTTTTCTGCAACGACCATGCTACCCACAATGGGTTCATCAGCAGAAAGTAGAACGTCTAGAACTTGCAAACATGATGATATTCTCTGTTGTAACGTGCCACCGATTTCAACATCGATCTTCTCTTCAGCCATGTCTGCTACCAAGCCCACTTCTCCCACAGCACCCCACTGAATTGCTTTCCCTGGAAAGCCCTGAGCAACTCGATTTTCAATAATTCTCTCCATAACGGAGTTAGCCATGCCGTAATTCGTTTGTCCTGCGTTACCGATGCCGGTAGATACACTCGAGAACACAACGAAATGCTCCAGTTGAGGACAACAGACCCGCGATAACTCGTCCAGGAGTTTAGTCGCCACAGCTTTCGGAGCTATTGTGTCTAAAAACTTCTCTCTGCTTTGATTCTCAAATATACCGTCCCGCAAAACCACTGCCAGATTGAATATACCCCCAACGGGTCCCATATTCGCTGCAATTTGCAACAACTCTCGACAACCATCAGGTGCTGCTATGTCGACTGTAGTCACTCTTACTTCACAACCGTATGTTTTCCACAGTCTAAAGAAAGAATAAAAATTATGAACCAACTGTAAAATGGAAGCTGACAAATCTCTTACGCCATGCGATATAATTGGTAATCCTTCGTTATGCCACGCTTTGAACTCAACAGCAACTTGCGTGCTCCTCTTAAAACCATCCAGTCAGCCAACTCCAAACCGAATCCTCCAAGTCCTCCCGGTATAATGTAGCAAAGTTGAGGTTTGAAATACGTCTGCTTAAGCACTCGCACAGGTAGAGTTAGATCGGAACCAGGATCATCTCGCACCTGTATCAAAACCTTGCCGATATGTTTGCCGCCAATCAAATGACGATAAGCCCGTTCTATTTCAGATGCTGGGAAAACTGTCATAGGCAATGGCTGAATAATGCCCTCAGCGATATCCCTGTCAATTAAATTTTTAAGGTGCTGCAAAATGGGGAGGCAATTAATGAAAGCATCAGTCAGTTAGTCACGTAGATATAATCTCTTATTTATAATAGAACTGTTCTCACATAAATTTCAGCATCTTCTGCGACTAATAATCTGTCAGCAAGAACGGCATGGAATTTCAACTCTTTCAGGAAAAAACTCATCCCGAGCTTGGTATCGTTAACCATGTCAAATTTTCCGATTTCCAAAAAGTGTCCTCCCAAACCGAGGCAGCGAATTGAAGCAATCAACTTCTCTTCCGACAAAGAGTTCAGAACAAAGTCTACTCCTTTACCCTCGGTTTCTCGTTTTATCATTAATTCAAAGGACGTGTCACGTGAATTACCGATGTGGGATTCTAAAATAAGACCCTTAATGAGACCGTGTGATTCCAGCGATATACTCCTTTTGTACCTTTCAGCTGGGGAAAAGTTTCCAAAAGGAACTTTCTCTTCTGCGCGGTGCTGCAGGTGGTAAACACCTCCAAATTATATGCCAAAGCAACACGAATAGCTGCCAATCCAACGCCGCCCGTTCCTGCATGTATTAGAATACTCTTACCTTTTCTTATATCAGTTGACACGAAGAAAGCGTAGTAGACCGTTATATATGCCACAGGTACTGTGGCCGCCTCTTGTAAAGACCAATGTTCTGGAACATTCCACACTAGACGGGAAGGTTTCGCCACATAGGAAGCTACTCCACCCTTTTCCACCATACTCATTATTCTTCTACCAGTCCGAGTGTTGGTGCCTGAATATTCAAATCCCAGAACGCAGCTCTGTTCAAGTCGGTTACTACCGTATATTTCAGCATTCAACCGGCCTGTTGCTAACATTACATCCCGGAAATTTACTGAAGAATAAGCTATTCTTATCTCACAGTCTTTCGGATCTAAAGGACCCTCAAACCAACGGAGTGATGCTAAATCTCCGCGTTGTAGCACATTTCCATAGATGTGACCTACATGACCTTTAAGTGTAGGCTCAGTAGGTAGCTTCAGGTGCCTATAGGAGCCCCACTTGCCCTACAAGGCATAAAATTGTTTATAAACTAGTTATTGTAAAAAGTACACGATCATACATAACGGTACACATTAATAGCAAGGCCAAGAGAATATTGTGCAGCGTAAAACGGATCTTCTAAACTGAAGGGTGGTGCCCCATGGTGATCAATAAAAAAGCATGTTACCAAATGTCCGTCGGGTTCCATGCGAAGACAATTCACGAGACCAATAATTCCATTAAGGCACTCGTTCCAAGCGTAAAGTATCACGGCATTTTTATTCGCAAGTTCCGATTGAACTCGCCTTATCCAGTCCAGTTCTAAATCATTCGAAGAAATCTCGATTATAGAGGGATCGATTGTTTTCTTCTTGGAAGTCTTCTGTAAACAAATCAAAATTTCATCGATATCATCGACGGGAATAATTGCCAAAGTTTTAAAAATGTCCTGCGTTTGTAGGCTTTCAACGTTACAGTTGCGTCCCTTTCTAACAACCAGATAGCCTCTATCAACCAAACACTTCGACATATTTGTTAAAGTGCTTTCGTCCTCTAGCAAAGCGTTATCGAGTATGAGGAAGTGACAATTAGTTTGTGTAAAGGGCTTTCCGTTCTCCACGACTACACCGGGAATATCTTGCCCTTCCTGAGATGATAACAACGTGTATTCTCCGGTGACAATTGGTAAATCCTCCACAGCGTCAATGAATTTTGATATTAATGGTTCGAATTGATTCGATCCAACTTCTACAATTTTTAATTTGTGCACCTTGACATTTTCGATAGCAAGTTGAACACAAACACGTGTCGCGTCCGCAGCACTAAGGCCGGGAGAGGGCAGGTGTGGCAGAAATTTATATTTTTCAAGTACTGGAATGCCATGCATTCTCCTTCGCTGTATGGGGCTGGCCTGCAAACCGATTATCTCAATCGCACCTGCCACAATGCGGTCACTTTTAAGATCGATAAATGTTTCGAATTCGGAGCACTCGGTGTCCATTTTCGTCACTAAACTAATGTGATGAATGCCACATATTCGCAATTTTCGAATTCTCGTTGGCACAAGCAGGCCGCGAGAATCAGTGCCCAAAATATAAATCTGCATCATAGCATCCATGAAGGTTACCCAATTATAATTCCATGCCACCCTACCATAGAGACCGTCTCCTCGGGCTTTATTTACAGCACGAAAAGTTCCACTGTAATGATAACCCCGCAACCTCAACTCTTTATAGAAGTCTTTAGTGGCCAGCATTGGAAAGTTAGACTCTTCTTTAAAATCACAAGGTGCGGGCAGTGTAGGATTCTCAATTTCAGTTATTCTTCCAGTTACAACCATGTTTCCCGATTCGGTTATCTACAATATTAAAATTTCATCTTCGATATGAATAAAGTCTTATAATACCACTCGTAACTACAGCATACCTCAAAATTACCCGATCCATAATTGATCATAATGTTCAGTTGTACTTTATCGCCCACTGATAAACTGGTGGCTCGAATGAAGCGAACGTCCTCAAACTGTACGGGTACGTCCATATAGCTGGGTCCGTGATACATCAGGGAAAAAGTCTCCCAAACATACTGCAAGTAGCAAATAGCGGGAACCAAGATTTTACCATCGATTATATGTCCGCCCATGAACTCTTCATCCTCACTCGACAGGTTTATGTTATATACACGTTCCCCACTAGATTTAGTCTTCATGTTCTCGTACTTGGTAACAAACCAGTCTTCAGAATGATCCCATCGTATCAACGAGCTTATTCCTGGAGTACCGCGTGATACTGGAAAATCTATCTTTGCATACATTTCATCTATTGCCATCGTAACGCCATTGCAGAATATTCTATCCAAAAAGAGCATCAAGGTTTAATCCAATAATTAACTAAAGTGAGAGACTTACTTGCCCAGAGCGCTCATAAAGAAGAGAGCATTATTCTTGTTAGCTCTTTGCGTCAGAGCTATGTGAACACCCGCAGGCAGTGAGCGCTTTAAAATAGCCTGCAGTAATCCATGAGGAGCGATTTCGATGGTTAATGAATTCTTAGGCAATTGACTAAAAGTTTCCTCAAAGAGTACACTGTTCAAAAGATTGTTAGTGTGGTATTCAGCTGAACATAGATCGCATTCCATGTTGCCCCATTCATCTTTGGGTACACTTGAACTAAGCCATTTTGATGAACGCTGTTTAGGGTAGGGTATAATTTTTTTCAGATACTTAAGTAACTGAGGACCCATGTGGGCAATATAGCGCGAATGGTAAGCGATGTTTGAGCAAGGTACTTCCTTTGCAAATATGTCCTCAAGCCTTAACTCCGAGACGAATTTGTTTACCTCTTCCGCCGGTCCGCTTATAGTGCACGAATCAGGCCCATTGTGGCAAGCGACATCAATACTTTCCGGGAGAATGTTTATGATATTTTTGTAGCTCAGACCGACGGCTGCCATAGAACCCTTAATTTTTTCGATATCCACACTCACCTTACCCCGATAGTAAGCAGCTAGAATCATTTGTTCAGCGGTAAACCCTCCGTCTGCGTATCCACATCCTAGCTCACCTACGGAGTGTCCAATAATGTAATCTGGCTCTATTCCCAGTGCTCTGAGAGTGTCCACGAGTCCAATCTGGATGGCGGCTATGCACACAAATGAGTGCAGAATGTTGTCAAATGTTTCTTGATCCTTGGAAGTAAGGAGATTAAACAAATCCAGACCCATAGGTATTAAAACAGAATGACATCTCTCAATTGACCTGCGGAAAATTGGCATCGTTAAAAGTGAAGTCCCCATTTCGGTCCATTGCGATCCCATTCCGCTGAAAACCCAAACAATTGGCCGCTTAATGCCTGTGTAGTGTTGTACGTCCCGTACAAGCGCTCTAGCCGGTTCATGGCCATTTTTAGCAAATACACCATATCCACGGAAAACCATACCGGTGGTATCTCCTTTTTGAATATTCTGCAGGAGAGCTATATATTCAGCATCCAAAGGTTTCTTCTCAATAGCATCGAAGATAATATTGACAGCTTCCTCGGTTCTACCAGACCAAGTTAGTAAACGTGGTATATCGTCTTCAGGTAAGCCACAATTTATTTTAGGTTTGCTATTTGCCTTTAACAGCGCATGCGCATTAGCGCCACCAAAACCAAAGGAATTAACTCCGATGTAAGGCTTTTCTAACTTCTCGATATCCTTAACGACCACGAGACGACCTTCGGCAAGCGCCGAAATTTCGCTCTTGATTTCATCAAAATTAATATTCGGAGCAATAAAACCAGTTTCAAAGGCAAAGCAAGCTTTTACCAAAGAACAGATGCCGGAAGCGGCTTCAGAGTGCCCAACGTTAGACTTTGATGAGCCTACGAGCAAAGGCGCTGTCCGTTGACTGCACAAAACATTGTCGATAGCCCGACACTCTTCAGGATCACCAACTACTGTGCCAGTACAATGAGCCTCCATATAACCCAAGTCATCCGGAATTATATCGACTTCACTGTAGAAATTTCTCAGCAATTTCTCCTGTAACTTCCCGGATGGATACGTAATGCCCTCGGGCTTATAGCCATCACAGTTTGTTTTAGAATAAACAACTGTTGCGTAAACGCGTTTAGCGCTTCGCTTTCTTTGTAAGAACATACAGGTGATCGCCTCGGAGCGGGTATAGCCAGTAGCGTTTTTATCGAAGGGACGACAATAACCATTCGGAGCCAGAACACCAAGCCTACAGGGGATTAGAGCCATTATAGGTGCCTATTAAATCAAAAATATTATGTTTACCGAGCAAACTGAAGGGTGACGAATGGATGCAGTAACAGGTTCGAACCCCCAATAATAGCAGCATCGATTTCCCCATTCCGAAAGGCACTAAAGGCATTATCCAAACCATACATGGCACTGGAACAAGCTGTATCCAACAAAAAAGATGGGCCCTCCAGGCCAAGGCAATACGATATTCGATTGGCCATCATCGCTCGACTGCAACCCGTTATGCCAAAACCGCCCGACGACACCTTCTCGTAGAACCACGTCTTCTCTGATTCAGATATACAGGAGCCTATATAGACGGCCGTTTTTGTGCCACGTAGACTCTTAGGATTGATGCCAGAATCAATAACTGCTTCATAAGCCGTTTCTATTAAGATACGAGTCTGAGGATCCATTGTATGAGCTTGCTTGAAATGCACACCAAAAAAAGTAGCATCGAACTTATCCAATTCATAAATTTTTCCTGATCTTTTAGGGATCTCGGGATTAAAATGACGCCAACGCCGTTCATCATCATCGATCATATCAATCTAAGAAGAAATAAATTCAATAAACTGTTTCCACTACTTATTCCAAGCATAAACCAGGAATCATCACCCTATTTATTATTATAAGCAATGCCTTTTCATTTATAATAAACATCAGGAACCATCAATAAAAAATCATTCGACAATTTAAATCGATTTGTATCCGAAAGAATATTTGTAAATGATTTCATAAAAGCGCACCTTGTTATAGAGTTTGTATTCGTATTCAGCAATATTGTGGCAATTTGGGAACTTCCCCGCCATTCCCGAAATCACAATTTCATCACCATCGGTTTCCGGAAACACCCGAGAAAACTTCTGGCCTTTCTTAAAATCCGCCGTCAACGTATCAGACATTCTCAATTCACCGTCAAAAGCTGTCTGTTATCTATATAAATTTAATTTTTCTATTATATTTTAGATCGCTTTTACACTAATCCTATTCTCAAATGAAGACCACTTAATTATCCACCGATGGTGTGAGAACGAGTGATCAAACTGAACGCAATTGACTATATTTTCCTGAAAAGACCCTTCTTTTATAATCTGACACTCAAGCGCATTAAAAATTCCAATAAAAGGTATTTATTTTGGAATAACAATTAATTCGTACCGCAAAATTAAAATTCAAATTAATTAATACAATTTAGGCTTCGAATTCAACAGAATTTTGATCGTAGCGGTATTGAATATATCTTAAATGTACGAATCAGAGGCACAGAATGAATTACCCGTAGCATTTCAAACTTGGCTAAGAATATATCTAATACTTCTTCGTGATGCTTTTTATAAAAATTTAATTATTTGAGCAAGAAGAAAATTGGGTTTGTCTTTTTAGGCCTAGTATGAAACTTTTAATTAATGAATAATCACTACGAAATATGTTGAACCCTAATGACCTTCTTGAATTTAAAAAAGATTCCAGCTAATCTAACCTTCGCATAACCTTTACCTACGTTTCATTACATTTTCGTTGTCTTTTTTCGAAATTGATTTTAAAGAAATTTACCTTAACAATTGATTTTCGTGTGTTCAACACAAATAATTTGTTACTCATTTTGCAAAAAGATACTTACATTTTGATATAATATATATAATAAGAGTTGAGTTAATTAGCTAATAATTGAAGCAAAATGAATTGGTTGGAAGAATGAATTACAGATAAGATTATGAATGCTTGAATTTAGAAGATTTAGAAATAGTATGCCAATCTTTGAATTACTACTAGACATATCATTGATTTGAATTTCAAATGCATGGAATTTCATGAATTCCATGAAAAATTCTACTTAATGATCGTTGTAAAAATTTTCTGTGAAATCAATGTCCAGTTAAATTTGTGCTCATTTATAGGACTAAACATGTTAGTAATTATCACACTATTGCATACTTTCGGGGGGTGATTTATTGTGCACTCTACGGCCGCACTTTTACAGCTTAAATGTCAAATGGAACTAGACCTAATACCACCAGACTATAAAATACATGGAATGGTGTATTTTATAGACTTTTCTCCTGTGATACGCCGAAAAAACAAGGACTTATAAAATTTATGATAAATTTAGCTATATCCAAATTTGCAGACTCAAGTAAGTCGTCTGTAGAATATTGACTTTTACTCCTTTTTATTCTTTCGCAATATCAAAATTGGTTATTCCTATAAAGTTTGTTCTAAATGAGAGATTAAGAAACTTAAGATTAAGAACTCCTCAGCTCACTTTTTTGAACTTGGATTTATTTTAAGAAATTATGCATACACAAACGGAATTACTATTAAATGTTAACTTTGTATTTTGTGATCACGAACACAAATTAATCGACTCCTCTAATTATTTAATATTCGAAATAATACAGTAATCAAAAATTATTAATATAGCAGATTCCTTAAATCCTTCTTTGAGTCATGCCACGCTTGAACCGTCGGCGCTAGCTTGCTTGACTTGAGATAAGCGCTTCGTTCTTGGCGGCGGAATTGGTTGTGATATACCTATAGATCTCTTTTCCCCTGTGTCGATGTTTTCCTTTGAAGGGTAACTTGTTGTACACGTAACAGATTTTCTTACCACGTGTAAGTTCGGCTTCGTTTCTTTGTTGTGTACCCAGCAAAATCGTCTTATAGTAGTTTGCATCCATTTTTCTAAATTGTTCCGGTGGAACCAGTAAGCGTACAAAAATGTGGCAATGCAAATGGCCAAAAATAGCAGTAATAGAACAATAAAAGAAGTAGTGATTGAGTTGGACTCCTTTTC
This sequence comes from Physocephala rufipes, assembly GCA_963966595.1. Lineage (NCBI taxonomy): Eukaryota > Metazoa > Arthropoda > Insecta > Diptera > Conopidae > Physocephala > Physocephala rufipes. The sequence continues at coordinate 276,893 of OZ016501.1, read as the reverse complement.
TGCATCTTGTTCATCAAATGGTTTTTCTTTTTCAGTACTACTCGGATGAGACTTTGGACCAAGCGTGGGTCTTGGTGTTGGTCGCAGTGGCCTAACAGGTGTACGGGCACCTTCTCCGATGGCAATATCCGAACAGGCTCTAAACTCTTCTTGCGGACCACACCCCACAGCTCCACTCCCATCAGGACATATTCCCCAATTGTTACCGGCCACGTAGCGCCACTGAAGAACACATTGAGAACACTTAATATCTAAAATAATAAAATCGATTATTTGAAATTTAGTTGAAAATTAATTAATAACTAACGAAATTAGAAAACATCCAAACAGTTTACATACCCGGAAGCAGAGCTTTAATCTCATAAATTCTGCTACCATTTCTAGGATAAAATCTTGTCTCCAGATCTGTTGGCATGGGTTGCGATGGAGAGCCACCCAGCAATTTTAATAAATTTTTATCTAAGCAGTCTTGTTTGGAATTTGGTTCCGGGCAAAGTCTGAACTCAAAAAAACTAAAATATACGGATTAACAAAATTAATTCTTTACCACCCATAATATATGCCTTCGTAATAGATATTATGATAATATTTGAAAGGGATCAAAAGCTTTTGTTGCCTTAAAAGAGTCTGAACTTACCCCATGTGACTCGCGGTCAGCTCGATGCGAAGAATTATTTCTGTTCCGGGATTATATTTCCTTACAATAACTCCTTGACCCCACTGACCACCATACTCGTGCGGTCGTGGTTCCGGGAGGTCCCAAGCGTCCCCACATTCACCACATTTGCCGGCATTTTGTTTCCACTGCCTTGTAAAACCGCCACAATATAATTCATGATCGTTGTAGTCCGGCGGTGTATGAAATCCGTACCGCCAGGCAGACGCGCGGCTCGGTGGCTCTATCAGTCTGCCATGACCAACACAATTGGGAACATACACCATAAAGCATATTGAAAAGATTAAGATCAGGCTAGCCTCCCGGCCAAAGTAGCTCATGACAAATGATCACGCTTCGATGATTTCTCAGTCTCTTGAATCTATTGTGATTTTCTTTGATTTTTTTCTGATCCAAAAAAATTTTACTTTCGAATAGCCTTCAATCCGAAATAGTAAAGTTAAAAAAACACAGAAATTATTCTGTTTTAATATTAATTGAAATAATTAATTTTTATGAAATTTCCTTTTTAAATAGACTTTTACTCAAATTTTTCTTGCATGTTTCTAATACTTAAATTGAACCCATGTAATGTTTGTTAAGTATTGCTCATGAATAGTCTCCCCAAACGTAATGTCATTACGATAGGGTCCATCGAACTATATTTCGAACATTTTTGGGTTGAGTATGCGTACGTATGTAATATGTAACTTTGTAATGTAACTTTTGAAATAATTAACAGAGAATAACTAAAAATAATTATAGAAACTGAAACAAAACATTCTTCTGCATTTTGATTTTAGTGATTTTAGATTATTTACTTAGTTAGTCTAATATTCCCGTCCTTTAAAAAAAGCAGCATTTCATTCAAATAAGTTTCTCAATCAGAACTAATGCAAGAACATGGTTCAAATGGTAAAAGATTTTTAACATACTTTTAATAAATACAAGGCCAAAACTAAATATCATTTATCCCACATAATCATCATTCTTACTAAAATTAACATCACTTTAAATTATGTTTACTAAAAGTAACATTTTATAAATAAAATTTGAGATCACTCGTAAATATTAAAAAGTTGTGAGAATTTTAAAAACTTGAGTTTATTAAATTATTTTAAATAATTTAAAAATACACATTTATTTGAGTTTATTAAATGAAAGCCTTCTTTATATCACACATTTCAATTTTAGTTCAAAAACCATAATTTCATAAAATGGAAATTTGTGAGTTTTTCAAACTACAGTTTTATCATTCCTCTTCGACTTGTTTGTGATGTCTGCAAAAATTTGATAAAGAAAAGAAACTGTAAATTAATTTTTTGTTGATGAAAAACTAAGTCAGGCATATTGAAAGTTTTTATCGGTACTAATTAATTAAATTTAGCAAAGCCAGTTCAATTTGAAACCAATGAAACGATTTACGATAATAAAAAAATGTCACTGAACTTTTAAAATACATTCTTGAGAATTGTTGTACGACCACATTAATTAATTATATATAATTAATTCATACATATATTATCACACATTTGCATTAATTGAACTCTAATAATTTACAATTTTAAGTGGTGAAATATTAGATGTAAACAAATAATTTGGCCCTCCACTTTCATATCGAATCGTTGATTTTCTTTTTCATTTTTCATCAATTATTTGAGAAATTTCATTCAATTAAAGGCTTGCGCACAATTTTATTTCGTAAGTTCATTATTACGAATGCATTACTATCGATTGACAGTGACGTCTTTTTAAGGCAATCTACTATTTTTGAAATGTTTTAATTATTATCAACGCTTTTATATATTATCGTAGAAGCAACTTTAAGAATAATGGTCATTAGTATAAATTAGTATTCAAATCAGATATCAATGATGTGGTTTCTGGTCTCTCCCAACGCATTGGATTTGATGATAAAAGTGAAACTGGTCTTTACCCTTTGGGGTTCATTCCAATGACACTATACTGTCATATTAGCTATTTACACAATAAATAAATATCTACAATGTGAAAGGCATGGATTTGTATATAAATTTATCAAAATTAATATTTAAATCAAATTGATTTTTTAGATCTTACGAGAACTAACAAATATATGTGATCTCTTCCAGACTATTTTTTTATTTCTAATTTTATGACATCCCCGAATTCTTATGAAAAATCAGAATTTATCGATAAGCGCTTCGTTCTTGGCGGCGGAATTGGTTGTGATATACCTATAGATCTCTTTTCCCCTGTGTCGATGTTTTCCTTTGAAGGGTAACTTGTTGTACACGTAACAGATTTTCTTACCACGTGTAAGTTCGGCTTCGTTTCTTTGTTGTGTACCCAGCAAAATCGTCTTATAGTAGTTTGCATCCATTTTTCTAAATTGTTCCGGTGGAACCAGTAAGCGTACAAAAATGTGGCAATGCAAATGGCCAAAAATAGCAGTAATAGAACAATAAAAGAAGTAGTGATTGAGTTGGACTCCTTTTCTGCATCTTGTTCATCAAATGGTTTTTCTTTTTCAGTACTACTCGGATGAGACTTTGGACCAAGCGTGGGTCTTGGTGTTGGTCGCAGTGGCCTAACAGGTGTACGGGCACCTTCTCCGATGGCAATATCCGAACAGGCTCTAAACTCTTCTTGCGGACCACACCCCACAGCTCCACTCCCATCAGGACATATTCCCCAATTGTTACCGGCCACGTAGCGCCACTGAAGAACACATTGAGAACACTTAATATCTAAAATAATAAAATCGATTATTTGAAATTTAGTTGAAAATTAATTAATAACTAACGAAATTAGAAAACATCCAAACAGTTTACATACCCGGAAGCAGAGCTTTAATCTCATAAATTCTGCTACCATTTCTAGGATAAAATCTTGTCTCCAGATCTGTTGGCATGGGTTGCGATGGAGAGCCACCCAGCAATTTTAATAAATTTTTATCTAAGCAGTCTTGTTTGGAATTTGGTTCCGGGCAAAGTCTGAACTCAAAAAAACTAAAATATACGGATTAACAAAATTAATTCTTTACCACCCATAATATATGCCTTCGTAATAGATATTATGATAATATTTGAAAGGGATCAAAAGCTTTTGTTGCCTTAAAAGAGTCTGAACTTACCCCATGTGACTCGCGGTCAGCTCGATGCGAAGAATTATTTCTGTTCCGGGATTATATTTCCTTACAATAACTCCTTGACCCCACTGACCACCATACTCGTGCGGTCGTGGTTCCGGGAGGTCCCAAGCGTCCCCACATTCACCACATTTGCCGGCATTTTGTTTCCACTGCCTTGTAAAACCGCCACAATATAATTCATGATCGTTGTAGTCCGGCGGTGTATGAAATCCGTACCGCCAGGCAGACGCGCGGCTCGGTGGCTCTATCAGTCTGCCATGACCAACACAATTGGGAACATACACCATAAAGCATATTGAAAAGATTAAGATCAGGCTAGCCTCCCGGCCAAAGTAGCTCATGACAAATGATCACGCTTCGATGATTTCTCAGTCTCTTGAATCTATTGTGATTTTCTTTGATTTTTTTCTGATCCAAAAAAATTTTACTTTCGAATAGCCTTCAATCCGAAATAGTAAAGTTAAAAAAACACAGAAATTATTCTGTTTTAATATTAATTGAAATAATTAATTTTTATGAAATTTCCTTTTTAAATAGACTTTTACTCAAATTTTTCTTGCATGTTTCTAATACTTAAATTGAACCCATGTAATGTTTGTTAAGTATTGCTCATGAATAGTCTCCCCAAACGTAATGTCATTACGATAGGGTCCATCGAACTATATTTCGAACATTTTTGGGTTGAGTATGCGTACGTATGTAATATGTAACTTTGTAATGTAACTTTTGAAATAATTAACAGAGAATAACTAAAAATAATTATAGAAACTGAAACAAAACATTCTTCTGCATTTTGATTTTAGTGATTTTAGATTATTTACTTAGTTAGTCTAATATTCCCGTCCTTTAAAAAAAGCAGCATTTCATTCAAATAAGTTTCTCAATCAGAACTAATGCAAGAACATGGTTCAAATGGTAAAAGATTTTTAACATACTTTTAATAAATACAAGGCCAAAACTAAATATCATTTATCCCACATAATCATCATTCTTACTAAAATTAACATCACTTTAAATTATGTTTACTAAAAGTAACATTTTATAAATAAAATTTGAGATCACTCGTAAATATTAAAAAGTTGTGAGAATTTTAAAAACTTGAGTTTATTAAATTATTTTAAATAATTTAAAAATACACATTTATTTGAGTTTATTAAATGAAAGCCTTCTTTATATCACACATTTCAATTTTAGTTCAAAAACCATAATTTCATAAAATGGAAATTTGTGAGTTTTTCAAACTACAGTTTTATCATTCCTCTTCGACTTGTTTGTGATGTCTGCAAAAATTTGATAAAGAAAAGAAACTGTAAATTAATTTTTTGTTGATGAAAAACTAAGTCAGGCATATTGAAAGTTTTTATCGGTACTAATTAATTAAATTTAGCAAAGCCAGTTCAATTTGAAACCAATGAAACGATTTACGATAATAAAAAAATGTCACTGAACTTTTAAAATACATTTTTGAGAATTGTTGTACGACCACATTAATTAATTATATATAATTAATTCATACATATATTATCACACATTTGCATTAATTGAACTCTAATAATTTACAATTTTAAGTGGTGAAATATTAGATGTAAACAAATAATTTGGCCCTCCACTTTCATATCGAATCGTTGATTTTCTTTTTCATTTTTCATCAATTATTTGAGAAATTTCATTCAATTAAAGGCTTGCGCACAATTTTATTTCGTAAGTTCATTATTACGAATGCATTACTATCGATTGACAGTGACGTCTTTTTAAGGCAATCTACTATTTTTGAAATGTTTTAATTATTATCAACGCTTTTATATATTATCGTAGAAGCAACTTTAAGAATAATGGTCATTAGTATAAATTAGTATTCAAATCAGATATCAATGATGTGGTTTCTGGTCTCTCCCAACGCATTGGATTTGATGATAAAAGTGAAACTGGTCTTTACCCTTTGGGGTTCATTCCAATGACACTATACTGTCATATTAGCTATTTACACAATAAATAAATATCTACAATGTGAAAGGCATGGATTTGTATATAAATTTATCAAAATTAATATTTAAATCAAATTGATTTTTTAGATCTTACGAGAACTAACAAATATATGTGATCTCTTCCAGACTATTTTTTTATTTCTAATTTTATGACATCCCCGAATTCTTATGAAAAATCAGAATTTATCGATAAGCGCTTCGTTCTTGGCGGCGGAATTGGTTGTGATATACCTATAGATCTCTTTTCCCCTGTGTCGATGTTTTCCTTTGAAGGGTAACTTGTTGTACACGTAACAGATTTTCTTACCACGTGTAAGTTCGGCTTCGTTTCTTTGTTGTGTACCCAGCAAAATCGTCTTATAGTAGTTTGCATCCATTTTTCTAAATTGTTCCGGTGGAACCAGTAAGCGTACAAAAATGTGGCAATGCAAATGGCCAAAAATAGCAGTAATAGAACAATAAAAGAAGTAGTGATTGAGTTGGACTCCTTTTCTGCATCTTGTTCATCAAATGGTTTTTCTTTTTCAGTACTACTCGGATGAGACTTTGGACCAAGCGTGGGTCTTGGTGTTGGTCGCAGTGGCCTAACAGGTGTACGGGCACCTTCTCCGATGGCAATATCCGAACAGGCTCTAAACTCTTCTTGCGGACCACACCCCACAGCTCCACTCCCATCAGGACATATTCCCCAATTGTTACCGGCCACGTAGCGCCACTGAAGAACACATTGAGAACACTTAATATCTAAAATAATAAAATCGATTATTTGAAATTTAGTTGAAAATTAATTAATAACTAACGAAATTAGAAAACATCCAAACAGTTTACATACCCGGAAGCAGAGCTTTAATCTCATAAATTCTGCTACCATTTCTAGGATAAAATCTTGTCTCCAGATCTGTTGGCATGGGTTGCGATGGAGAGCCACCCAGCAATTTTAATAAATTTTTATCTAAGCAGTCTTGTTTGGAATTTGGTTCCGGGCAAAGTCTGAACTCAAAAAAACTAAAATATACGGATTAACAAAATTAATTCTTTACCACCCATAATATATGCCTTCGTAATAGATATTATGATAATATTTGAAAGGGATCAAAAGCTTTTGTTGCCTTAAAAGAGTCTGAACTTACCCCATGTGACTCGCGGTCAGCTCGATGCGAAGAATTATTTCTGTTCCGGGATTATATTTCCTTACAATAACTCCTTGACCCCACTGACCACCATACTCGTGCGGTCGTGGTTCCGGGAGGTCCCAAGCGTCCCCACATTCACCACATTTGCCGGCATTTTGTTTCCACTGCCTTGTAAAACCGCCACAATATAATTCATGATCGTTGTAGTCCGGCGGTGTATGAAATCCGTACCGCCAGGCAGACGCGCGGCTCGGTGGCTCTATCAGTCTGCCATGACCAACACAATTGGGAACATACACCATAAAGCATATTGAAAAGATTAAGATCAGGCTAGCCTCCCGGCCAAAGTAGCTCATGACAAATGATCACGCTTCGATGATTTCTCAGTCTCTTGAATCTATTGTGATTTTCTTTGATTTTTTTCTGATCCAAAAAAATTTTACTTTCGAATAGCCTTCAATCCGAAATAGTAAAGTTAAAAAAACACAGAAATTATTCTGTTTTAATATTAATTGAAATAATTAATTTTTATGAAATTTCCTTTTTAAATAGACTTTTACTCAAATTTTTCTTGCATGTTTCTAATACTTAAATTGAACCCATGTAATGTTTGTTAAGTATTGCTCATGAATAGTCTCCCCAAACGTAATGTCATTACGATAGGGTCCATCGAACTATATTTCGAACATTTTTGGGTTGAGTATGCGTACGTATGTAATATGTAACTTTGTAATGTAACTTTTGAAATAATTAACAGAGAATAACTAAAAATAATTATAGAAACTGAAACAAAACATTCTTCTGCATTTTGATTTTAGTGATTTTAGATTATTTACTTAGTTAGTCTAATATTCCCGTCCTTTAAAAAAAGCAGCATTTCATTCAAATAAGTTTCTCAATCAGAACTAATGCAAGAACATGGTTCAAATGGTAAAAGATTTTTAACATACTTTTAATAAATACAAGGCCAAAACTAAATATCATTTATCCCACATAATCATCATTCTTACTAAAATTAACATCACTTTAAATTATGTTTACTAAAAGTAACATTTTATAAATAAAATTTGAGATCACTCGTAAATATTAAAAAGTTGTGAGAATTTTAAAAACTTGAGTTTATTAAATTATTTTAAATAATTTAAAAATACACATTTATTTGAGTTTATTAAATGAAAGCCTTCTTTATATCACACATTTCAATTTTAGTTCAAAAACCATAATTTCATAAAATGGAAATTTGTGAGTTTTTCAAACTACAGTTTTATCATTCCTCTTCGACTTGTTTGTGATGTCTGCAAAAATTTGATAAAGAAAAGAAACTGTAAATTAATTTTTTGTTGATGAAAAACTAAGTCAGGCATATTGAAAGTTTTTATCGGTACTAATTAATTAAATTTAGCAAAGCCAGTTCAATTTGAAACCAATGAAACGATTTACGATAATAAAAAAATGTCACTGAACTTTTAAAATACATTTTTGAGAATTGTTGTACGACCACATTAATTAATTATATATAATTAATTCATACATATATTATCACACATTTGCATTAATTGAACTCTAATAATTTACAATTTTAAGTGGTGAAATATTAGATGTAAACAAATAATTTGGCCCTCCACTTTCATATCGAATCGTTGATTTTCTTTTTCATTTTTCATCAATTATTTGAGAAATTTCATTCAATTAAAGGCTTGCGCACAATTTTATTTCGTAAGTTCATTATTACGAATGCATTACTATCGATTGACAGTGACGTCTTTTTAAGGCAATCTACTATTTTTGAAATGTTTTAATTATTATCAACGCTTTTATATATTATCGTAGAAGCAACTTTAAGAATAATGGTCATTAGTATAAATTAGTATTCAAATCAGATATCAATGATGTGGTTTCTGGTCTCTCCCAACGCATTGGATTTGATGATAAAAGTGAAACTGGTCTTTACCCTTTGGGGTTCATTCCAATGACACTATACTGTCATATTAGCTATTTACACAATAAATAAATATCTACAATGTGAAAGGCATGGATTTGTATATAAATTTATCAAAATTAATATTTAAATCAAATTGATTTTTTAGATCTTACGAGAACTAACAAATATATGTGATCTCTTCCAGACTATTTTTTTATTTCTAATTTTATGACATCCCCGAATTCTTATGAAAAATCAGAATTTATCGTTCGATCCATGAAATGCTTACTGAATTGTATCAAATAAAAGAGATTCAAGAAAATAAGTTCAAAGAAAGCTTCTCAATATTATTTACGGGCGAAATCTCGCATAAATTAAATGAAGCAGCTACTGACTTATTCCGTCAGATAACGAAAAGTGTACTGTAGCTTTACGGTAAAGGGGGCAGATAATGGAACTGTGACCAGATTGTCCCAAACTAGCAAAAGGATCTCTTCTTAAAGTTTCCATATCAATCCACAGTTATTAAGACAATACGTTAATTTTATATATCTTCTCAAAAGAAGTATTTAGAAAAAGAAAGCAGATTGGAGCAATTATGTATGCTAATGTTTTGAATTAATTATTTGAATTTATTTTAAATAAAAGAAAAATTCAAATGGAAGTAAAAGTTAACCCTATGTAGGCTTTAAAACACCTTTTATTGAGAATTCGATCAACATGTAAGCTCCGGGGCAAGGGCGTTAACTTCTGATATCTACTGTTTTTTGTTCAGCTAAATTTGTTATTCCGTTCTTAATTTAGTTATGTTTCATGAACAGGCTTTTAAGATAATAGATCACAGTATTAATTTTATACCAAATGCTATTCTTATCTACTTTGCTTAACTGTTTACTTTGTTATAAAAAAAGCTGAATACATTTTTAATTTCAATTTAAGAATTCAATCAACAAAATTATAATTTAACGAATACAAATTCAAAATTAATATATAAATTCATTACACGAAAAATAGGATACAAGCCTATGTGAACTCTTATACATTCTAATAAATATATAAAATTAATTAAAATTTGTCTTCATAAAACCATCAGTAGGAGCCCTCAATGGCTATGTGAACGAAGAGACTCTTGTGTAAAGAGAGAGTACTAAATATTATGTGCTACCTTTTTTTTGTTTCGGTGCGAAATATTTCATTGGAGAAAGTCATCTCAAACTTTCCCTTTCTACCACCCGCAATCGTTATCGCTTCCTCTTTCGCTCTTTGGGAATGCATCCTAATAATAATATTCTGAAACACGTCATAATAGAAAGTTTCAATTTCTGTGAAACACATTTCATTACTCATTCGTATCGGTGGACTTTATCGATCTTATTGATTGAACTCTTAAAACAAAGCAATTCCAACGTCGAATTTTTACTTTGAGTTACCGCGGGAATGCTGAACTTGTACACACTTCGGCAATTTTAGTCATATTGCTTCAAAATATATAACGTTTAACAATGTCTAAAAACGAAAATAAATTACTTGGAAGATATTTGGCGCAATACATTGATCAGATTTTCTGATCTTGCTTTAATAATTGTCACGAGAGTTAAAATTCCTTTACGTCTATATCCAAGGAAATTTCAATTTTAACAATTGGGTGATTTCAAAATATAATTTAATCGCTTATAATTGTTCTAATATTATCATCATTATTAGAATATATTAAATATATTACTCCAATTATTAATCGTGGGGAAAACGGTGGCCGATAATAAAAGACAAGATCGATTTGTCAATATTTCGGTGATACAATTATTCTTTTCAAAATAAAATGAAATACCATAAAAGCGCAAGTGAGACTGACTCATAATTAAATATTCCTTTTAAATTAACTTTAATATTTTTATAAGTTATTTTGAGCTAGCTGAAATTTATATAAAAAATTTAATCTATTAAATTAAAAAGAAATATGTTTGAAAAATTCCGGACAGAAATCAACCACCTATGGAATTATTATACTCTAATTGCGGAAATTATAACTCAAAAACACATTTTTTCGCTTTCCTTTTGTTTTTATACACTTACAGGAAATGTTGTTTTAATTTCCGATTTGTTAGTGTTAGTTCGTGCCGCGCCTATTCGTGCCTCATACGCGGAGTGTACTAAGCACTACGGAGGTGGTCCATTTACAACTTTTGGCTTGATCAATTTATTCCCTTAAGTTATAAAATTCTTTTATAAAAATATGTTCCTCAAAATATATATTCATAAGAATGTAGTCAATCTATTTTACGATAAATTCGTTAAAATCGCAGAACGGAGATAACAGAAAACAAATACGAGTGAAAATGAAACGTTACGACGCGTGAGTCGATTTTAACGCTTAAACTAACTTATACGCACTGCAAACTCAAAATACAACAGACCGGAATATAGACCGGACTCTCGAATGAAAAAAACAAAAAAACTTGAAGAAAAGTAGTACAACTCGCACATTCAACTGACACCTTGGCTTTCTTTGCGAACCAAGCTTCTACTCCACTCTGCTGCACCAAAAACAACTTGACCGAATTCTTGTCAAGCTTGCCCGCGCGAAGAGTATTAGGGCAAAGAAAACCAAACTTCAAACCTTTCACTTGAAACTTGTTTTGAAGATATTATGGTTATACACTATTTGATCGTTTTGGTAACACTTGCACTGTACAGACGACCAAACATCCACATCCAACCAGTCCTAGCTTTTGTTCAGCACTGAATGGATTTCCGAAGCTGTCTTAATTTTCTTGATATTTCATTGAAGCTGCTTTATCTCGAGTCGAGTAATTAGTGACAAACTTCAGTGAAGTGAGGTGAAGTTCATGTGGTCCTTGATCTTCCTCAGAAAAAATTCACTGAATTTCATTCCTTCTTCCATGCTTTTATCGAGAACAAGATAAATTATATTGAAGAGCTACTTTTAAAGTTTTGTTGGAAAAGAAAATTAATTTTAAAACAATTTCCGCGGAAAATGCTGATAGTACAAAATGCACCCCACACATTCATGCTGTCCTATTTTCGAGATATGACGAATATGCAATACAATTACCAATGCATGCGTTTAACATTTTGTCACATTTGGTGGTACGCTGGCTGTTTTAATTCATACTTCTTAGCTAATGTTGATTATATTATTCTAACTTAACTAGGTGTTTTATGAAAGCCATTTCATAAACACTGCTGAAGTCCCTGTCCGGAATACATGAGCTAATAATTCGATGGAATTTGTCAACATAACAACAATTGTTTACTCTTCGGCAGAAATAGGGATGTGTAGGTCCAGATGTTAATGGTCCCGGACATATGTTCGGCGTCAGACATATCTCGAAATTTTTTTCATATTTCCACACTGAAGAATTAATTATGTTTTTCGTGAGAATAGATTGCGTTTGCTGAACTGTCAAATCTTTCGCGAACTGTTTTTATGTGCGTTAAAGACTGCTAAGCAGTCACTGCTTAAGCGTTCATACAGAAAACGTTATCATTTGGAAAAACAACAAAAAGAATAGGATATCAAGCAGTGCTCGAAAATAACTTATTTTCAAAACTTTTATTTGAAAGTAAACTTTCATTTTTAAAAGTAAAAGTTAAAAGTAAACTTTTACTTTTAAAAATAAAAGTAAAAGTTTACTTTTAACTTTTACTTTTATTTATAAAAGTTTTTGCTTTTACTATAAAAGTAAAAGTTTACTTTTAACTTTTACCTGTATTTATAAAAGTAAAAGTTTACTTTTAACTTTTACTTTTATAAATAAAAGTTAAAAGTTGACTCACTTTTATTTTAAAAGTTTTTTAATAAGAGTTATTGAAGACTAATAAAAGTCTTTTGCTGATGAGGTGGTGGTCAATACGAGCAAACATTGAGGCACGATATGATGAAAATAATGGATCTTAGTTGGTGGTTGGAAGATCCAAATATATACAAATTATCAAAAAACAGATTTTCGACATAGTGGGAAGTGGGCGGGGGCCAACGAATGCCGCGAAAGAGGCATTTCTTACGAAAAAATGACTTTGCGCTAATCGGTGGCAATTGTTGCGAAACAATTAAACATATAAAACCAGGTGGGAGGAACGTGTACTCCCCAAAAGGGGCCGAAAGGGGAGTTTTTTAACAAAAAAACTACTTTGCGGTAATCGATAGCCATTTTTGTTAATTATTAAAAAAATTAATAAATTAATATATTATTATTGCTGCGTATGCCTCAAGCAACTATCAAATTTAGAAAATTTCAAATTTTTGGTACTGCACACAATTTGAAACAGTTTGAATTGCAATTTCAAACGCTGCGATGATTTCTGTGCTATTTTAGTATAGTTTTTAGATAAACCATTTATTTGCAGATTACTTAATTTGCAGATTTATTTTTTGTAGATTATTTACTTAAGTGCACTTTGTCCATTTCGTACTGTTTTAGTTTCATTTATTAATTTATTTTGCGCCGCTTTCATAATTTCACCTAAGCTTAAAATATAAATAATTTTGCTATGATGATAGTATAAAACCAATTAAAATAATAAAATTAAATATGCCAGACTAGTGAATATGCTGCCAGGATGGGTGTCCGGGAGGCCTGCATATGTACAAGTTTCCGGACGCAGCCACTGATAGAAAATATGTGCCTATCCACTTTTAAAAAAATGTCCTCGCCATTCTTGTGAAAATTACTTGACAGCTGGGTCGGTTTCGGTTTAGAAGTTATAGTCTACTGCGTGCATGAAATATATAAGATCTAAATATTTATCCCACCGACTGACAATTTCATTGATTTCCTCGGACATTAAAATTTTTGAGACCGGTGCAAGATGTGTTCTGTCTTTATTTAGAAGTGAGGTAGAATATCTTGATGTAGTAGGACCGGTGTAACAGGATCGTTGTTGGTGACTTTGTCGTTTTCTCAATTATTATTCCCTTTTTTATTGGTTGTTTTTGTCATCATCCTCATTCAGTGTTTGTTGTTGTGGTGTGCCCAGATATTGTCGGATTTTTTATACCTTTATCATCTTTTGTACGTCGTTTCATATGTTATATATATATATATATATATATATATATATATATATATATATATATATATATATATATATATATATATATATATATATATATATATATATATATATATATATATATATATATATATATATATATATATATATATATATATATATATATATATATATATATATATATATATATATATATATATATATATATATATATATATATATATATATATATATATATATATATATATATATATATATATATATATATATATATATATATATATATATATATATATATATATATATATATATATATATATATATATATATATATATATATATATATATATATATATATATATATATATATATATATATATATATATATATATATATATATATATATATATATATATATATATATATATATATATATATATATATATATATATATATATATATATATATATATATATATATATATATATATATATATATATATATATATATATATATATATATATATATATATATATATATATATATATATATATATATATATATATATATATATATATATATATATATATATATATATATATATATATATATATATATATATATATATATATATATATATATATATATATATATATATATATATATATATATATATATATATATATATATATATATATATATATATATATATATATATATATATATATATATATATATATATATATATATATATATATATATATATATATATATATATATATATATATATATATATATATATATATATATATATATATATATATATATATATATATATATATATATATATATATATATATATATATATATATATATATATATATATATATATATATATATATATATATATATATATATATATATATTATATATATATATATATATATATATATATATATATATATATATATATATATATATATATATATATATATATATATATATATATATATATATATATATATATATATATATATATATATATATATATATATATATATATATATATATATATATATATATATATATATATATATATATATATATATATATATATATATATATATATATATATATATATATATATATATATATATATATATATATATATATATATATATATATATATATATATATATATATATATATATATATATATATATATATATATATATATATATATATATATATATATATATATATATATATATATATATATATATATATATATATATATATATATATATATATATATATATATATATATATATATATATATATATAATATATATATATATATAATATATATATATATATATATATATATATATATATATATATATATATATATATATATATATATATATATATATATATATATATATATATATATATATATATATATATATATATATATATATATATATATATATATATATATATATATATATATATATATATATATATATATATATATATATATATATATATATATATATATATATATATATATATATATATATATATATATATATATATATATATATATATATATATATATATATATATATATATATATATATATATATATATATATATATATATATATATATATATATATATATATATATATATATATATATATATATATATATATATATATATATATATATATATATATATATATATATATATATATATATATATATATATATATATATATATATATATATATATATATATATATATATATATATATATATATATATATATATATATATATATATATATATATATATATATATATATATATATATATATATATATATATATATATATATATATATATATATATATATATATATATATATATATATATATATATATATATATATATATATATATATATATATATATATATATATATATATATATATATATATATATATATATATATATATATATATATATATATATATATATATATATATATATATATATATATATATATATATATATATATATATATATATATATATATATATATATATATATATATATATATATATATATATATATATATATATATATATATATATATATATATATATATATATATATATATATATATATATATATATATATATATATATATATATATATATATATATATATATATATAGTACGATTTATTTAATTCGGGAGTAGACCGGGGATCAAAAGTAACATCCATAATAAAACAGATTTTCCATCTGGCTTCTCACAAATTACATCAAATTTCTTGTTTAAGCAAATAATACCTTCAAATCTAAGTGCATATAAAAATGCATTTGTCAAAAAAATGTACCTGAATGGGAATGTTTTTATGTATAAATTTTAACTACGTTGAAATCTGAAAATAATTGCATAAATGATATGTCAATGGGGTCTAAGACCAAAATTTTTCATTCGAAGACTGACGTCATTGGAGGCACCGTAGGTGAGTTTGAGCGTAAAAATAACGTAATTGGGGGCACCGTAGGTGAGTTTCTGAGGGAAAACGTCATCAACTTCCGTCCATTTCCACTAATACTACTATGCATTTCTGCGTCAAACCTATAACCAGAGTTGCAGTTTTCAGAAGTTTCCTATCTCATTATCTCTGGTTTGAACTAATTAAAGACTTACGAATGAGACCACGAAGTTTTTATAGGCATTCGTAGCACTACATGCACATTGTCGTCATATGTTCAGTATGATTTAAAAGGTACTTCGTACCAGAGATAAAGAGATAGGAAACTTCTGAAAAGTGCAACTCTGGTTGTAGATTTGACGCCGAAATGCATAGTAGTGTTCGTGGAAACGGACGGAAATTGATGACGTTTTAACTCAGAATCTCACCTACCATGCCCCCAATGACGTAATTTTTACGCTCAAACTCACCTACCGTGCCCCCAATGACGTCAGTCTACCAATGAAAAATTTTGGTCTTAGACCCCATTGACATATCATTTATGCAATTTTTTTGAGATTTCAACTTAGTTAAAATTTATACATAAAAACATTCCCATTCAGGTACATTTTTTTGACAACTGTGTAATTGCGGGTGTACATGTTTTTTATATCCACATAGATTTTAAGGTATTATTTGCTGTAAATGCTGTGTAGAAATTTGTGTAGAATTGCTGTGTAGATATTTGATGTAATTTGTGAGAAGCCAGATGGGAAATCTGTTTTATTATGGATGTTATTTTTAATCCCCGGTCTACTCCCGAATTAGCTAAATCGTGATAACTCCGAACGAGGATAAAGCAAAGAGCGAGTGTGAAGATATACACGCGTATATTAGACGCGTAATATAGCTTTCCATTAGTTTCGCTTCTCTTTCTTGGCCAGAAACCATTAATGATTGGTAAATATTTTTCCGATTGGAAAATATTTATGATTTCGTAAGAAATGCCAGATAACTGCTTATTAAGGTTCAAATATCCAGTCTTACATAGTTGAAATTTAACAATCGTAAAGCATCTCGTTCTGATAAAAATCCTATTGACGTTAACTATTACGATATATATTTAACTTAATTTATTTCTTTTATTTCATTTATTTAACTTTATTTTATTTATTTAACTTTATTAGGAGAATCAAACAGGATTATTCTAGAAAGCCTCATAACATTTTTGTGAACTTCTGCAACTAGGCTAAATTATGTTAACATCGAATCCAAATGTAAAAAAATTATAATATATAAAAATCGGCGTTGGCATACCTTGAGCTGTGTTTCACCTCGGCATTGAATTCAATCATTTAGGGGTTACCTGCGTGTGAGGTACAGGTTTTATTATTCACCTTTTGCGTAGGTAAATATTGAAACAGGGTTCAAGACATAAAACCATTTGAGATAAATTAATTAGTTTTCTATTTTAATAACATAATTATCGCAAGGCTCTGTTTGAAATAGTCACAAATCCCGTTAGTGTAATCAGAATTATTCTTCAAGACCAAAAAGAAAAATGAATGATAAATTTTATATTTCCCTAAGTGCGCAAAAAGTACCTTATTCAATAAAAAAACCATACCACTTCCGCCGCTATTTGTTCCTAACAACTAATTTTGCTTTATGTGACATTAATTATTGTTTAAAATAGTAATTCTTTGCCAACTAAAGTAAGCGCGCAAAAAGTACTTTTCCTAACATTAAAATAATTATTATTGCCATGAATGTAAATATCAAAAGTTCAAAATAATTACCCTAGTTTGAAATAAGCACAATTAATATTGTTAATAATTAATTAATAATGAATTAAATAATAATAATATATTGCCAATTGCACAGAGTGCACAAAAAGTACTTTTCCTAAATTGTAATCATTAACGCTGGTGTTATTACGTCACTGATATTTTCACCACATTGTTTTTAAAATAATTGGAGAGTAAAATAATAAAATTAAGTAAAAAATATAGCGAGAAATGGCTAAAATAAGGATTTGCTGCAGAAACTGTCCCAGCGGGACAAAATTATATTCGTTCTCGAAGGAAACTGTCCAGTGCCAAAGGTAAGCTTGCGAATTGGAAATTTTTGCTCGCTAATTGGTAGCAGTAAAAATATCCAGTTGGCCAGCGGTTAGCTAATAAGAGTTACATGTAAAATAAGACTAACTATTAAGGTTCTAGTAAGAAATTTATAGATATTTACTAAGGCTGGAACCACACCAAGTCAACAATTGGACGGAAGCTGAAACTTTCCATAATTCCCTAGGTAAGTACAAAACTTTCTTTTGTGTTTTACATTTAATGACCTTTATATTTTTCTAGGAGTATTGATGGTTCGGTGTGGTTTCAGCCTGAGTGAGGGTGGGTATACTCGCTTGTAAGTAATATAATAATGGGTGTATCAAACTGTGATTATGTTTATGTACAGAATTTAATTATAATTATAATTATTTATTGTAAGGGTGAAATAGGCCTACTGGGGAACCGGACACCCAAAAAAATCGGTAACGCGTCACAGTGCATACCTCATGGGTGATGTGGAAATGCACATAATATTCACATAATTATATAGAAGTATTTACACAATTTTTATAAAAATGTTAACTAACTTAACAATTAATAATAAACTTAGCTTAATTAAAATAACATATTAATTGAGCTAAAACAACTTAAAATTTCAATTATTATATTATAAAACAAGAGTATTAAAAACATTTTAAATTTAAATAAATTTAAGCAAAAATATAAGAATGCCGGACTTGCCAACATACTGCCAAAGGGTAGAAGGGTAAGAAGAAATCACAAATACAGGAATTGACGTACATACATTTAAATACTATTTAGAATTTTATTATTAAATGATTAAAAGCAAATACATATGATCTTTCAAAAAGAAATTAAATTCAATTACGAAAATTATTCACTAAAATTTTGCTACTAATTCTCTATCCAAACGACGAACACAAGCAGGTCTCTAATCTAATCGTTTCAACAGTTGTTTCCTCTGAAAGTGTGTACCGATTAGTGTTTGATTACGCGTATCGTCCAAGTCAAAAGATCTTATGAGGGGATCCCAAAAGCCGTCAGGATTGGGAAGTATATCAAATTCTGGTGATTTATTAATGTCATCTCGAGGTTTTAACCTTTCTCGTCCAACTCCTTTTTCTTTTTTAACTAAAATTGGTCGCATAAAATCTTCCGTTTCACTACTACTGCTCTCATCAAATAAATTCCTTTCGGCTACTTCCATTTTTGATACTGTTTCCTCCGTTGTCTCTTTGCGTCTGTTTTCTCTTCACTTCTTTGCTGCTTCTTTTCTAGAAAATATTCAAAATTAATTAGAATTCGACCATTATATTGTTTTTACTTTTTGTTTTACTTTGCGCCTTCTATACGTTTTAAATTATTTAGTATCATTGCCATTTTCGAAAACTTCATGCAGGAGAGGCTTTGATTCTATGCAGGTGCTATCTTGATAACTTTCTTCTATGAACACTGTTTCCGGTTTGGGAAGTGACATTATTATAATGCTTGGTGAGTTACCATAAATTGTTAAGCGTTCTGAATTGGTTAGAACTAGAGGAAAATTTAGCTCATTCGCGCGAAATATTTAATAAAATTACCGTAAATTTTAAAAAGTATGGAGCCTGATTTTACTTTGATGACTGAGTTCTTGTGAATTGAATAATTTGTTAGGCGCGCCTGTTTCAATTTCTTTTTCGAATTAAGTGGCGTCTTTCACTTGATTATTTCTATTTTGTGTAGGCTGCTTTATACTATCCTGATTGCAAATTAATTGTATGCCTTCCAGCGCTCCCAAAAATTGTTCCTTGCTGTTACCGTGCATTTCCTTTTGTAACTCTTTCTTGTTGTTCTTTCCTACAGGATTCCAAAATATTCATCAGCTCTTTATTCTATTTTGGGATGTTTTTGGGATTTGTGGTGACATGAAAATAAGACACCAGTGGTGTTGGCCAGCTCAAAGGCTATACGATCATCCGAATTCTGTCTGAAGCCCGTGTTATGTTCCACTTTTACGTATTAATATTTTCTTTTACTTAAACTTTATCGAACTTATATTGAACTTACTTTATATAACTTATAGAATTTAAATTCTTGTTCGTGACTCTTTTTCTTATTATCTTCACTTCAAAACAGAGCACAAAATGTGCTTTCAAATCAAGCCGCCGAAGAGAACTGTTGTTTACGTATTTTCATGAAATATCATACGTGACATTTAATATGGTGAATTACGCATCCATATACATAACCCCTGTACGTGAGTTTCGGTCGTGTAAAATTTTGGTTTTTTTTGCCACATTTTTTTGTGGGTAAAGAGTTTCCTATCTCATTATCTCTGGTGCAAAGGCAGCATAATCAGACCATAAGGAAGCATAATCAGGCCATTATTATAATTTGTTTTTTACATGGTATTATCATGAAATGTCATACGTAACATGCCTATGGTGAACTACGCACACATTTTTAATGACCGTGTACGTGAGTTTCGGTCGTGTAAAAATTTGGTTTTTTCTTGCCACAATTTTTTGTGGGAAGAGTTTCCTATCTCATTATCTCTGTCGAAAATCCTGAGGTAGTTAGGGAATTCATTTTATTGTCAGCATTTTTCAAATTAAGGAGAAAGTTGGAATTCTTTGTAGATTTGCAATTATTTAATAGTCCCGTATTTCATGTGAATTTTGGGAATATTGTTCTGCAGTCGTTTCCAAGAGATTGATTTAAAAGAACGTGTATATTTGACTTGTAATCATAATTCTCGTCATGGAGGTCAGTAGTGTCTTGAATAAAAACAAACATCTATTCACTATAATACATCTGGATATGGACTACTTCTATGCACAAGTTGCGGAGATACGCAACCCCACACTTCGCACTAAACCACTTGGTGTTCAGCAGAAAAATATGGTCGTTACTTGTAATTATATTGCCCGCCAACAGGGTGTTACAAAACTTATGACTGTAACTGAAGCAATGAAAAAGTGTCCATCCCTACTATTAGTTAATGGTGAGGACTTGACACCATACCGCCAAATGTCTCAGAGGATGTTTGATATCTTACATCAGTATACTTCGACTGTGGAAAAACTAGGTCTGGACGAGTTCTACATAGACGTGACTAGTCTAATTAAGCGGAGGGAAGAAGCAATTAAAAACGACTCTGACGGTGATACATATATCAAGGCGGTGGGTAACATTCATCCTCCCAACGGTGCTACCTTAAGTGCTTGTCCCTGTGGCTGTGCTTATCGCCTTGCCTTTGGTACACGCATTGCTCAAGAGATACGCTCTGAGCTTAAGCAAAAATTAGGTATCACTTGTTGTGCTGGTGTAGCGTACAACAAATTATTAGCAAAACTTGTTGGCGCGCAGAACAGACCAAATCATCAGACTGTATTAATTTCAACGCATGCAGAACAGTTTATGCGTGAACTAAAATACCTCAGTCGGGTAACAGGCATTGGCCAAAAAACTGAATCCCTACTTTTAGAAAATGGCATAGCAAATATTGAGGACCTGCAGCTCTGCGACATGGATTTTTTACGGAAAAAGTTTGGCTTCGAAACGGCCACGAAGTTGAAGGATCTAGCATTTGGTCGAGATAGGAGCTTGGTACAGCCTTCCGGAAAACCCAAAACAATTAGTTTAGAAAACTCATGCCGACCAATTTCTGTACGCACTGATGTTGAAGATCGCTTTCGTGTATTATTGATGCGCTTAATGGAACAGGCAAGTATTGTTAAAATATCGAAAAGAGGAGAGAATGGAATTAACAGCATTAAATTTGAATTTGTCTAGTTCTGTATCTTTTTCACTCTTCTGTTATATTTGCGAAAGGATTGAGGAGAACTGTTTCTGTTATATAAAGCTGGGGCCACCATTGTATTGCAATAGTTAAGGAGATAAATTAATAGTGTAATTAATTCACCGAGCCAAGAATTGGTTTAGGCCATTATTACGCAAAACTAAACGCAGCCGTCTCCTCGTTTTCTTTTTGTGTTTTCCTTATGCCATTACACGAAACGATTCGAAGGACAGAATAGCTGGCTTCGAAGAGATGCTTTCGTCAGCTTCTTTAAATGAACTCTGTTTTCCTTTGGCCACCTATTTGTTCGCGTGAAACAAAATGGCTCTGCATACTAAACGTCATGAATGTTATTGAATAAACTTCCGACGCAACTTCATTCACATATAAGCGAAAGGTTTCTTTTTCGTCTTTTGCTCACTATTGTCGCCCTCATGCATGGGACATTTGTCTAGACACGTTAAATTTGCTGTTGTGTCATCATCAAAACGACGAATTGAACTATGGACTATTACGAATGAATTTGTCCCTTGTGCAAAACTTGTGTCCCTTGATATTTACTGGCGACATGAAGCAACGGGTTGTATCGACAAAAAAGAATTACGACTGCAATCAGGCATACATTTTGCGGAAGTTTTGTTCGGTCGAAGTTGTTGCAAGGACTCCAATACTTGAACTGTATTATTTTTGCTAGAATTTTTTGACAAAGTCAATATATTATATATTATAGCCATGCGTTCTTCCATTTTGTTCTACAACTTTCGATGTCTTATGCATCAAAGTCCTATGTTTACAAATGCTTGCAATTGAAACAAAAAGAATCGAGAAGATGATCGCTACTCGTCCTTTGAAAGTTGTGTATATATGTTTAAAGTTATCAAATTGCTAAGTGTTTGCGGGATTAGTGCAACCTACAAGGTTGGTATAGTGAGTCATATTATTTCATATTAGTTTCATATTAATACGGGTTCATATTTTATATTATCTTTAGAAAATTCTTAGTTTAAGCGAACAAACAAAGCTCATGCATATGTGAATTTTTTTAATTAATTACTGAATTTAAACTTAAAACGAATTTAAAATTAAAATTTGATTTATTCTTTAATTAAGGAAGACAGACCTCCTGTACAAAGTATTTTGAAAATATTTTGTGTGCATTTTCTGCCGTTTGTGTATGTTTGTGTATGAGAAAAAGTTGGAACATCACCGTACTCAATAAAATATTTTTTTATTATTTTGTCAAAAAATTATAGTTTATAGTTTGTGTTTTGTAGTCCTAGAAACAACATCCATTGAACAAAACTTTAGCAACATTGATAAATACGCTTGTATATACAAGAAAAGAAAAGATCTTGTAAATACAGGGCGGATGCATGCCTGATTTCGGGTATAATATTAGCCGTGCTTTTGTCGCTCGTATATTCTTATAATTGCCGTTACATATAAAACGACACCCGACATTACGAACATTGTATCCCAAGCTGGCAGCATTGCAAAAAATAATACACATCAACAAATAATACATATAGAAAAATAGGCAATTTCAATATTACATCACACAGTTCTGCAATTTACTGTATTTTTTTAGTAATGAGCATAATGCTTGTTCTTCCCCTTCGTTTGTGCCAAAGTAACGAAAACGGACCGTTTTCACTCCCAAAACAGTACTTTATTTTCATGAAAAAAGTACTTTTGCGCCGTTTGGCAAACTAAGAGTTTGTTATGTAATACGGCTGTTAACAATTTTGTCTCTTTTGACACATAGAGATGCATTTTTTCGATAAATTACACTATGTAATTTAGAAGGGGTACAAGTGCCACACAAGGGTCAAATTCATTCGTTCGTAGTTCACAGTTAATTTCTCCAGCTTTTGCTGGAGAAACAACAAGAAATTCTACGTGACTCGAGACAAATCAGTGCTGGAAACTATCGACTGATTTCATCTATCGATAGCAACTAAATAATTTTAAATATCGAATTATTTTTTCATTAATTCATTCATTCATTTACTCGACCTATTCGTGTTCAACGCATGTGTTGAGAACGTAATCAACTGACTCGTTTTTCTCTCTGAACGATTTCTGAGCGATTTCTGATTTACTAGGAACTACCGAATGTTTAAATTATTCAATAGTTTCTAGTAATTACTAGTTCTGGGAGACACATTCACTTGTTCAATTATTCCTGAACTGCCAAAAACGATCGGAAAAAACTCGAATGAATGCATAATTTACGATTATCGAATAACTTGCTAGTTTTTAGTCGATAGTTCTCAAAACTAAGCAAATATCGGCTGTGTGAATGTGGCATTAGTATGTAGAAAATAGCAACGTGCCTCACCGCACATAAACAAAAGTGTGGTCTCTGTAGTGATTGCAAAGGGGTTTCGTAGTACAATAAGTCCTTAAATTATATACCACGCCTTGACATTCTAGAGGCTTGAGAGACTAAAACCAGTATCAAAATTTAACAGAAATATCTATTAATTGTTTAACTATTCTTTAATAGCAAAAAACTAAAATTTGTAGAAAATTTTATAACATTTCAGTAGATTCAACTATATTCCCTCAACCTTCGGCCATTAAAATTAAACGTCATTCATTCGGATCCCATGTTTGCTATTGATTCAGGTATATTCTTCAGAAATATTAAGTTTTTCTTGAGAACAAGCACCCAATATTTTGAATTTTTTACCGTAATAATCGTTAGAAATAGAAATATATGAACATATTTTTGGCGAATGCCGGGATCTTGGATTAGTGGTTCAAATATTAAATGGAAGCAATGTTATATCTGTAAAACCAATCAAGGTATGAGGGCAAAAAATACACCGTTTGAGAGATATTTTTGTTTTGTTTACTACTACTATAATGTAATCTTTTGTTAAGATTTTTATAGTTCAAGAGTTATGGTAGTAGATGTAAAATTATGACTTTTTCTTTTTAATACGTTTTTCTTCTAAATAATTACATTGAGGTACCAAAGGGTTTTCCCTATTAAGAAACCTATTCTACCTTTAAAACTATAATATAACATACGTATTACTTTAGTTTATGTAATTTTACCTTATCGGGTTTTCTGATGCCATGATTGGTTGTAGAAATATAACATTGCGTTTATCTAATATTTGAATGCTTTCAAATCCAAGATTTCCCCTAAAAATATTCCGTTTGTAATAATGAGATTTGTCGGTGGAGAACAACTACCAAATTCCGGTAAAATTTATACCATTAACAATTGAATATGGCAAGTTTGTGCATTTTCCTTTTTATTCAGAGTGTTCTATCTCTTTATTTCTGATTACTGATCTAATTGTTATCTCTGACGTTAGTCTCTAATCTGCCGTAAAGATAGAGATCCGATGAGTGTTTATTGGGGAAAGTCGATCATGATTGTGAAATAAGACGGGTCAAAATATGGACGACAAGAGGATGAGCAGCGGCACGTCCCAGAAAATAGAAAAATTCAATTTTTCGTCGTCATTAACGTATGCACGAAGTGCACGAAGCACTGAAAACTTATTTCGTAAATACAGAAATTTGGTGAGAATATTCGGTTTGAAAATTGAAACGGAACTGTCAGAAGAACCCAAAGCCCTATGGAAAACGAGATAAAAATAAAATTTCGGTGCTGCTCGAGTCAACGACGAAAAAGAGTTAGAAAATTTTGTATTTTACGAAGCGTTTTGTTGCTGTTCTTTTTGTTTTCTATGTTTTGACCAATGAAAGTCCGTCTTATTTGAAAGTTCTGCCCGAATATTCACATCGAATTGTTTTTCTGTATGTATTATTTCTGTGCGTCTATAGCATAATGAAGAAGAAGAAACTTTTTACAGTAAACTTCAAAAATGTGTTATTTCGTTGATAAAATGTGGGGTTCAACACATTAGTTGGAAAGTACAGTCAGTAAAACAAATGTATAGGATATTTCCAAATCAATCTTGGACGCATTAACATTTTAATGTTGCAGGTTGCTGAGGATGGCCGCATTCCAATCGCACTCAAAGTCATATTACGTAAATTCGACGCTCAAAAGAAGACCAGCCACCGCGAGACTAAACAAGCGAATATACTACCATCACTCTTCAAAGCGACAGCTTGCACGGTGGGCTCGATTGGTTCCAAAGTTGTATTGGCTGATGGTGCACAAGAGAAATTGCTCAAAATTATAATGCGCCTCTTTGAACGAGTTGTTGACATGGGAAAATCTTTTAAAATAACGTTAATTGGTTTAGCCTTTTCTAAATTTCAACAAAAGAGGGTTGAGTCATCGTCGATAGCGAATTATTTTATAAAAAAAACTGACTTAGAAGTACAGTCGATTATGTCTTTGACCAATACCGGTATGTTCGAGAGTTACAAAGACGGAGGTTTTCATTCGACACCGGCAACATTTCAGCCAAGTGATCAATTCCATCGGCGACGTACAACAATCATATCACCCATTCCTATGCTGGTCGATAACGGTTCCGAATCGGCCGCAACAAATTCTGATTTTTCAGACTTTTCCGAAACTGAAGTAGAACCATCTCCAAAAAAAAGTAGACTCGGGCAATTATTAATGGCAGGACATCACTGCGTTGACACCTCTGCAACTTCAATAACCCCAGAAGTGACTGACGTTGCATCGCCAAGTAAGCTCCGTGTTTGTGACCTGCATTTAAATTCGCGCGATAGTGAGAAAGAATTTTCCTCAAGTTTGTATAATATTTCTGCTTCGAATGCGATATTTCCACTTAATTCTCTTTCAACGAAACCCAAGTACAGCGCATTATCCACGCAGATTTCTAGCCATAGAATAAATATTTCCTCAACGGCACTGCCAAACCGTACTGATCGACTGAAGGAAGAGAGTATCAGAGCAACACCAAGTCATCCTTTTGCTGAAACCTATTGTTTAAAACATATTTCATTACAATCAGTAAAACAACAGGGACGTGGCACAGTTGCTGATTCGACTCCTGATTTATGTTCTTCGGCTATTGCAACACCACCAGAGTTTCTGTGCCCCCGAAGTGTAGACCGAGAAGTTTTTAATGAGCTGCCAATCGATGTGCAGAATGAACTAATGATTTCATGGCGCAACTCATTAGCAGTTGCAGCAGCTACTGTTACTGGCGATGATGCAGCACAATTTGCAAGAACTGAAGTAAAAAGTGAATCTAATTCCAAAGGACGTAAAGAAGCCAACGTAAAAGAAGTAACAACTAATGGCAAACAGAAAAGTGCACTCTATCATTATTTTCTCATAAATAAATGATGTACATGGAGATTTTATTCGTGATATATTGAAAAGTTATTCCTCTAGAATGTCGTCAGTTCACCCAAAAATGAAATAAAATATTTTCTACAAATATTACCTGATTGTTGGTCAGTTTCTTACTTCGTTATATATTTTATTTCCAATTTTAGCGACCTTTTCTATGTGCATAGATATTGTTGATGCACTGGGAGTTGAAAAAAAAAGATTAAAACGAGGCAAGTAAGACCCTCTCAATAATTTTCAATACTAAAAGATTTTCCGTAAAGCCTTGACACAAATAAGGTTGTCCTGAGGATTAGAAATAAAAAATTGTAACAAAAATAAAAGTTCTCACAAATTTTATGTTGAGAGAAGATATAATTATCCCTGCTTAAGCTTTTTGTAGTAAGATATTTACCCTAGAGTCTTGGCATTAATTAAAGGCAACTTCGGTTCAATAGAAGTATGTTTTAATGTCATTAAGTGATACAATGGGAAATCGGTCCATCAAGGTGTCGTTGAGATTCTACATTACTATTTGGGGTTCTCAAAACTAGCGTATATATCTATCGTTATAACGACCGAAAGCTATATACAAACGCAGCTTTGGAGAAGTAAGCTTTGAAAATAGGTGAATTATAGATGATACTATTAAAAATGTCTTAAATTACCTTATATGTGTACCACTTATTATAGTTATAAATATTTTATATTATTCATATATTATAGAGCAAAAACCTTAGAGGCCATCCATATGCACACATGGGCCCACATATGCGTATGTTCATACACACCTATATGCACATGCATACATCTATATGTATAAACCAGAGCCAACGAGATAGGAAACTCTTTTCCCGAAAAAATGTGTCAAAAAAATGTCAAAATTTTACACGACCGAAACTCACATACAGGGGTTATGTATACGTATGCGTAATTCACCAAATTAAATGTCACGTATGTCATTTCCTGAAAATATGTAAACAACAGTTCGCTTCGACGGCTTGATTTGAAAGCACATTTTGTGCTCTATAGTGAAAACAATAAGAAAAGGAGTCACGAAAAAGAATTTATATTCAATAAGTTCTATATAGTTTAAGTGCAAGAAAATATTAATATGTAAAAGTGGAACAGAACATGGGCTTCAGCTAGAATTCGAATGGGTTGGCCAATACCACTTTGAGCTGGCCAACACCACTGGTGTCTTGTTTTAATGTCACCACAAATCCCAAAATAGAATAAAGTATTGGCTGATGGTGCACAAGAGAAATTGCTCAAAATTATAATGCGCCTCTTTGAACGAGTTGTTGACATGGGAAAATCTTTTAAAATAACGTTAATTGGTTTAGCCTTTTCTAAATTTCAACAAAAGAGGGTTGAGTCATCGTCGATAGCGAATTATTTTATAAAAAAAAACTGACAGAAGTACAGTCGATTATGTCTTTGACCAATACCGGTATGTTCGAGAGTTACAAAGACGGAGGTTTTCATTCGACACCGGCAACATTTCAGCCAAGTGATCAATTCCATCGGCGACGTACAACAATCATATCACCCATTCCTATGCTGGTCGATAACGGTTCCGAATCGGCCGCAACAAATTCTGATTTTTCAGACTTTTCCGAAACTGAAGTAGAACCATCTCCAAAAAAAAAGTAGACTCGGGCAATTATTAATGGCAGGACATCACTGCGTTGACACCTCTGCAACTTCAATAACCCCAGAAGTGACTGACGTTGCATCGCCAAGTAAGCTCCGTGTTTGTGACCTGCATTTAAATTCGCGCGATAGTGAGAAAGAATTTTCCTCAAGTTTGTATAATATTTCTGCTTCGAATGCGATATTTCCACTTAATTCTCTTTCAACGAAACCCAAGTACAGCGCATTATCCACGCAGATTTCTAGCCATAGAATAAATATTTCCTCAACGGCACTGCCAAACCGTACTGATCGACTGAAGGAAGAGAGTATCAGAGCAACACCAAGTCATCCTTTTGCTGAAACCTATTGTTTAAAACATATTTCATTACAATCAGTAAAACAACAGGGACGTGGCACAGTTGCTGATTCGACTCCTGATTTATGTTCTTCGGCTATTGCAACACCACCAGAGTTTCTGTGCCCCCGAAGTGTAGACCGAGAAGTTTTTAATGAGCTGCCAATCGATGTGCAGAATGAACTAATGATTTCATGGCGCAACTCATTAGCAGTTGCAGCAGCTACTGTTACTGGCGATGATGCAGCACAATTTGCAAGAACTGAAGTAAAAAGTGAATCTAATTCCAAAGGACGTAAAGAAGCCAACGTAAAAGAAGTAACAACTAATGGCAAACAGAAAAGTGCACTCTATCATTATTTTCTCATAAATAAATGATGTACATGGAGATTTTATTCGTGATATATTGAAAAGTTATTCCTCTAGAATGTCGTCAGTTCACCCAAAAATGAAATAAAATATTTTCTACAAATATTACCTGATTGTTGGTCAGTTTCTTACTTCGTTATATATTTTATTTCCAATTTTAGCGACCTTTTCTATGTGCATAGATATTGTTGATGCACTGGGAGTTGAAAAAAAAAAGATTAAAACGAGGCAAGTAAGACCCTCTCAATAATTTTCAATACTAAAAGATTTTCCGTAAAGCCTTGACACAAATAAGGTTGTCCTGAGGATTAGAAATAAAAAATTGTAACAAAAATAAAAGTTCTCACAAATTTTATGTTGAGAGAAGATATAATTATCCCTGCTTAAGCTTTTTGTAGTAAGATATTTACCCTAGAGTCTTGGCATTAATTAAAGGCAACTTCGGTTCAATAGAAGTATATGTTTTAATGTCATTAAGTGATACAATGGGAAATCGGTCCATCAAGGTGTCGTTGAGATTCTACATTACTATTTGGGGTTCTTCTCAAAACTAGCGTATATATCTATCGTTATAACGACCGAAAGCTATATACAAACGCAGCTTTGGTGATGATGATGATTTCGAACGCCGAGCATACAGCACGACGGTGTGTTGAGGGGGAAAGATCCGCCGTGAACCAGGACCAAAACGCAGCTTTGGAGAAGTAAGCTTTGAAAATAGGTGAATTATAGATGATACTATTAAAAATGTCTTAAATTACCTTATATGTGTACCACTTATTATAGTTATAAATATTTTATATTATTCATATATTATAGAGCAAAAACCTTAGAGGCCATCCATATGCACACATGGGCCCACATATGCGTATGTTCATACACACCTATATGCACATGCATACATCTATATGTATAAACCAGAGCCAACGAGATAGGAAACTCTTTTCCCGAAAAAATGTGTCAAAAAAATGTCAAAATTTTACACGACCGAAACTCACATACAGGGGTTATGTATACGTATGCGTAATTCACCAAATTAAATGTCACGTATGTCATTTCCTGAAAATATGTAAACAACAGTTCGCTTCGACGGCTTGATTTGAAAGCACATTTTGTGCTCTATAGTGAAAACAATAAGAAAAGGAGTCACGAAAAAGAATTTATATTCAATAAGTTCTATATAGTTTAAGTGCAAGAAAATATTAATATGTAAAAGTGGAACAGAACATGGGCTTCAGCTAGAATTCGAATGGGTTGGCCAATACCACTTTGAGCTGGCCAACACCACTGGTGTCTTGTTTTAATGTCACCACAAATCCCAAAATAGAATAAAGAGCTGATGAATATTGTGGAATCCCGTAGGAAGGAACAACAAGAAAGAGTTGAGGACGATGTTGACATTACTCCGGATGAGCTCAATATTGCCATAACTCGTCCTTCGGTGATGGCAAACAGCAAAATCAAATACTATGCGCGGATATTTTTGAGACTGAAAATGTAGAAATCGAGCCGTTGCGAACGTTGTTTAGGAAACCTAAGAAGAAAACGCGTTAAATTCAGCTGATGCTGAGAATATTGAACCAAAAATGGGTTTAGTAAAAAGCACCGGAAGTAAATGGCTGCAAAAAGAAATCCACAAAAACAGCAGAGAAACATTTTTGAGAGCGCTGGAAGGAAAGAATCAATACCTCCTGCATGAAGTCCCCAAGAATGGCAATGAGACTTTATATAATTTAAAACGTATAGAAACGCGAAGTAATCAAAAGTGAAAACATAATGATCGAATTCTAATTAATTTTGAATATTTTCCTTTCTAGAAAAGAAGGAGCAAAAAAGTGAAGAGAAAACAGACGCAAAAAAGACAACGGAGGAAACAGTATCAAAAATGGAAGTAGCCGAAAGGAATTTATTTGATGAGAGCAGTAGTAGTGAAACGGAAGATTTTATGCCGCAACCAATTTTAGTTAAAAAAGAAAAGGGAGTTAGACGAAAAAGGTTATAACCTCAAGACGACAAAGGAAGTAATGCGGGCTTAAAGAGAGATTTATTTAATAACTCACCAGAATTTGATATATTTCCCACTCCTGACGGCTTTTGGGATCCCCTCATAAGATCTTTTGACTTGGCAATTTTTACTGAAGTATTGGTTGAAAATGTTTATATATTAGTGATCGCTTTGAAAATGTTTATATATTTAAAATTTGTAATTCTTGATAGTTCAATTGTTAATTTATAATTATATTAGTTAATATTTTAATAAAAACAGTGTTTTAATTTTAGCTAGAACCCATGTTAATATAGCATAGAAATTATCGAAGCGTTTGAAATTTCAATTCAAAATGGGATCAAATTTTTGTATGCAGTACCAAAAATTATGAAATTTGGTAAACTTGATAGTTGTTCGATGCATAGGCAGCAATACTAATATATTATTTTATTAATATTTTTAATAAATTACAAAAAACCTGAATATAATACTTATTACTGAATACTGCCAACACTGCTTTAATGCGAATACCCAAAATGGCCCATTAAGTAGTAAGCGCCGCACATGCTGGCAACACTAAAATCATCGAATTTATGGGATAGGTGAAGAAATAATTAGGATATGCCAATGCCAAAATGTTTTACACATTTGATTTTTCAAGAGTTTCTCTTGATGATAATAAATAAATAATTCCGTGTAGGTGTGGTTATTAATGTCAGCACCAGACGCTCAAAAGTTATATTAAATGAATTAGGACGAAGAAAGGAACTTATTAATAATTATACAATTTTATTTGAAACTAAAAATAGTCCTATTTGTGTATTGATATACTCAAGTAAAATCTTTTATATTTTAAATTCACTAGTGCGGCTAATACTTGGCTTCAAAGTAATGGTTGCAGAGTCCTTAATAAATCAATGTGAAGAATTTCTTCAAATAAATTATTCTATGTAATTTTATTTTTAGGTTATTTTTAGATTCTGGTGTCCAAAAATTGCCTTAAATGATTTGAGTATTCTATTAACGAAGTCAATCGAATTTGTTATACATTAAAATATTTCATAAAATTGAGTTTCATTTATGTTTTTATGCATATGAAATAAATACATTTATTTGTTTTATATAAATATTTTATACAAATAATTAGTTACCATAATTAGTTATTACAATAATTAGTTATTTTATACAAATATTAGTTATAACAATTTATACAAATATTTTAGTTTTCAAATAAATCATGCACATGTTGTCTACGCATCTTAAATTAAAAAAGTGTACATGAAAAATAATTGAATTCTTTAAACCAATAACTACGTTGGCATATCAAAATATAGCTGGTGAACTTCTAAAATGGATTGTCATTCGGGGTCTGAAAAAGGTGTAATGGCCGGGTCTTATGCTTGAATTTCTAAGAAAAAATCATTAGTCAGGGTCTTAAACATAAAATTTCCACGGAAGAAATCATGAGTCAGGGTCTTAAACTCACGAACACTACCTTAAATCAGAGTTGTAGGTAGAGAAGTTTCCTATCTCGTTATCTCTGGTATAAACATATATCATGAAGGTGAAAATAGACTGAAATGAGTGAAGTCCATGCATTCTTACTAACTGTACACCTAATATACTTTTCAGTTGGATACACCATAGATTGTGACTAATAAAATAGGTTCAAGTTTGACGAAGAGAAACAAAAACATTTTTGATTAATGAATATCCTCGGTTTTTGCTGATAAACACCAATAATAAAAACTTTTAGAGCAGGATCTCCGAGAGTATAAAGCAAGACTAATTTTCACTTTGATTTTTATTTCGTTTATTTATACATTTTTATATATTTATATTTTTTATATAAATATATATATTTATATTTATAATTGTTATATTTATATTTATATATTTATAATAAAAAAAATTAGATCAGCATTAGTAATTTTCCTACCGTTTGATTCATAAGTCCGATAATATTAATTCTCAATCAGTTGGTAATACATTAATCTGTCGTGCTCAATTTTCATCCCAAATAAAAAAAGATATGGTTTGGATACTTTATTTAGTTGTTGAATTATCAAAAAGTATTTTAAATTCACCTACTCGATGGTTAATTTCATCATGTTTTCACCACAAAATCAAAGCGAGCATGACGGCCAATTCGTTCAATTTGTCGTGTGGTGAGTGGCCGAATTTGCCGTGTGCTAACTTCACACCGGTGAAATACCGGTGAAATATACTTTCATAAACAAGCGAATATTGCCAGCGACATCTATTCCACAACAAAATTTGATTCACTAGATGTCGCCACAAATAGTAGCCATAGCAAAATCAATTTTTGAGCATATCCCACAACCTTCGACATCGTGGTGGATTTACTGTCAATTCAAAAAGTGATTCATTAAATCAACATATAATGATATTATGCGGCGAACTGCATTATTAAGTGAAGAAAATGGTGAATACCATCTCATATCATAGGTCGAAGTTAAATCTCTATAAAAGCTGCAAATATCATTTAAGCTAAATGAGATCTATTTTAATTAATTCTCGACATCCTCACGAACATTTTGAGACCAGTTTAATCAAATTTCTATCGACTCGATTTGAGATATTTCAATTTAATGGTGAATATCATCTCATATCATAGGTCGAAGTTAAATCTCTATAAAAGCTGCACATATCATTTAAGCTAAATGAGATCTATTTTAATTAATTCTCGACATCCTCACGAACATTTTGAGACCACTTCCATCAAATTTCTATCGACTCGATTTGAGATATTTTAATTTAATGGTGAATACCATCTCATATCATAGGTCGAAGTTAAATATCTATAAAAGCTGCAAATATCATTTAAGCTAAATGAGATCTCTTTTAATTAATTCTCGACATCCTCACGAACATTTTGAGACCACTCCCATCAAATTTCTATCGACTCGATTTGAGATATTTCAATCTAATTGTGAATATCATCTCATATCATAGGTCGAAGTTAAATCTCTATAAAAGTTGCAAATATCATTTAAGCTAAATGAGATCTATTTTAGTTAATTCTCGACATCCTCACGAACATTTTGAGACCACTTCCATCAAATTTCTATCGACTCGATTTGAGATATTTCAATTTAATTGTGAATATCATCTCATATCATAGGTCGAAGTTAGATCTCTATAAAAGCTGCAAATATCATTTAAGCTAAATGAGATCTATTTTAATTAATTCTCGACATCCTCACGAACATTTTGAGACCAGTTTAATCAAATTTCTATCGACTCGATTTGAGATATTTCAATTTAATGGTGAATATCATCTCATATCATAGGTCGAAGTTAAATCTCTATAAAAGCTGCAAATATCATTTAAGCTAAATGGGATCGATTTTAGTTAATTCTCGACATCCTCACGAACATTTTGAGACCAGTTTAATCAAATTTCTGTCGACTCGATTTGAGATATTTCAATTTAATGGTGAATATCATCTCATATCATAGGTCGAAGTTAAATCTCTATAAAAGCTGCAAATGTCATTTAAGCTAAATGAGATCTACTTTAGTTAATTCTCGACATCCTCACGAACATTTTGAGACCACTTCCATCAAATTTCTATCGACTCGATTTGAGATATTTTAATTTAATGGTGAATACCATCTCATATCATAGGTCGAAGTTAAATCTCTATAAAAGCTGCAAATATCATTTAAGCTAAATGGGATCGATTTTAGTTAATTCTCGACATCCTCACGAACATTTTGAGACCAGTTTAATCAAATTTCTGTCGACTCGATTTGAGATATTTCAATTTAATGGTGAATATCATCTCATATCATAGGTCGAAGTTAAATCTCTATAAAAGCTGCAAATGTCATTTAAGCTAAATGAGATCTACTTTAGTTAATTCTCGACATCCTCACGAACATTTTGAGACCACTTCCATCAAATTTCTATCGACTCGATTTGAGATATTTTAATTTAATGGTGAATACCATCTCATATCATAGGTCGAAGTTAAATCTCTATAAAAGCTGCAAAAATCATTTAAGCTAAATGAGATCTATTTTAATTAATTCTCGACATCCTCACGAACATTTTGAGACCAGTTTAATCAAATTTCTATCGACTCGATTTGAGATATTTCAATTTAATGGTGAATATCATCTCATATCATAGGTCGAAGTTAAATCTCTATAAAAGCTGCACATATCATTTAAGCTAAATGAGATCTATTTTAATTAATTCTCGACATCCTCACGAATATTTTGAGACCACTTCCATCAAATTTCTATCGACTCGACTTGAGATATTTCAATTTAATGGTGAATATCATCTCATATCATAGGTCGAAGTTAAATCTCTATAAAAGCTGCAAATATCATTTAAGCTAGATGAGATCTATTTTAATTATTTCTCGACATCCTCACGAACATTTTGAGACCAGTTTAATCAAATTTCTATCGACTCGACTTGAGATATTTCAATTTAATGGTGAATATCATCTCATATCATAGGTCGAAGTTAAATCTCTATAAAAGCTGCAAATATCATTTAAGCTAAATGGGATCGATTTTAGTTAATTCTCGACATCCTCACGAACATTTTGAGACCAGTTTAATCAAATTTCTGTCGACTCGATTTGAGATATTTCAATTTAATGGTGAATATCATCTCATATCATAGGTCGAAGTTAAATCTCTATAAAAGCTGCAAATGTCATTTAAGCTAAATGAGATCTACTTTAGTTAATTCTCGACATCCTCACGAACATTTTGAGACCACATCCATCAAATTTCTATCGACTCGATTTGAGATATTTTAATTTAATGGTGAATACCATCTCATATCATAGGTCGAAGTTAAATCTCTATAAAAGCTGCACATATCATTTAAGCTAAATGAGATCTATTTTAATTAATTCTCGACATCCTCACGAACATTTTGAGACCACTTCCATCAAATTTCTATCGACTCGATTTGAGATTTTTTTAATTTAATGGTGAATACCATCTCATATCATAGGTCGAAGTTAAATATCTATAAAAGCTGCAAATATCATTTAAGCTAAATGAGATCTCTTTTAATTAATTCTCGACATCCTCACGAACATTTTGAGACCACTCCCATCAAATTTCTATCGACTCGATTTGAGATATTTCAATCTAATGGTGAATATCATCTCATATCATAGGTCGAAGTTAAGTATCTATAAAAGCTGCAAATATCATTTAAGCTAAATGAGATCTACTTTAGTTAATTCTCGACATCCTCACGAACATTTTGAGACCACTTCCATCAAATTTCTATCGACTCGATTTGAGATATTTTAATTTAATGGTGAATACCATCTCATATCATAGGTCGAAGTTAAATCTCTATAAAAGTTGCAAATATCATTTAAGCTAAATGAGATCTATTTTAGTTAATTCTCGACATCCTCACGAACATTTTGAGACCAGTTTAATCAAATTTCTGTCGACTCGATTTGAGATATTTCAATTTAATGGTGAATATCATCTCATATCATAGGTCGAAGTTAAATCTCTATAAAAGCTGCAAATGTCATTTAAGCTAAATGAGATCTACTTTAGTTAATTCTCGACATCCTCACGAACATTTTGAGACCACTTCCATCAAATTTCTATCGACTCGATTTGAGATATTTTAATTTAATGGTGAATACCATCTCATATCATAGGTCGAAGTTAAATCTCTATAAAAGCTGCAAAAATCATTTAAGCTAAATGAGATCTATTTTAATTAATTCTCGACATCCTCACGAACATTTTGAGACCAGTTTAATCAAATTTCTATCGACTCGATTTGAGATATTTCAATTTAATGGTGAATATCATCTCATATCATAGGTCGAAGTTAAATCTCTATAAAAGCTGCACATATCATTTAAGCTAAATGAGATCTATTTTAATTAATTCTCGACATCCTCACGAATATTTTGAGACCACTTCCATCAAATTTCTATCGACTCGACTTGAGATATTTCAATTTAATGGTGAATATCATCTCATATCATAGGTCGAAGTTAAATCTCTATAAAAGCTGCAAATATCATTTAAGCTAGATGAGATCTATTTTAATTATTTCTCGACATCCTCACGAACATTTTGAGACCAGTTTAATCAAATTTCTATCGACTCGACTTGAGATATTTCAATTTAATGGTGAATATCATCTCATATCATAGGTCGAAGTTAAATCTCTATAAAAGCTGCAAATATCATTTAAGCTAAATGGGATCGATTTTAGTTAATTCTCGACATCCTCACGAACATTTTGAGACCAGTTTAATCAAATTTCTGTCGACTCGATTTGAGATATTTCAATTTAATGGTGAATATCATCTCATATCATAGGTCGAAGTTAAATCTCTATAAAAGCTGCAAATGTCATTTAAGCTAAATGAGATCTACTTTAGTTAATTCTCGACATCCTCACGAACATTTTGAGACCACATCCATCAAATTTCTATCGACTCGATTTGAGATATTTTAATTTAATGGTGAATACCATCTCATATCATAGGTCGAAGTTAAATCTCTATAAAAGCTGCACATATCATTTAAGCTAAATGAGATCTATTTTAATTAATTCTCGACATCCTCACGAACATTTTGAGACCACTTCCATCAAATTTCTATCGACTCGATTTGAGATTTTTTTAATTTAATGGTGAATACCATCTCATATCATAGGTCGAAGTTAAATATCTATAAAAGCTGCAAATATCATTTAAGCTAAATGAGATCTCTTTTAATTAATTCTCGACATCCTCACGAACATTTTGAGACCACTCCCATCAAATTTCTATCGACTCGATTTGAGATATTTCAATCTAATGGTGAATATCATCTCATATCATAGGTCGAAGTTAAGTATCTATAAAAGCTGCAAATATCATTTAAGCTAAATGAGATCTACTTTAGTTAATTCTCGACATCCTCACGAACATTTTGAGACCACTTCCATCAAATTTCTATCGACTCGATTTGAGATATTTTAATTTAATGGTGAATACCATCTCATATCATAGGTCGAAGTTAAATCTCTATAAAAGTTGCAAATATCATTTAAGCTAAATGAGATCTATTTTAGTTAATTCTCGACATCCTCACGAACATTTTGAGACCACTTCCATCAAATTTCTATCGACTCGATTTGAGATATTTCAATTTAATTGTGAATATCATCTCATATCATAGGTCGAAGTTAGATCTCTATAAAAGCTGCAAATATCATTTAAGCTAAATGAGATCTATTTTAATTAATTCTCGACATCCTCACGAACATTTTGAGACCAGTTTAATCAAATTTCTATCGACTCGATTTGAGATATTTCAATTTAATGGTGAATATCATCTCATATCATAGGTCGAAGTTAAATCTCTATAAAAGCTGCAAATATCATTTAAGCTAAATGAGATCTATTTTAGTTAATTCTCGACATCCTCACGAATATTTTGAGACCACCTTCATCAAATTTCTATCGACTCGATTTGAGATATTTCAATTTAATGGTGAATATTATCTCATATCATAGGTCGAAGTTAAATCTCTATAAAAGCTGCAAATATCATTTAAGCTAGATGAGATCTATTTTAATTAATTCTCGACATCCTCACGAACATTTTGAGACCAGTTTAATCAAATTTCTATCGACTCGATTTGAGATATTTCAATTTAATTGTGAATATCATCTCATATCATAGGTCGAAGTTAGATCTCTATAAAAGCTGCAAATATCATTTAAGCTAAATGAGATCTATTTTAATTAATTCTCGACATCCTCACGAACATTTTGAGACCAGTTTAATCAAATTTCTATCGACTCGATTTGAGATATTTCAATTTAATGGTGAATATCATCTCATATCATAGGTCGAAGTTAAATCTCTATAAAAGCTGCAAATATCATTTAAGCTAGATGAGATCTATTTTAATTAATTTTCGACATCCTCACGAACATTTTGAGAACACTTCCATCAAATTTCTGTCGACTCGATTTGAGATATTTCAATTTAATGGTGAATATCATCTCATATCATAGGTCGAAGTTAAATCTCTATAAAAGCTGCAAATATAATTTAAGCTAAATGAGATCTATTTTAGTTAATTCTCGACATCCTCACGAATATTTTGAGACCACCTTCATCAAATTTCTATCGACTCGATTTGAAATATTTCAATTTAATGGTGAATATCATCTCATATCATAGGTTATAATTTTAGGTAGGTTAAAATTTTGAGACCACTTCCATCAAATTTCTGTCGACTCGATTTGAGATATTTCAATTTAATGGTGAATATCATCTCATATCATAGGTCGAAGTTAAATCTCTATAAAAGCTGCAAATATCATTTAAGCTAAATGAGATCTATTTTAATTAATTCTCGACATCCTCACGAATATTTTGAGACCACCTTCATCAAATTTCTATCGACTCGATTTGAAATATTTCAATTTAATGGTGAATATCATCTCATATCATAGGTTATAATTTTAGGTAGGTTAAAATTTTGAGACCACTTCCATCAAATTTCTGTCGACTCGATTTGAGATATTTCAATTTAATGGTGAATATCATCTCATATCATAGGTCGAAGTTAAATCTCTATAAAAGCTGCAAATATCATTTAAGCTAAATGAGATATATTTTAATTAATTCTCGACATCCTCACGAATATTTTGAGACCAGTTTAATCAAATTTCTATCGACTCGATTTGAGATATTTCAATTTAATGGTGAATATAATCTCATATCATAGGTCGAAGTTAAATCTCTATAAAAGCTGCAAATATCATTTAAGCTAAATGAGATCTATTTTAATTAATTTTCGACATCCTCACGAACATTTTGAGACCACTTCCATCAAATTTCTGTCGACTCGATTTGAGATATTTCAATTTAATGGTGAATATCATCTCATATCATAGGTCGAAGTTAAATCTCTATAAAAGCTGCAAATATCATTTAAGCTAAATGAGATCTGTTTTAGTTAATTCTCGACATCCTCACGAATATTTTGAGACCACCTTCATCAAATTTCTATCGACTCGATTTGAAATATTTCAATTTAATGGTGAATACCATCTCATATCATAGGTCGAAGTTAAATCTCTATAAAAGCTGCAAATATCATTTAAGCTAAATGAGATCTGTTTTAGTTAATTCTCGACATCCTCACGAATATTTTGAGACCACCTTCATCAAATTTCTATCGACTCGA
Source organism: Physocephala rufipes (assembly GCA_963966595.1). Classification (NCBI taxonomy): domain Eukaryota; kingdom Metazoa; phylum Arthropoda; class Insecta; order Diptera; family Conopidae; genus Physocephala; species Physocephala rufipes. The sequence continues at coordinate 235,853 of OZ016501.1, read as the reverse complement.
TTTGAAATATTTCAATTTAATGGTGAATATCATCTCATATCATAGGTTATAATTTTAGGTAGGTTAAAATTTTGAGACCACTTCCATCAAATTTCTGTCGACTCGATTTGAGATATTTCAATTTAATGGTGAATATCATCTCATATCATAGGTCGAAGTTAAATCTCTATAAAAGCTGCAAATATCATTTAAGCTAAATGAGATCTATTTTAATTAATTCTCGACATCCTCACGAATATTTTGAGACCAGTTTAATCAAATTTCTATCGACTCGATTTGAGATATTTCAATTTAATGGTGAATATCATCTCATATCATAGGTCGAAGTTAAATCTCTATAAAAGCTGCAAATATCATTTAAGCTAAATGAGATCTATTTTAATTAATTTTCGACATCCTCACGAACATTTTGAGACCACTTCCATCAAATTTCTGTCGACTCGATTTGAGATATTTCAATTTAATGGTGAATATCATCTCATATCATAGGTCGAAGTTAAATCTCTATAAAAGCTGCAAATATCATTTAAGCTAAATGAGATCTGTTTTAGTTAATTCTCGACATCCTCACGAATATTTTGAGACCACCTTCATCAAATTTCTATCGACTCGATTTGAAATATTTCAATTTAATGGTGAATATCATCTCATATCATAGGTTATAATTTTAGGTAGGTTAAAATTTTGAGACCACTTCCATCAAATTTCTGTCGACTCGATTTGAGATGTTTCAATTTAATGGTGACTATCATCTCATATCATAGGTCGAAGTTAAATCTCTATAAAAGCTGCAAATATCATTTAAGCTAAATGAGATCTATTTTAATTAATTCTCGACATCCTCACGAATATTTTGAGACCAGTTTAATCAAATTTCTATCGACTCGATTTGAGATATTTCAATTTAATGGTGAATATCATCTCATATCATAGGTCGAAGTTAAATCTCTATAAAAGCTGCAAATATCATTTAAGCTAAATGAGATCTATTTTAGTTAATTCTCGACATCCTCACGAACATTTTGAGACCACTTCCATCAAATTTCTGTCGACTCGATTTGAGATATTTCAATTTAATGGTGACTATCATCTCATATCATAGGTCGAAGTTAAATCTCTATAAAAGCTGCAAATATCATTTAAGCTAAATGGGATCTATTTTAATTAATTCTCGACATCCTCACGAACATTTCTATCGACTCGATTTGAAATATTTCAATTTAATGGTGAATATCATCTCATATCATAGGTTATAATTTTAGGTAGGTTAAAATTTTGAGACCACTTCCATCAAATTTCTGTCGACTCGATTTGAGATGTTTCAATTTAATGGTGACTATCATCTCATATCATAGGTCGAAGTTAAATCTCTATAAAAGCTGCAAATATCATTTAAGCTAAATGAGATCTATTTTAATTAATTTTCGACATCCTCACGAACATTTTGACACCACTTCCATCAAATTTCTGTCGACTCGATTTGAGATATTTCAATTTAATGGTGACTATCATCTCATATCATAGGTCGAAGTTAAATCTCTATAAAAGCTGCAAATATCATTTAAACAAATTTTAATCAAATTTAAATCAAATTCAAATTAAATTCAAACTAAATTTAAACTAAATCCAAATTAAATCCAAACTAAATTTAAATTAGATCCAAACCAAACTTAAATTAAATTCAAATCAAATTTAAATTAAATTCAAATTAAATTCAAATCAAATCCAAATCAAATTCAAATCAAATTCAAATTAAATGCAAATTAAATTTAAATCAACTTTAAATCAAATTCAAATTAAATTCAAACTTAATTTAAAATAAATTTAAATCAAATTTAAATTAAATTGAAACTAAATTTAATATAAATTCAAATTAAATTCAAATTAAATTTAAATTAAATTTAAATTAAATTTAAATTAAAATTAAATTAAATTTAAATTAAATTTAAATTAAAATTAAATTAAATTTAAATTAAATTTAAATTAAATTTAAATTAAATTTAAATTAAATTTAAATTAAATTTAAATTAAATTTAAATTATTTTAAATTAAATTTAAAGCAAATCCAAATTAAATCCAAACTAAATCCAAATCAAATTCAAACTAAATTCAAAATAAATTTAAATTAAATTTAAATTAAATTTAAAATAAATTCAAATCAAATCCAGATTAAATTTAAATTAAATTTAAAAACTAAAAATAAACTAAATTTTTAGGTGAGTTTTTTCATAAATGATACTATACTAAAAAATTATGCTATTAAAATTGATACAATTAACAAATGATACTATTAAAAATAATAATACTATTAAAAATATCTTAAAGATACCTTACATACGTTCTTACTATGATAATTCATATGGACGATTATAATTTTTTTGTTTTTGGAGCAATAAATATAGAGATCATACGCATACATACATTCTAAGGCTATGGAAAAATATCTAGCTATGTGTAATGGCTTGTTAATAAGCCAATAGCATAGAAATTTTCAGAGAATATCCAGGTCGTTTTTGTCGTAAATGTGTGTGTTGTTTTGATATTGTTGCTTCTGTGTTTTGTTTGTTGTTTCTGTATTTATGAATGTGTGGCTAAAATCTAAGTGTTATGTATTCTTAACTTAAAATAAGGGTTGATTTTTCAGCAAAAACAAATAACACAAAATAAAGATGAAAGAGAGGCATTGAGGCAATGAGCAATAGAATATAAACGAAGTGAGAGCGGTGCGACTCATTTTGTAAATTTGTAATGAAGAGAGGGACAGATTTCTGCCATGTGCTTTACGTGGACGCCTGCCATGATTGGCTTAAGTCCACGGTGGGCCCACCCACATTCGGGGTTGCTAGGTAGACACTATGAATACCTTTATATCGGCAACCAACGACCACGGCTGCAACTTTGCCCTGTTGCACCATATATGTACCTATTGAAGCCTGAGGCGGAGCAGGACTTCCTCGCAGGTAAGCGATCGAGGCACTATCTAAAGCCTCTTCCGGTATGTGGCTACCGGCAGCCGAGTTGGGGGAGGCGGCCTCCTCCACACGCAACTCTACGCGGAGACATTTTGGTCTCTACCCGCGTATCTTTGGGTGGCAACCACAGCCACCACGAAGCTCTCACAAGTGAGAAGCCTACCCACGATGCGCTATTTATGTGGGCTTTATATTAGCGGGGTAGGAAGGACCCCTATGCGATGCGCATCACCCGTGGCACCATTTTTTAGCCTTTGGTAAGGCCTCGGAACTAGTCTGCGTTAGTTCATTGGCAGTGAACTAGTGCAGGCGAGACTAGTCACTGCCATTTTGTGCCTCCACTGCAACGGGAAAGGCACTTGGGAAGAAGAGAGGGACAGAAGGAGAAAGTGAATATGGCCGCATCGGCCATTTTACTATAAGGCGTGATCACTGAGAGTTGTGAGAAATTCGTTAGAGTCGCAGCCTGTTAGAAGAATGACCCGGTAGGAAATCACGCCTATATAAAAGAATATTTATGCCTAAATCTAAATTAAATTTAAATTAAATTCAAATTAAATTTAAACTAAATTTAAATTAAATCTAAATTAAATTTAAACTAAATTTAAATTAAATTCAAATCAAATCCAAATTAAACTTAAATCAAATTTAAATTAAATTCAAACTAAATTTATATCAAATTTAAATTAAATCCAAATCAAATATAAATTAAATCCAAATTAAATTTAAACTAAATCCAAATTAAATCCAAACTAAATTTAAATTAAATCCAAACCAAACTTAAATTAAATTCAAATCAAATTTAAATTAAATTCAACTTAAATTCAAACCAAATCCAAATCAAATTCGAATCAAATTCAAATTAAATCCAAATTAAATTTAAATCAAATTTAAATCAAATTCAAATTAAATTCAAACTAAATTTAAACTAAATCCAAATTAAATCGTAACTAAATTTAAATTAAATCCAAACCAAACTTAAATTAAATTCAAATCAAATTTAAATTAAATTCAAATTAAATTCAAACCAAATCCAAATCAAATTCAAATCAAATTCAAATTAAATCCAAATTAAATTTAAATCAAATTTAAATCAAATTCAAATTAAATTCAAACTAAATTTAAACTAAATCCAAATTAAATCCAAACTAAATTTAAATTAAATCCAAACCAAACTTAAATTAAATTCAAATCAAATTTAAATTAAATTCAACTTAAATTCAAACCAAATCCAAATCAAATTCAAATAAAATTCAAATTAAATCCAAATTAAATTTAAATCAAATTTAAATCAAATTCAAATTAAATTCAAACTAAATTTGAACTAAATCCAAATTAAATCAAAACTAAATTTAAATTAAATCCAAAACAAACTTAAATTAAATTCAAATCAAATTTATATTAAATTCAAATTAAATTCAAACTAAATCCAAATCAAATTGAAATCAAATTAAAATTAAATCCAAATTAAATTTAAATCATATATAAATCAAATTCAAATTAAATTCAAACTAAATTTAAATTAAATTCAAATTAAATCCAAGTTAAATTTAAATTAAATTTAAATTAAATTTAAATTAAATTTAAATTAAATTTAAATTAAATTTAAATTAAATTTAAATTAAATTTAAATTAAATTTAAACCAAATTCAAATTAAATCCAAACTAAATCCAAATCAAATTCAAACTAAATTCAAACTAAATTTAAATTAAATTTAAATTAAATTTAAAATAAATTCAAATCAAATCTAGATTAAATTTAAATTAAATTTAAAAACTAAAAATAGACTAAATTTTTAGGTGACTTTTTTCATAAATGATACAATACTAAAAAATTATGCTATTAAAATTGATACAATTAACAAATGATACTATTAAAAATAATAATACTATTAAAAATATCTTAAAGATACCTTACATATGTTCTTACTATGATAATTCATATTGAAGCTAATTATAATTTTTTTGTTTTTGGAGCAATAAATATAGAGATCATACGCATACATACATTCTAAGGCTATGGAAAAATATCTAGCTATGTGTAATGGCTTGTTAATAAGCCAATAGCATAGAAATTTTCGGAGAATATACAGTACGTTTTTGTCGTAAATGTGTGTGTTGTTTTGATATTGTTGTTTCTGTGTTTTGTTTGTTGTTTCTGTATTTATGAATGTGTGGCTAAAATCTAAGAGTTATGTATTCTTAACTTAAAATAAGCGTTGATTTTTCAGCAAAAACAAATAACACAAAATAAAGATGAAAGAGAGGCATTGTGGCAATGAGCAATAAAATATAAACGAAGTGAGAGCGGTGCGACTCATTTTGTATATTTGGAATGAAGAGAGGGATAGAAGGAAAAACTAAATATGGCCGCATCGGACATTTTACTATAAGGCGTGATCACTGAGAGTTGTGAGAAATTCGTTAGAGTCGCAGCCTGTTAGAAGAATGACCCGGTAGGAAATCACGCCTATATAAAAGAATATTTATGCCTAAATCTAAATTAAATTTAAATTAAATTCAAATTAAATTTAAACTAAACTTAAATTAAATCTAAATTAAATTTAAACTAAATTTAAATTAAATTCAAATCAAATACAAATTAAACTTAAATCAAATTTAAATTAAATTCAAACTAAATTTAAATTAAATCCAAATCAAATTTAAATTAAATCCAAATTAAATTTAAACTAAATCCAAATCAAATCCAAACTAAATTTAAATTAAATCCAAACCAAACTTAAATTAAATTCAAATCAAATTTAAATTAAATTCAAATTAAATTCAAACCAAATCCAAATCAAATTCAAATCAAATTCAAATTAAATCCAAATTAAATTTAAATCAAATTTAAATCAAATTCAAATTAAATTCAAACTAAATTTAAACTAAATCCAAATTAAATCCAAACTAAATTTAAATTAAATCCAAACCAAACCTAAATTAAATTCAAATCAAATTTAAAGTAAATTCAAATTAAATTCAAACCAAATCCAAATCAAATTCAAATCAAATTCAAATTAAATCCAAATTAAATTTAAATCAAATTTAAATCAAATTCTAATTAAATTCAAACTAAATTTAAACTAAATTTAAATCAAATTTAAATTAAATTTAAACTAAGTTTAAATTAAATTCAAATTAAATCCAACTTAAATTTAAATTAAATTTAAATTAAATTTAAATTAAATTTAAATTAAATTTAAACCAAATTCAAATTAAATCCAAACTAAATGCAAATCAAATTCAAACTAAATTCAAACTAAATTTAAATTAAATTTAAATTAAATTTAAAATAAATTCAAATCAAATCAAGATTAAATTTAAATTAAATTTAAAAACTAAAAATAGACTAAATTTTTAGGTGACTTTTTTCATAAATGATACAATACTAAAAAATTATGCTATTAAAATTGATACAATTAACAAATGATACTATTAAAAATAATAATACTATTAAAAATATCTTAAAGATACCTTACATATGTTCTTACTATGATAATTCATATTGAAGCTAATTATAATTTTTTTGTTTTTGGAGCAATAAATATAGAGATCATACGCATACATACATTCTAAGGCTATGGAAAAATATCTAGCTATGTGTAATGGCTTGTTAATAAGCCAATAGCATAAAAATTTTCGGAGAATATACAGTACGTTTTTGTCGTAAATGTGTGTGTTGTTTTGATATTGTTGTTTCTGTGTTTTGTTTGCTGTTTCTGTATTTATGAATGTGTGGCTAAAATCTAAGTGTTATGTATTCTTAACTTAAAATAAGCGTTGATTTTTCAGCAAAAACAAATAACACAAAATAAAGATGAAAGAGAGGCATTGTGGCAATGAGCAATAAAATATAAACGAAGTGAGAGCGGTGCGACTCATTTTGTATATTTGGAATGAAGAGAGGGATAGAAGGAAAAACTAAATATGGCCGCATCGGACATTTTACTATAAGGCGTGATCACTGAGAGTTGTGAGAAATTCGTTAGAGTCGCAGCCTGTTAGAAGAATGACCCGGTAGGAAATCACGCCTATATAAAAGAATATTTATGCCTAAATCTAAATTAAATTTAAATTAAATTCAAATTAAATTTAAACTAAACTTAAATTAAATCTAAATTAAATTTAAACTAAATTTAAATTAAATTCAAATCAAATACAAATTAAACTTAAATCAAATTTAAATTAAATTCAAACTAAATTTAAATTAAATCCAAATCAAATTTAAATTAAATCCAAATTAAATTTAAACTAAATCCAAATCAAATCCAAACTAAATTTAAATTAAATCCAAACCAAACTTAAATTAAATTCAAATCAAATTTAAATTAAATTCAAATTAAATTCAAACCAAATCCAAATCAAATTCAAATCAAATTCAAATTAAATCCAAATTAAATTTAAATCAAATTTAAATCAAATTCAAATTAAATTCAAACTAAATTTAAACTAAATCCAAATTAAATCCAAACTAAATTTAAATTAAATCCAAACCAAACCTAAATTAAATTCAAATCAAATTTAAAGTAAATTCAAATTAAATTCAAACCAAATCCAAATCAAATTCAAATCAAATTCAAATTAAATCCAAATTAAATTTAAATCAAATTTAAATCAAATTCTAATTAAATTCAAACTAAATTTAAACTAAATTTAAATCAAATTTAAATTAAATTTAAACTAAGTTTAAATTAAATTCAAATTAAATCCAACTTAAATTTAAATTAAATTTAAATTAAATTTAAATTAAATTTAAATTAAATTTAAACCAAATTCAAATTAAATCCAAACTAAATGCAAATCAAATTCAAACTAAATTCAAACTAAATTTAAATTAAATTTAAATTAAATTTAAAATAAATTCAAATCAAATCAAGATTAAATTTAAATTAAATTTAAAAACTAAAAATAGACTAAATTTTTAGGTGACTTTTTTCATAAATGATACAATACTAAAAAATTATGCTATTAAAATTGATACAATTAACAAATGATACTATTAAAAATAATAATACTATTAAAAATATCTTAAAGATACCTTACATATGTTCTTACTATGATAATTCATATTGAAGCTAATTATAATTTTTTTGTTTTTGGAGCAATAAATATAGAGATCATACGCATACATACATTCTAAGGCTATGGAAAAATATCTAGCTATGTGTAATGGCTTGTTAATAAGCCAATAGCATAAAAATTTTCGGAGAATATACAGTACGTTTTTGTCGTAAATGTGTGTGTTGTTTTGATATTGTTGTTTCTGTGTTTTGTTTGCTGTTTCTGTATTTATGAATGTGTGGCTAAAATCTAAGTGTTATGTATTCTTAACTTAAAATAAGCGTTGATTTTTCAGCAAAAACAAATAACACAAAATAAAGATGAAAGAGAGGCATTGTGGCAATGAGCAATAAAATATAAACGAAGTGAGAGCGGTGCGACTCATTTTGTATATTTGGAATGAAGAGAGGGATAGAAGGAAAAACTAAATATGGCCGCATCGGACATTTTACTATAAGGCGTGATCACTGAGAGTTGTGAGAAATTCGTTAGAGTCGCAGCCTGTTAGAAGAATGACCCGGTAGGAAATCACGCCTATATAAAAGAATATTTATGCCTAAATCTAAATTAAATTTAAATTAAATTCAAATTAAATTTAAACTAAACTTAAATTAAATCTAAATTAAATTTAAACTAAATTTAAATTAAATTCAAATCAAATACAAATTAAACTTAAATCAAATTTAAATTAAATTCAAACTAAATTTAAATTAAATCCAAATCAAATTTAAATTAAATCCAAATTAAATTTAAACTAAATCCAAATCAAATCCAAACTAAATTTAAATTAAATCCAAACCAAACTTAAATTAAATTCAAATCAAATTTAAATTAAATTCAAATTAAATTCAAACCAAATCCAAATCAAATTCAAATCAAATTCAAATTAAATCCAAATTAAATTTAAATCAAATTTAAATCAAATTCAAATTAAATTCAAACTAAATTTAAACTAAATCCAAATTAAATCCAAACTAAATTTAAATTAAATCCAAACCAAACCTAAATTAAATTCAAATCAAATTTAAAGTAAATTCAAATTAAATTCAAACCAAATCCAAATCAAATTCAAATCAAATTCAAATTAAATCCAAATTAAATTTAAATCAAATTTAAATCAAATTCTAATTAAATTCAAACTAAATTTAAACTAAATTTAAATCAAATTTAAATTAAATTTAAACTAAGTTTAAATTAAATTCAAATTAAATCCAACTTAAATTTAAATTAAATTTAAATTAAATTTAAATTAAATTTAAATTAAATTTAAACCAAATTCAAATTAAATCCAAACTAAATGCAAATCAAATTCAAACTAAATTCAAACTAAATTTAAATTAAATTTAAATTAAATTTAAAATAAATTCAAATCAAATCAAGATTAAATTTAAATTAAATTTAAAAACTAAAAATAGACTAAATTTTTAGGTGACTTTTTTCATAAATGATACAATACTAAAAAATTATGCTATTAAAATTGATACAATTAACAAATGATACTATTAAAAATAATAATACTATTAAAAATATCTTAAAGATACCTTACATATGTTCTTACTATGATAATTCATATTGAAGCTAATTATAATTTTTTTGTTTTTGGAGCAATAAATATAGAGATCATACGCATACATACATTCTAAGGCTATGGAAAAATATCTAGCTATGTGTAATGGCTTGTTAATAAGCCAATAGCATAAAAATTTTCGGAGAATATACAGTACGTTTTTGTCGTAAATGTGTGTGTTGTTTTGATATTGTTGTTTCTGTGTTTTGTTTGCTGTTTCTGTATTTATGAATGTGTGGCTAAAATCTAAGTGTTATGTATTCTTAACTTAAAATAAGCGTTGATTTTTCAGCAAAAACAAATAACACAAAATAAAGATGAAAGAGAGGCATTGTGGCAATGAGCAATAAAATATAAACGAAGTGAGAGCGGTGCGACTCATTTTGTATATTTGGAATGAAGAGAGGGATAGAAGGAAAAACTAAATATGGCCGCATCGGACATTTTACTATAAGGCGTGATCACTGAGAGTTGTGAGAAATTCGTTAGAGTCGCAGCCTGTTAGAAGAATGACCCGGTAGGAAATCACGCCTATATAAAAGAATATTTATGCCTAAATCTAAATTAAATTTAAATTAAATTCAAATTAAATTTAAACTAAACTTAAATTAAATCTAAATTAAATTTAAACTAAATTTAAATTAAATTCAAATCAAATACAAATTAAACTTAAATCAAATTTAAATTAAATTCAAACTAAATTTAAATTAAATCCAAATCAAATTTAAATTAAATCCAAATTAAATTTAAACTAAATCCAAATCAAATCCAAACTAAATTTAAATTAAATCCAAACCAAACTTAAATTAAATTCAAATCAAATTTAAATTAAATTCAAATTAAATTCAAACCAAATCCAAATCAAATTCAAATCAAATTCAAATTAAATCCAAATTAAATTTAAATCAAATTTAAATCAAATTCAAATTAAATTCAAACTAAATTTAAACTAAATCCAAATTAAATCCAAACTAAATTTAAATTAAATCCAAACCAAACCTAAATTAAATTCAAATCAAATTTAAAGTAAATTCAAATTAAATTCAAACCAAATCCAAATCAAATTCAAATCAAATTCAAATTAAATCCAAATTAAATTTAAATCAAATTTAAATCAAATTCTAATTAAATTCAAACTAAATTTAAACTAAATTTAAATCAAATTTAAATTAAATTTAAACTAAGTTTAAATTAAATTCAAATTAAATCCAACTTAAATTTAAATTAAATTTAAATTAAATTTAAATTAAATTTAAATTAAATTTAAACCAAATTCAAATTAAATCCAAACTAAATGCAAATCAAATTCAAACTAAATTCAAACTAAATTTAAATTAAATTTAAATTAAATTTAAAATAAATTCAAATCAAATCAAGATTAAATTTAAATTAAATTTAAAAACTAAAAATAGACTAAATTTTTAGGTGACTTTTTTCATAAATGATACAATACTAAAAAATTATGCTATTAAAATTGATACAATTAACAAATGATACTATTAAAAATAATAATACTATTAAAAATATCTTAAAGATACCTTACATATGTTCTTACTATGATAATTCATATTGAAGCTAATTATAATTTTTTTGTTTTTGGAGCAATAAATATAGAGATCATACGCATACATACATTCTAAGGCTATGGAAAAATATCTAGCTATGTGTAATGGCTTGTTAATAAGCCAATAGCATAAAAATTTTCGGAGAATATACAGTACGTTTTTGTCGTAAATGTGTGTGTTGTTTTGATATTGTTGTTTCTGTGTTTTGTTTGCTGTTTCTGTATTTATGAATGTGTGGCTAAAATCTAAGTGTTATGTATTCTTAACTTAAAATAAGCGTTGATTTTTCAGCAAAAACAAATAACACAAAATAAAGATGAAAGAGAGGCATTGTGGCAATGAGCAATAAAATATAAACGAAGTGAGAGCGGTGCGACTCATTTTGTATATTTGGAATGAAGAGAGGGATAGAAGGAAAAACTAAATATGGCCGCATCGGACATTTTACTATAAGGCGTGATCACTGAGAGTTGTGAGAAATTCGTTAGAGTCGCAGCCTGTTAGAAGAATGACCCGGTAGGAAATCACGCCTATATAAAAGAATATTTATGCCTAAATCTAAATTAAATTTAAATTAAATTCAAATTAAATTTAAACTAAACTTAAATTAAATCTAAATTAAATTTAAACTAAATTTAAATTAAATTCAAATCAAATACAAATTAAACTTAAATCAAATTTAAATTAAATTCAAACTAAATTTAAATTAAATCCAAATCAAATTTAAATTAAATCCAAATTAAATTTAAACTAAATCCAAATCAAATCCAAACTAAATTTAAATTAAATCCAAACCAAACTTAAATTAAATTCAAATCAAATTTAAATTAAATTCAAATTAAATTCAAACCAAATCCAAATCAAATTCAAATCAAATTCAAATTAAATCCAAATTAAATTTAAATCAAATTTAAATCAAATTCAAATTAAATTCAAACTAAATTTAAACTAAATCCAAATTAAATCCAAACTAAATTTAAATTAAATCCAAACCAAACCTAAATTAAATTCAAATCAAATTTAAAGTAAATTCAAATTAAATTCAAACCAAATCCAAATCAAATTCAAATCAAATTCAAATTAAATCCAAATTAAATTTAAATCAAATTTAAATCAAATTCTAATTAAATTCAAACTAAATTTAAACTAAATTTAAATCAAATTTAAATTAAATTTAAACTAAGTTTAAATTAAATTCAAATTAAATCCAACTTAAATTTAAATTAAATTTAAATTAAATTTAAATTAAATTTAAATTAAATTTAAACCAAATTCAAATTAAATCCAAACTAAATGCAAATCAAATTCAAACTAAATTCAAACTAAATTTAAATTAAATTTAAATTAAATTTAAAATAAATTCAAATCAAATCAAGATTAAATTTAAATTAAATTTAAAAACTAAAAATAGACTAAATTTTTAGGTGACTTTTTTCATAAATGATACAATACTAAAAAATTATGCTATTAAAATTGATACAATTAACAAATGATACTATTAAAAATAATAATACTATTAAAAATATCTTAAAGATACCTTACATATGTTCTTACTATGATAATTCATATTGAAGCTAATTATAATTTTTTTGTTTTTGGAGCAATAAATATAGAGATCATACGCATACATACATTCTAAGGCTATGGAAAAATATCTAGCTATGTGTAATGGCTTGTTAATAAGCCAATAGCATAAAAATTTTCGGAGAATATACAGTACGTTTTTGTCGTAAATGTGTGTGTTGTTTTGATATTGTTGTTTCTGTGTTTTGTTTGCTGTTTCTGTATTTATGAATGTGTGGCTAAAATCTAAGTGTTATGTATTCTTAACTTAAAATAAGCGTTGATTTTTCAGCAAAAACAAATAACACAAAATAAAGATGAAAGAGAGGCATTGTGGCAATGAGCAATAAAATATAAACGAAGTGAGAGCGGTGCGACTCATTTTGTATATTTGGAATGAAGAGAGGGATAGAAGGAAAAACTAAATATGGCCGCATCGGACATTTTACTATAAGGCGTGATCACTGAGAGTTGTGAGAAATTCGTTAGAGTCGCAGCCTGTTAGAAGAATGACCCGGTAGGAAATCACGCTTATCTAAAAGAATATTTATGTCTAAATTTAAATTAAATTTAAATTAAATTCAATTTAAATTTAAACTAAACTTAAATTAAATCTAAATTAAATTTAAACTAAATTTAAATTAAATTCAAATCAAATACAAATTAAACTTAAATCAAATTTAAATTAAATTCAAACTAAATTTAAATCTATTGAAATAATTTGTTTATACTCTATATTCTTTGTACCTTATGAAAATTTTGTTAGTAGTTTATGAAACTGATCTCAAATATTTTCTGTTCATAATAGAAAAGTTTTTCAATAAATTCTAATTCTAATTTTGCTGCCTAATAAAGAAGGCTGTCTATTTTTTTATCGAATAAATTCAATAGGTTATGGGCCCAGCTACAGGATAGTACACCATCATTTTTGGCTTTTAAATCCTCAATTTGTTCAGACCTTCATTAGAGTGTTCTTCAAAGAATTTTTTCAAGGATATTGCAGCGAGTTTTCTGGAAGAAAATTTTGGAAATTTGGTCGCAGAAAAAAGGCTGTTTTGAAAAGACGAAGGACATGGAACAGGATCTGAAAATTGAAAGGCTTAATGATAGTAGCCAATGGGCAGTCTGGAAATTTCATGTGAAGATTTCATTAATTGCTGCCGATGTGTATGATGTTGTTACGGGTCTCGAAGAGAAGCCAACCACGGATGAGCAAAAGAGTAGGCTTTGGTGCAAGCAAGATGCAAAGGCTCAACAAATAATTGGAATCACCGTTGGCAAATCGCAGATAACACATATAGTGAATTGCAATACAGCGAAGGATATGTGGGACAAGCTACATGCAGTTTTCGAGAAGAAAAATGAGACCAGCTTACTTCTTCTTCATCAAAAGTTTTTCAGTTTTGTTAAACAGCCATCTGAAAACATCGTTACGTTTATTGCCCGTCTTGAAGAACTGGTTGAACGGTTAAGAAGCTTGAAAGAGAATATATCAGAAAATATGGTTATTACAAAAATTATTATGTCATTACCTCCAGAGTACGGAGCATTCGCTAGTGCGTGGGAATCAACTTCAAGAACGGATCAGTCTTTGGATAATCTGAGAGCACGATTGATGATTGAAGAAGATCGGTTATTGTCAAGAGGTGCAGCAGAGCCTGTTGAAGCATTAGTCGCAAGGAAATCGCATGGATTTAAAAAACGACAGAATAATAGTAAGTCAAATGAAAATTCTAAGAGTATTAAAAAAGGCAACTGTTTCGCATGTGGTGGTGAAGGTCATTGGAAACGAAACTGTCCAAAGACCAAAAACGCAGGAAATAGTAGAGATGGCCAAGCTTTTACATCTGATGCTTTTAATATTCAAATGAAAAAAGATAGCTGGATATTAGACTCAGGAGCAAGTCATCATATGACCAATAGGTTAGATTGGTTTAGTAAATTTGATGAAATTTCGAAAACAATAAAGATTGCGAAAGGTACCATGAAGTGTTCTGGTATAGGTATCATCAACATGCAGTTTTATGATGGTAAATTTTGGCACCGAGGATATCTTACTGACGTCATGTATGTACCAGACATTGAAAATAACTTGTTTTCGCAGAATCATGCATTAGATAAAGGCTTGAAAATTGAAGGAAATAGTCATTCGATTCAGTTGAAGCGTATGTCAGATAAAGAAACAATCATGATAGGTTTTAGAAGTGGAAATCTTACTATAATGGGAATAAGAATTGATTGTTTCAAAGAAATAAGTGCTAATACTGCGTCACAAGAGCTAGTATCTTTGCGAACTTGGCATGAAAGATTAGCTCACCAAAATTTAGCATATATCAGAAATTTCCTAAAGAAGAATGGAATATCATTTGTTAATGAGAAATTTACATGTGAGGGTTGCATGTATGGAAAACAGCATCGTGATAGTTTTCCGACAAGAGAAGAAAAGTCTACAAAATGCGGCCAGATTATCCATGCCGATGTGTGTGGACCGATGCAAGAGCTATCTATTGGTGGCTCAAGATATTTTCTACTATTAAAAGATGATTTTTCGCATTTCCGTTTCGTTTATTTTATTAAAGAAAAGTCTGAAGTTTTTGAACGAATAAAGGCATTTATTAGATTGGTTAAAAATGCATACAACTTCAAAATAGAAATTTTTCGAGCAGATAACGGAACTGAATTTGTTAATGCAAATATAAAAAATTTCTTTGAACGCGAGGGTATTCGATTCCAAAGGACTGTTCCATATACTCCGGAACAAAATGGTTCAGCCGAGAGGGAAATGAGAACGATAATGGAATCTGCAAGGACCATGATACATTCACAAGGTATGGAACAGAAGCTTTGGGCGGAAGCGGTTAGTACAGCTGTCTTCGTAATTAATCGTACAGGGACCAGTACAGTAGTCAACAAAACTCCATACGAGCTGTGGTGTAAAAAAGGATCTTCATTTGAATATTTTCAACCGTTTGGCAGTAAAGCATATATGCATGTCCCGAAAGAGCGACGTCGAAAGTTGGATGCAAAATCTGTGAAAGGTATATTCGTTGGATATGATGAAAATATTAAAGGATTTCGTATTTGGGATCCCGCCATTGGAAAAATACAAGTTTCTCGAGATGTAAAGTTCGCAGGAAATACTTCAGATGTATCAAATGTATCAAAGCATAAGCTGGTCGATTTTCGCGAAGCAAATAAAATTGATTTAGTATCAATTCATCATAAAGAAGTGGAAGAAAATGTATATGAGAACGTTGACATTTCATGTTCCAACGAAGAGGAAGGAGAAGAGTTTATTGATGCAGAAGAATCTGTATTACCAATACCGATTAATACACGAGAAGAATCTGTATTACCAATACCAGCATCTTCACAAGTACAGAAAAAGCAATCAAGAGAACTATCTAATTTAGGATATCAGAATATTTTACCGAGTCGATTACGAAAAGGTCCAAGTGGTGAAGATAGCAGTGAAAAAGGTAACATTAATCATTTTACTGCCTTACTATCTTTACACGAAGCAGATGAACCAAAAACATACGAAGCAGCTATGAAGTCTAAGGATAAAGATCAATGGCTATTTGCAATGAAGGAGGAGATTCACTCATTGGCAAAAAATAACACTTGGACTTTGGTCGAGACACCTACTGATCAGAAGGTAATTGATAACAAGTGGGTTTACAAAATAAAGTATAATACTGATGGAAGTATACAAAGATATAAAGCTAGAATGGTAGCTAAGGGATTTACCCAACAGTATGGTGTAGATTACGAAGAGGTGTATAGTCCAGTAGTTAAGTTCACATCATTGCGAACAATTTTATCTATAGTTGCCATTGAAAAAATGAGCATTCGTCAATTTGATGTAAAGACAGCTTTTTTGTATGGTAGTCTCGATAAAGTTATTTATATGCATCAACCAGAAGGCTTCAATGATGGTAGCGGCTTTGCATGTAAACTTAATAAGAGCTTATATGGATTAAAGCAATCGTCACGTTGTTGGAACCAGAGGTTTACAATTTTTATAAAGAAATTCAAGTTTATACAAAGTAATTCAGATCCATGTGTTTTTATAAGTAAAGACCCAAGGATGATTTTAGCCATTTATGTCGATGACGGGTTATTAGTTGGTGCATCGAATGAAAATCTTGATTCAGTCATTGAATATTTACGAAAAGAATTCGAGATTAAAACTTTTGAAGCAAACTCTTTTCTTGGATTAGAAATAGAAAGATTTGTTGATGGATCTATTCATTTGCATCAAAAAGCTTATGCATTTAAAATTTTAAAGCGTTTTAATATGGAAGACTGCAATGGTACAGCAACACCATGCGACACGAATCAAGTTTTAGAAAATTTTGATGATTCTACTGAAACAAATTTTCCATATCGCGAATCAGTTGGTTGTCTTATGTATTTGGCAATAGCTACACGTCCAGATATAAGTTATGCAGTCGGTATTGCTAGTCGTTTCTTGGAAAAACCTACACAAGGCCATGTAACTGCAGTAAAACGCATATTTAAGTATTTAAAACAAACTATGAGTTATGGAATTTACTTCAAAAGTACGAAGATATTCAGTTTAATGGGATACAGTGATGCTGATTATGCAGGTGATAAGGAGACTAGAAGATCAACTTCAGGATATGTGTTCATGTTTGGTACTGGTGTTTTGAGTTGGTCATCTGAGAGACAAAAGTCGGTGGCACTTTCAACTACTGAATCAGAGTACATTGCTGCTTCTGGAGCTGTCAAAGAACTTGTATGGTTAAGGCGTTTACTTTCGGAACTAGTTGAATCTGCAATTGAAGTACATTTCAACATGGATAATCAAAGTGCAATTCGTCTGATCAAAAATCCTGAATATCACAAACGTACGAAGCATATAGATGTTCGGTATCATTTCATCAAGGAGAAATATGCTGAACAAATATTTAATCTTCATTACGTTCCGACAGACGAACAATTGGCTGATATTTTTACAAAGGCATTACCACGCTCACGTTTTGAAATTCTACGAAGCTCTTTAAATATTATTCAGAAAATTTAATTTTGTACTGTAAACAAATAGCGAGAGTATTGAAATAATTTGTTTATACTCTATATTCTTTGTACCTTATGAAAATTTTGTTAGTAGTTTATGAAACTGATCTCAAATATTTTCTGTTCATAATAGAAAAGTTTTTCAATAAATTCTAATTCTAATTTTGCTGCCTAATAAAGAAGGCTGTCTATTTTTTTATCGAATAAATTCAATAAAATCAAATCCAAATTAAATTTAAATCAAATTTAAATCAAATTTAAATTAAATCCAAATAAAATTTAAATTAAATCCAAATTAAATTTAAACTAAATCCAATTCAAATCCAAACTAAATTTAAATTAAATCCAAACCAAACTTAAATTAAATTCAAATCAAATTTAAATTAAATTCAAATTAAATTTAAATTAAATTTAAATTAAATTTAAATTAAATTTAAATTAAATTTAAATTAAATTTAAATTAAATTTAAATTAAATTTAAATTAAATTTAAATTAAATTTAAATTAAATTTAAATTAAATTTAAATTAAATTTAAATTAAATTTAAATTAAATTTAAATTAAATTAAAACCAAATCCAAATTAAATCCAAACTAAATCCAAATCAAATTCAAACTAAATTCAAAATAAATTTAAAATAAATTTAAATTAAATTTAAAATAAATTCAAATCAAATCTAGATCAAATTTAAATTAAATTTAAAAACTAAAAATAGACTAAATTTTTAGGTGACTTTTTTCATAAATGATACAATACTAAAAAATTATGCTATTAAAATTGATACAATTAACAAATGATACTATTAAAAATAATAATACTATTAAAAATATCTTAAAGTTACCTTAC
This sequence comes from Physocephala rufipes, assembly GCA_963966595.1. Lineage (NCBI taxonomy): Eukaryota > Metazoa > Arthropoda > Insecta > Diptera > Conopidae > Physocephala > Physocephala rufipes. The sequence continues at coordinate 217,234 of OZ016501.1, read as the reverse complement.
ATATGTTCTTACTATGATAATTCATATTGAAGCTAATTATAATTTTTTTGTTTTTGGAGCAATAAATATAGAGATCATACGCATACATACATTCTAAGGCTATGGAAAAATATCTAGCTATGTGTAATGGCTTGTTAATAAGCCAATAGCATAGAAATTTTCAGAGAATATACAGTACGTTTTTGTCGTAAATGTGTGTGTTGTTTTGATATTGTTGTTTCTGTGTTTTGTTTGTTGTTTCTGTATTTATGAATGTGTGGCTAAAATCTAAGTGTTATGTATTCTTAACTTAAAATAAGCGTTGATTTTTCAGCAAAAACAAATAACACAAAATAAAGATGAAAGAGAGGCATTGAGGCAATGAGCAATAAAATATAAACGAAGTGAGAGCGGTGCGACTCATTTTGTATATTTGGAATGAAGAGAGGGATAGAAGGAAAAACTAAATATGGCCGCATCGGACATTTTACTATAAGGCGTGATCACTGAGAGTTGTGAGAAATTCGTTAGAGTCGCAGCCTGTTAGAAGAATGACCCGGTAGGAAATCACGCTTATCTAAAAGAATATTTATGTCTAAATTTAAATTAAATTTAAATTAAATTCAATTTAAATTTAAACTAAACTTAAATTAAATCTAAATTAAATTTAAACTAAATTTAAATTAAATTCAAATCAAATACAAATTAAACTTAAATCAAATTTAAATTAAATTCAAACTAAATTTAAATCAAATCCAAATTAAATTTAAATCAAATTTAAATCAAATTCAAATTAAATTCAAACTAAATTTAAACTAAATCCAAATTAAATCCAAACTAAATTTAAATTAAATCCAAACCAAACTTAAATTAAATTCAAATCAAATTTAAATTAAATTCAACTTAAATTCAAACCAAATCCAAATCAAATTCAAATAAAATTCAAATTAAATCCAAATTAAATTTAAATCAAATTTAAATCAAATTCAAATTAAATTCAAACTAAATTTGAACTAAATCCAAATTAAATCAAAACTAAATTTAAATTAAATCCAAAACAAACTTAAATTAAATTCAAATCAAATTTATATTAAATTCAAATTAAATTCAAACTAAATCCAAATCAAATTGAAATCAAATTAAAATTAAATCCAAATTAAATTTAAATCATATATAAATCAAATTCAAATTAAATTCAAACTAAATTTAAATTAAATTCAAATTAAATCCAAGTTAAATTTAAATTAAATTTAAATTAAATTTAAATTAAATTTAAATTAAATTTAAATTAAATTTAAATTAAATTTAAATTAAATTTAAATTAAATTTAAATTAAATTTAAACCAAATTCAAATTAAATCCAAACTAAATCCAAATCAAATTCAAACTAAATTCAAACTAAATTTAAATTAAATTTAAATTAAATTTAAAATAAATTCAAATCAAATCTAGATTAAATTTAAATTAAATTTAAAAACTAAAAATAAACTAAATTTTTAGGTGACTTTTTTCATAAATGATACAATACTAAAAAATTATGCTATTAAAATTGATACAATTAACAAATGATACTATTAAAAATAATAATACTATTAAAAATATCTTAAAGATACCTTACATATGTTCTTACTATGATAATTCATATGGAAGCTAATTATAATTTTTTTGTCTTTGGAGCAATAAATATAGAGATCATACGCATACATACATTCTAAGGCAATGGAAAAATATCTAGCTATGTGTTAACAATGGCTTGTTAATAAGCCAATAGCATAGAAATTTTCAGAGAATATACAGTACGTTTTTGTCGTAAATGTGTGTGTTGTTTTGATATTGTTGTTTCTGTGTTTTATTAGTTGTTTCTGTATTTATGAATGTGTGGCTAAAATCTAAGTGTTATGTATTCTTAACTTAAAATAAGCGTTGATTTTTCAGCAAGAACAATTAATAAAAAATAAAGATGAAAGAGAGGCATTGTGGCAATGAGCAATAAAATATAAACCATAGAGTAAGAAATAACTAAGTTATTTCTTACTCTATGATTGAAGTGAGTAAGAAGTGTTTCTTCGGCGAAACGTTTTTTAATGTTTTCGAAGGCTGTAGTAGTTTCATGTGTCCATTGTAGTACTTTGGCTTTATTTTTGTTTGCATATGTTAACATATTGTATAGTGGGCTTAAATCTGCTGCTAACATTTGGAAGTAGCGGTGGTAATAGTTTACCATACCTATGCATTTTTGTAGTTTGTTGATTGCATTTGGTCTTTCAAAATTTTTAATGATCTCTTTGGACGGTTTTTGGACGGTTTGGACGTTCTTTGGACGGTTTTTGGACGGTTTGGATGTTCTTTGGACGGTTTTATGCCATCTGTTGAAATTTCATAACTAAGAAAGTCTAATTTATTTGTTCCGAAAATACATTTGGCTGGTTTAATATTTAATCCGTATTCTTGGAGTCTGTTAAATACGTTTCTTAAATGTTCTATATGTTGCTCTTCGTTATCGCTGGCAATTAAAATATCATCTACATATGCAAAAACGAATTCGAGACCTGAAAATACTTCGTTGATAAATCTTTGAAAAGTTTGTGCGCTGTTTCTTAATCCGAATGGCATGCGTGTGAATTCAAATGCTCCGAATGGAGTAGTTATTGCGGTTTTATGTATGTTATCTTCATCCATGGGTATCTGGTGGTACGCACGTATTAAGTCGATTTTTGAAAAGATATTTTTATTATTAAGATCGATGGTCAGGTCATAAATATGAGGTAGTGGATATCGGTCTGGTATTGTTATGTAATTTAGTCTTCTATAGTCACCACATGGCCTCCAATCGTTTGGTTCCTTTTTGGTGACTAGATGGAGGGGAGATGTAATATGTGAGTGTGAAGGTCTGCAAATACCGGTTTTTACTAAGTATTCGAACTCGTTTCTGGCGATTCTAAATTTAATCGGGTCTAGTCGCCGTGGTTTTGTGTAGGGTAAGATTCCTTTAGTTTCGATTCTGTGTACTGTGTGGTGTTTCACTGGCTTAGTGTAGTTTGGTTCGCAGGTGATGGAAGGAAATTCTTTTAAAATTCTTGTGAATTTGTCTTCGGTGTAAGATATTTTTAATGAAAAGATATCGGAAAAACCTGAAGAACCTGGAGTTTTTAATTTAGTTCTAAGATCTATGATTTCTTTGTTTCTGAGGTCGACTATTATGCCAAACTTTTCTTGGAAATTTGCTCCTATAATTGCTGTTGATGTGTTACCTGTTATGAACGGGAATTCGAAATCTCGGCGAAGGCCTAAATTAAGTTTTAAAAGCTTTGTTCTAAATGTTTCAACGTTTGTCCCATTAGCTGCTGTTAAACTAAGGTCAGAATCTCTTTTGTATGGCTTGAATTTTGAAGCAGGTATAACTGAAACTACTGCTCCAGTATCGATTAGGAAATTTAGTTTGTTGTTTTTATCATAAATGAAAAGGCGGCGGCTAGGTTCGTTGTTGTTTCCATCATTTGCCACCGTCATGATGGAATGTCTTAATTTAAAGGTTGTGAGTTTGTTTCGTTTTTGTTTATATTCTGAAAATTGCACGGTTGAATGCATTTGTACGCTTTATTTTTAAATTTTCTGTGGTACCAACATATATTTTCGAATTTTGGTGATCCCTGTCTTGAATGTCTTCGGTAGTTGTTTTGGTTCCTATCTTTTGATCTTGACCTAATTTTGAGTTCACTGATGTCTGTAGTGATCTGGTTGATATTTTGGTACATTATTGTTGTCAATTCTGTGAGGCCTTTTATGTATTTTTCCATTATGTTATTATTTTCGATGTTTGCTATTACTAATGGTTTTTGTTGTTTATTAATTAAGTTCATAAGTTTGTCGGAAAGTATAATTTTGTCTTCTAGGTTTTTTTCATTACACGAAGTTAAATGGATTTGAATTTGTTGTGGTAATTTACGCAGCCATAGTTTAAAGAGTAATTCTTTACTAACAATGGAATCTGAACTTGTTAGAGATTTCATGTGTCTAAACAGTTTTGATGGGGTGTAATCGCCGATTTTTGCGTTTGAGAATAGTTGCTCTAATCTATTTTCTTCGCTTAGCGAAAATCTATCGCATAGTGCATTTTTTATGGTTATGTATTTATTTGTAATTGGTGGAGGGTTGATTACGTCTAAAATTTTGGTTATTGTTTCACGGTGGAGGACGATTAAAATATTTTGGAATTTGACGTTGTCGTCATTAATGTTGTTAATTTCGAATTGACCTTCCGCAAGTAGAAACCACGCTTCTGGGCATTCTTCCCAAAATTGGGGTAGTTTTATAGCTCCGTTGTTGTTTGTATCGTTTCTGATGTGTTGATGTGCTGTTGTAATGTTTGGTTGTATAGTTTGTATTGTATTATGATCTGTGTCATTTCTTGTGTTTTCAGTGTATTGATTTTCTATATTTAGAATAGATCGTGTCCTTATGGGAGATCGAGATGTAGGCATTTTGATGTAATATATATTTTTGGTATGTGTAGTATATTTAAAAAATTTTTGTTGGGGTAGTATTGATATTTTAATTGGATGGGGGAATTTACAGCTAAGAGAATTTAATACGATGTGTTAAAGTAATAGTTAATTATTTGTTGTTACAATTAGTAAAGTTAATAGTAGCAAACAGTAATATGATATAATACGTAATAATAAGCAGCAATAGTGATAGTAGTAATTAGCGATGTAATATATAATTTATATTTATAGATGTTCTAATCTGGTGTATCCCGTTGATGTTGGTGTCGTTTACTTGATGGTAGATAGTATGCACTAGCTTTTGGTTTCATCGAATATATAGCGTTTGGGTTTGATCTTGAATTTGAGTAGCTTGAAATATTGGATTTCGTTTCGATTTATATAGAATCTTTGATTAATTGTATATCTTGGGCTTTATTCTTTTTATTTTAATTTGGAGATTTGCAAGTCAATTAGTGGTAATATCCTTTTTGGCTCGATAGAGTTATGATATTTTGTTTACGTTTGGGTTCGACGTACAGGATCGCCAATTTGTGGTCACCTTATTTGTTTTTGATATGTTGCAGTGATATATTTATTCCAATGAAACTGCATATATATATATATATATATATATATATATATATATATATATATATATATATATATATATATATATATATATATATATATATATATATATATATATATATATATATATATATATATATATATATATATATATATATATATATATATATATATATATATATATATATATATATATATATATATATATATATATATATATATATATATATATATGTTTTCTTTTTATATTTTAATGTAACGTAAACTTCTTATGATCAAAATTTTTATACTAATGATAAGAAAAATTTATTTCTAATACATTTGATTTCAAGGAAAACTTGTTAATAATTTCGTTAACGATAGTAAGATTTTTCCAGTATATTTATTAAAGTATCCTACAGATTTAATTTAGAGATTTAATTTAGAGATTTAATTTGGAGATTTAATTTAGAGATTTAATTTAGAGATTTAATTTAGAGATTTAATTTAGGGATTTAATTTAGAGATTTAATTTAGAGATTTTATTTTGAGATTTAATTTAGAGATTTAATTTAGAGATTTAATTTAGAGATTTAATTTAGAGATTTAATTTAGAGATTTAATTTATAGATTTAATTTAGAGATTTAATTTAGAGATTTAATTTAGAGATTTAATTTAGAGATTTAATTTAGAGATTTAATTTAGAGATTTAATTTAGAGATTTAACTTAGAGATTTAATTTAGAGATTTAATTTAGAGATTTAATTTAGAGATTTAATTTAGAGATTTAATTTAGAGATTTAATTTAGAGATTTAATTTAGAGATTTAATTTAGAGATTTAATTTAGAGATTTAATTTAGAGATTTAATTTAGAGATTTAATTTAGAGATTTAATTAAGAGATTTAATTTAGAGATTTAATTTAGAGATTTAATTTAGAGATTTAATTTAGAGATTTAATTTAGAGATTTAATTTAGAGATTTAATTTAGAGATTTAATTTAGAGATTTAATTTAGAAATTTAATTTAGGGATTTAATTTAGAGATTTAATTTAGAGAATTAATTTAGAGATTTAATTTAGAGATTTAATTTAGAGATTTAATTTAGAGATTTAATTTAGAGAATTAATTTAGAGATTTAATTTAGAGATTTAATTTAGAGATTTAATTTAGAGATTTAATTTAGAGATTTAATTTAGAGATTTAATTTAGTGATTTAATTTAGAGATTTAATTGAGAGATTTAATTTAGAGATTTAATTTAGAGATTTAATTTAGAGATTTAATTTAGAGATTTAATTTAGAGATTTAATTTAGAGATTTAATTTAGAGATTTAATTTAGAGATTTAATTTAGAGATTTAATTTAGAGATTTAATTTAGAGATTTAATTTAGAGATTTAATTTAGAGATTTAATTTAGAGATTTAATTTAGAGATTTAATTTAGAGATTTAATTTAGAGATTTAATTTAGAGATTTAATTTAGAGATTTAATTTAGAGATTTAATTTAGAGATTTAATTTAGAGATTTAATTTAGAGATTTAATTTAGAGATTTAATTTAGAGATTTAATTTAGAGATTTAATTTAGAGATTTAATTTAGAGATTTAATTTAGAGATTTAATTTAGAGATTTAATTTAGAGATTTAATTTAGAGATTTAATTTAGAGATTTAATTTAGAGATTTAATTTAGAGATTTAATTTAGAGATTTAATTTAGAGATTTAATTTAGAAATTTAATTTAGAGATTTAATTTAGAGATTTAATTTAGAGATTTAATTTAGAGATTTAATTTAGAGATTTAATTTAGAGATTTAATTTAGAGATTTAATTTAGAGATTTAATTTAGAGATTTAATTTAGAGATTTAATTTAGAGATTTAATTTAGAGATTTAATTTAGAGATTTAATGTAGAGATTTAATTTAGAGATTTAATTTAGAGATTTAATTTAGAGATTTAATTTAGAGATTTAATTTAGAGATTTAATTTAGAGATTTAATTTAGAGATTTAATTTAGAGATTTAATTTAGAGATTTAATTTAGAGAATTAATTTAGAGATTTAATTTAGAGATTTAATTTAGAGATTTAATTTAGAGATTTAATTTAGAGATTTAATTTAGAGATTTAATTTAGAGATTTAATTTAGAGAATTAATTTAGAGATTTAATTTAGAGATTTAATTTAGAGATTTAATTTAGAGATTTAATTTAGAGATTTAATTTAGAGATTTAATTTAGAGATTTAATTTAGAGATTTAATTTAGAGATTTAATTTAGAGATTTAATTTTGAGATTTAATTTAGGGATTTAATTTAGAGATTTAATTTAGAGATTTAATTTAGAGATTTAATTTAGAGATTTAATTTAGAGATTTAATTTAGAGATTTAATTTAGAGATTTAATTTAGAGATTTAATTTAGAGATTTAATTTAGAGATTTAATTTAGAGATTTAATTTAGAGATTTAATTTAGAGATTTAATTTAGAGATTTAATTTAGAGATTTAATTTAGAGATTTAATTTAGAGATTTAATTTAGAGATTTAATTTAGAGATTTAATTTAGAGATTTAATTTAGAGTTTTAATTTAGAGAATTAATTTAGAGATTTAATTTAGAGATTTAATTTAGAGATTTAATTTAGAGATTTAATTTAGAGATTTAATTTAGAGATTTAATTTAGAGATTTAATTTAGAGATTTAATTTAGAGATTTAATTTAGAGATTTAATTTTGAGATTTAATTTAGGGATTTAATTTAGAGATTTAATTTAGAGATTTAATTTAGAGATTTAATTTAGAGATTTAATTTAGAGATTTAATTTAGAGATTTAATTCAGAGATTTAATTTAGAGATTTAATTTAGAGATTTAATTTAGAGATTTAATTTAGAGATTTAATTTAGAGATTTAATTTAGAGATTTAATTTAGAGATTTAATTTAGAGATTTAATTTAGAGATTTAATTTAGGGATTTAATTTAGAGATTTAATTTAGAGAATTAATTTAGAGATTTAATTTAGAGATTTAATTTAGAGATTTAATTTAGAGATTTAATTTAGAGATTTAATTTAGAGATTTAATTTAGAGATTTAACTTAGAGATTTAATTTAGAGATTTAATTTAGAGATTTAATTTAGAGATTTAATTTAGAGATTTAATTTAGAGATTTAATTTAGAGATTAAATTTAGAGATTTAATTTAGTGATTTAATTTAGAGATTTAATTTAGAGATTTAATTTAGAGATTTAATTTAGAGATTTAATTTAGAGATTTAATTTAGAGATTTAATTTAGAGATTTAATTTAGAGATTTAATTTAGAGATTTAATTTAGAGATTTAATTTAGAGATTTAATTTAGAGATTTAATTTAGAGATTTAAATTAGAGATTTAATTTAGAGAATTAATTTAGAGATTTAATTTAGAGATTTAATTTAGAGATTTAATTTAGAGATTTAATTTAGGGATTTAATTTAGAGATTTAATTTAGAGATTTAATTTAGAGATTTAATTTAGAGATTTAATTTAGAGATTTAATTTAGAGATTTAATTCAGAGATTTAATTTAGAGATTTAATTTAGGGATTTAATTTAGAGATTTAATTTAGAGATTTAATTTAGAGATTTAATTTAGAGATTTAATTTAGAGATTTAATTTAGAGATTTAATTTAGAGATTTAATTTAGGGATTTAATTTAGAGATTTAATTTAGAGAATTAATTTAGAGATTTAATTTAGAGATTTAATTTAGAGATTTAATTTAGAGATTTAATTTAGAGATTTAATTTAGAGATTTAATTTAGAGATTTAACTTAGAGATTTAATTTAGAGATTTAATTTAGAGATTTAATTTAGAGATTTAATTAAGAGATTTAATTTAGAGATTTAATTTAGAGATTAAATTTAGAGATTTAATTTAGTGATTTAATTTAGAGATTTAATTTAGAGATTTAATTTAGAGATTTAATTTAGAGATTTAATTTAGAGATTTAATTTAGAGATTTAATTTAGAGATTTAATTTAGAGATTTAATTTAGAGATTTAATTTAGAGATTTAATTTAGAGATTTAATTTAGAGATTTAATTTTGAGATTTAATTTAGGGATTTAATTTAGAGATTTAATTTAGAGATTTAATTTAGAGATTTAATTTAGAGATTTAATTTAGAGATTTAATTTAGAGATTTAATTCAGAGATTTAATTTAGAGATTTAATTTAGAGATTTAATTTAGAGATTTAATTTAGAGATTTAATTTAGAGATTTAATTTAGAGATTTAATTTAGAGATTTAATTTAGAGATTAAATTTAGAGATTTAATTTAGTGATTTAATTTAGAGATTTAATTTAGAGATTTAATTTAGAGATTTAATTTAGAGATTTAATTTAGAGATTTAATTTAGAGATTTAATTTAGAGATTTAATTTAGAGATTTAATTTAGAGATTTAATTTAGAGATTTAATTTACAGATTTAATTTAGAGATTTAATTTAGAGATTTAAATTAGAGATTTAATTTAGAGAATTAATTTAGAGATTTAATTTAGAGATTTAATTTAGAGATTTAATTTAGAGATTTAATTTAGGGATTTAATTTAGAGATTTAATTTAGAGATTTAATTTAGAGATTTAATTTAGAGATTTAATTTAGAGATTTAATTTAGAGATTTAATTCAGAGATTTAATTTAGAGATTTAATTTAGGGATTTAATTTAGAGATTTAATTTAGAGATTTAATTTAGAGATTTAATTTAGAGATTTAATTTAGAGATTTAATTTAGAGATTTAATTTAGAGATTTAATTTAGGGATTTAATTTAGAGATTTAATTTAGAGAATTAATTTAGAGATTTAATTTAGAGATTTAATTTAGAGATTTAATTTAGAGATTTAATTTAGAGATTTAATTTAGAGATTTAATTTAGAGATTTAACTTAGAGATTTAATTTAGAGATTTAATTTAGAGATTTAATTTAGAGATTTAATTAAGAGATTTAATTTAGAGATTTAATTTAGAGATTAAATTTAGAGATTTAATTTAGTGATTTAATTTAGAGATTTAATTTAGAGATTTAATTTAGAGATTTAATTTAGAGATTTAATTTAGAGATTTAATTTAGAGATTTAATTTAGAGATTTAATTTAGAGATTTAATTTAGAGATTTAATTTAGAGATTTAATTTAGAGATTTAATTTAGAGATTTAATTTTGAGATTTAATTTAGGGATTTAATTTAGAGATTTAATTTAGAGATTTAATTTAGAGATTTAATTTAGAGATTTAATTTAGAGATTTAATTTAGAGATTTAATTCAGAGATTTAATTTAGAGATTTAATTTAGAGATTTAATTTAGAGATTTAATTTAGAGATTTAATTTAGAGATTTAATTTAGGGATTTAATTTAGAGATTTAATTTAGAGATTTAATTTAGAGATTTAATTTAGGGATTTAATTTAGAGATTTAATTTAGAGAATTAATTTAGAGATTTAATTTAGAGATTTAATTTAGAGATTTAATTTAGAGATTTAATTTATAGATTTAATTTAGAGATTTAATTTAGAGATTTAACTTAGAGATTTAATTTAGAGATTTAATTGAGAGATTTAATTTAGAGATTTAATTTAGAGATTTAATTTAGAGATTTAATTTAGAGATTAAATTTAGAGATTTAATTTAGTGATTTAATTTAGAGATTTAATTTAGAGATTTAATTTAGAGATTTAATTTAGAGATTTAATTTAGAGATTTAATTTAGAGATTTAATTTAGAGATTTAATTTAGAGATTTAATTAAGAGATTTAATTTAGAGATCTAATTTAGAGATTTAATTTAGAGATTTAATTTAGAGATTTAATTTAGAGATTTAATTTAGAGATTTAATTTAGAGATTTAATTTAGAGATTTAATTTACCATTTAAGCTAAATGAGATCTATTTTAATTAATTCTCGATATCCTCACGAACATTTTGAGACCACTTCCATCAAATTTCTATCGACTCGATTTGAGATATTTCAATTTAATGGTGAATATCATCTCATATCATAGGTCGAAGTTAAATATCTATAAAAGCTGCAAATATCATTTAAGCTAAATGAGATCTATTCTAATTAATTCCCGATATCCTCACGAACATTTTGAGACCACTTCCATCAAATTTCTATCGACTCGATTTGAGATATTTCAATTTAATGGTGAATATCATCTCATATCATAGGTCGAAGTTAAGTATCTATAAAAGCTGCAAATATCATTTAAGCTAAATGAGATCTATTTTAATTAATTCTCGATATCCTCACGAACATTTTGAGACCACTTCCATCAAATTTCTATCGACTCGATTTGAGATATTTCAATTTAATGGTGAATATCATCTCATATCATAGGTCGAAGTTAAATATCTATAAAAGCTGCAAATATCATTTAAGCTAAATGAGATCTATTTTAGTTAATTCTCGATATCCTCACCAACATTTTGAGACCACTTCCATCAAATTTCTATCGACTCGATTTGAGATATTTCAATTTAATGGTGAATATCATCTCATATCATAGGTCGAAGTTAAATCTCTATAAAAGCTGCAAATATCATTTAAGCTAAATGAGATCTATTTTAATTAATTTTCGATATCCTCACGAAAATTTTGAGACCACTTCCATCAAATTTCTGTCGACTCGATTTGAGATATTTCAATTTAATGGTGAATATCATCTCATATCATAGGTCGAAGTTAAATCTCTATAAAAGCTGCAAATATCATTTAAGCTAAATGAGATCTATTCTAATTAATTCTCGATATCCTCGCGAACATTTTGAGACCACTTCCGTCAAATTTCTATCGACTCGATTTGAGATATTTCAATTTAATGGTGAATATCATCTCATATCATAGGTCGAAGTTAAATCTCTATAAAAGCTGCAAATATCATTTAAGCTAAATGAGATTTATTCTAGGGATTTAATTTAGAGGATTTAATTAGAGAAGCTAAATGAGATCTATTCTAATTAATTCTCGATATCCTCGCGAACATTTTGAGACCACTTCCGTCAAATTTCTATCGACTCGATTTGAGATATTTCAATTTAATGGTGAATATCATCTCATATCATAGGTCGAAGTTAAATCTCTATAAAAGCTGCAAATATCATTTAAGCTAAATGAGATCTATTCTAGGGATTTAATTTAGAGGATTTAATTAGAGAATAATTTAGGGATTTAATTTAGAGATTTAATTTAGAGAATTAATTTAGAGATTTAATTTAGAGATTTAATTTAGAGATTTAATTTAGAGATTTAATTTATAGATTTAATTTAGAGATTTAATTTAGAGATTTAACTTAGAGATTTAATTTAGAGATTTAATTTAGAGATTTAATTTAGAGATTTAATTTAGAGATTTAATTTAGAGATTTAATTTAGAGATTAAATTTAGAGATTTAATTTAGTGATTTAATTTAGAGATTTAATTTAGAGATTTAATTTAGAGATTTAATTTAGAGATTTAATTTAGAGATTTAATTTAGAGATTTAATTTAGAGATTTAATTTAGAGATTTAATTTAGAGATTTAATTTAGAGATTTAATTTAGAGATCTAATTTAGAGATTTAATTTAGAGATTTAATTTAGAGATTTAATTTAGAGATTTAATTTAGAGATTTAATTTAGAGATTTAATTTAGAGATTTAATTTACCATTTAAGCTAAATGAGATCTATTGTAATTAATTCTCGATATCCTCACGAACATTTTGAGACCACTTCCATCAAATTTCTATCGACTCGATTTGAGATATTTCAATTTAATGTTGAATATCATCTCATATCATAGGTCGAAGTTAAATATCTATAAAAGCTGCAAATATCATTTAAGCTAAATGAGATCTATTCTAATTAATTCCCGATATCCTCACGAACATTTTGAGACCACTTCCATCAAATTTCTATCGACTCGATTTGAGATATTTCAATTTAATGGTGAATATCATCTCATATCATAGGTCGAAGTTAAGTATCTATAAAAGCTGCAAATATCATTTAAGCTAAATGAGATCTATTTTAATTAATTCTCGATATCCTCACGAACATTTTGAGACCACTTCCATCAAATTTCTATCGACTCGATTTGAGATATTTCAATTTAATGGTGAATATCATCTCATATCATAGGTCGAAGTTAAATATCTATAAAAGCTGCAAATATCATTTAAGCTAAATGAGATCTATTTTAGTTAATTCTCGATATCCTCACCAACATTTTGAGACCACTTCCATCAAATTTCTATCGACTCGATTTGAGATATTTCAATTTAATGGTGAATATCATCTCATATCATAGGTCGAAGTTAAATCTCTATAAAAGCTGTAAATATCATTTAAGCTAAATGAGATCTATTTTAATTAATTTTCGATATCCTCACGAACATTTTGAGACCACTTCCATCAAATTTCTGTCGACTCGATTTGAGATATTTCAATTTAATGGTGAATATCATCTCATATCATAGGTCGAAGTTAAATCTCTATAAAAGCTGCAAATATCATTTAAGCTAAATGAGATCTATTCTAATTAATTCTCGATATCCTCGCGAACATTTTGAGACCACTTCCGTCAAATTTCTATCGACTCGATTTGAGATATTTCAATTTAATGGTGAATATCATCTCATATCATAGGTCGAAGTTAAATCTCTATAAAAGCTGCAAATATCATTTAAGCTAAATGAGATCTATTCTAATTGATTCCCAATATCCTCACGAACATTTTGAGACCACTTCCATCAAATTTCTATCGACTCGATTTGAGATATTTCAATTTAATTGTGAATATCATCTCATATCATAGGTCGAAGTTAAATCTCTATAAAAGCTGCAAATATCATTTAAGCTAAATGAGATCTATTTTAATTAATTCTCGCCATCCTCACGAACATTTGGGGACCACCTCCATCAAATTTCTATCGACTCGATTTGAGATATTTCAATTTAATGGTGAATATCATCTCATATCATAGGTCGAAGTTAAATCTCTATAAAAGCTGCAAATATCATTTAAGCTAAATGAGATCTATTTTGGTTAATTCTCGACATCCTCACGAACATTTTGAGACCACCTCCGTCAAATTTCTATCGACTCGATTTGAGATATTTCAATTTAATGGTGAATATCATCTCATATCATAGGTCGAAGTTAAATATCTATAAAAGCTGCAAATACCATTTAAGCTAAATGAGATCTATTTTAATTAATTCTCGATATCCTCACGAACATTTTGAGACCACTTCCATCAAATTTCTATCGACTCGATTTGAGATATTTCAATTTAATGGTGAATATCATCTCATATCATAGGTCGAAGTTAAATATCTATAAAAGCTGCAAATATCATTTAAGCTAAATGAGATCTATTCTAATTAATTCCCGATATCCTCACGAACATTTTGAGACCACTTCCATCAAATTTCTATCGACTCGATTTGAGATATTTCAATTTAATGGTGAATATCATCTCATATCATAGGTCGAAGTTAAATATCTATAAAAGCTGCAAATATCATTCAAGCTAAATGAGATCTATTTTAGTTAATTCTCGATATCCTCACCAACATTTTGAGACCACTTCCATCAAATTTCTATCGACTCGATTTGAGATATTTCAATTTAATGGTGAATATCATCTCATATCATAGGTCGAAGTTAAATCTCTATAAAAGCTGCAAATATCATTTAAGCTAAATGAGATCTATTTTAGTTAATTCTCGATATCCTCACGAACATTTTGAGACCACTTCCATCAAATTTCTATCGACTCGATTTGAGATATTTCAATTTAATGGTGAATATCATCTCATATCATAGGTCGAAGTTAAATATCTATAAAAGCTGCAAATATCATTCAAGCTAAATGAGATCTATTTTAGTTAATTCTCGATATCCTCACCAACATTTTGAGACCACTTCCATCAAATTTCTATCGACTCGATTTGAGATATTTCAATTTAATGGTGAATATCATCTCATATCATAGGTCGAAGTTAAATCTCTATAAAAGCTGCAAATATCATTTAAGCTAAATGAGATCTATTTTAATTAATTTTCGATATCCTCACGAACATTTTGAGACCACTTCCATCAAATTTCTATCGACTCGATTTGAGATATTTCAATTTAATGGTGAATATCATCTCATATCATAGGTCGAAGTTAAGTATCTATAAAAGCTGCAAATATCATTTAAGCTAAATGAGATCTATTTTAATTAATTCCCGATGTCCTCACGAACATTTTGAGACCACTTCCATCAAATTTCTATCGACTCGATTTGAGATATTTCAATTTAATGGTGAATATCATCTCATATCATAGGTCGAAGTTAAATCTCTACAAAAGCTGAAAATATCATTTAACCTAAATGAGATCTATTTTAGTTAATTCTCGATATCCTCACGAACATTTTGAGACCACTTCCATCAAATTTATATCGACTCGGTTTGAGATATTTCAATTTAATGGTGAATATCATCTCATATCATAGGTCGAAGTTAAATCTCTATAAAAGCTGCAAATATCATTTAAGCTAAATGAGATCTATTTTATTTAATTCTCGAAATCCTCACGAACATTTTGAGACCACTTGCATCAAATTTCTATCGACTCGATTTGAGATATTTCAATTTAATGGTGAATATCATCTCATATCATAGGTCGAAGTTAAATCTCTAAAAGCTGCAAATATCATTTAAGCTAAATGAGATCTATTTTATTTAATTCTCAATATCCTCACGAACATTTTGAGACTACTTTCATCAAATTTCTATCGACTCGATTTGAGATATTACAATTTAATGGTGAATATCATCTCATATCATAGGTCGAAGTTAAATATCTATAAAAGCTGCAAATATCATTTAAGCTAAATGAGATCTATTCTAATTAATTCCCGATATCCTCACGAACATTTTGAGACCACTTCCATCAAATTTCTATCGACTCGATTTGAGATATTTCAATTTAATGGTGAATATCATCTCATATCATAGGTCGAAGTTAAATATCTATAAAAGCTGCAAATATCATTCAAGCTAAATGAGATCTATTTTAGTTAATTCTCGATATCCTCACCAACATTTTGAGACCACTTCCATCAAATTTCTATCGACTCGATTTGAGATATTTCAATTTAATGGTGAATATCATCTCATATCATAGGTCGAAGTTAAATCTCTATAAAAGCTGCAAATATCATTTAAGCTAAATGAGATCTATTTTAATTAATTCTCGATATCCTCACGAACATTTTGAGACCACTTCCATCAAATTTCTATCGACTCGATTTGAGATATTTCAATTTAATGGTGAATATCATCTCATATCATAGGTCGAAGTTAAATATCTATAAAAGCTGCAAATATCATTCAAGCTAAATGAGATCTATTTTAGTTAATTCTCGATATCCTCACCAACATTTTGAGACCACTTCCATCAAATTTCTATCGACTCGATTTGAGATATTTCAATTTAATGGTGAATATCATCTCATATCATAGGTCGAAGTTAAATCTCTATAAAAGCTGCAAATATCATTTAAGCTAAATGAGATCTATTTTAATTAATTTTCGATATCCTCACGAACATTTTGAGACCACTTCCATCAAATTTCTATCGACTCGATTTGAGATATTTCAATTTAATGGTGAATATCATCTCATATCATAGGTCGAAGTTAAGTATCTATAAAAGCTGCAAATATCATTTAAGCTAAATGAGATCTATTTTAATTAATTCCCGATGTCCTCACGAACATTTTGAGACCACTTCCATCAAATTTCTATCGACTCGATTTGAGATATTTCAATTTAATGGTGAATATCATCTCATATCATAGGTCGAAGTTAAATCTCTATAAAAGCTGCAAATATCATTTAAGCGAAATGAGATCTATTTTATTTAATTCTCAATATCCTCACGAACATTTTGGGACTACTTTCATCAAATTTCTATCGACTCGATTTGAGATATTTCAATTTAATGGTGAATATCATCTCATATCATAGGTCGAAGTTAAATCTCTACAGAAGCTGAAAATATCATTTAACCTAAATGAGATCTATTTTAGTTAATTCTCGATATCCTCACGAACATTTTGAGACCACTTCCATCAAATTTATATCGACTCGGTTTGAGATATTTCAATTTAATGGTGAATATCATCTCATATCATAGGTCGAAGTTAAATCTCTATAAAAGCTGCAAATATCATTTAAGCTAAATGAGATCTATTTTATTTAATTCTCGAAATCCTCACGAACATTTTGAGACCACTTGCATCAAATTTCTATCGACTCGATTTGAGATATTTCAATTTAATGGTGAATATCATCTCATATCATAGGTCGAAGTTAAATCTCTATAAAAGCTGCAAATATCATTTAAGCTAAATGAGATCTATTTTATTTAATTCTCAATATCCTCACGAACATTTTGAGACTACTTTCATCAAATTTCTATCGACTCGATTTGAGATATTACAATTTAATGGTGAATATCATCTCATATCATAGGTCGAAGTTAAATCTCTACAAAAGCTGCAAATATCATTTAAGCTAAATGAGATCTATTTTAATTAATTCCCGACATCCTCACGAACATTTTGAGACCACCCCACCAAATTTCTATCGACTCGATTTGAGATATTTCAATTTAATGGTGAATATCATCTCATATCATAGGTCGAAGTTAAATCTCTATAAAAGCTGCAAATATCATTTAAGCGAAATGAGATCTATTTTATTTAATTCTCAATATCCTCACGAACATTTTGGGACTACTTTCATCAAATTTCTATTGACTCGATTTGAGATATTTCAATTTAATGGTGAATATCATCTCATATCATAGGTCGAAGTTAAATCTCTACAAAAGCTGAAAATATCATTTAACCTAAATGAGATCTATTTTAGTTAATTCTCGATATCCTCACGAACATTTTGAGACCACTTCCATCAAATTTATATCGACTCGGTTTGAGATATTTCAATTTAATGGTGAATATCATCTCATATCATAGGTCGAAGTTAAATCTCTATAAAAGCTGCAAATATCATTTAAGCTAAATGAGATCTATTTTATTTAATTCTCGAAATCCTCACGAGCATTTTGAGACCACTTCCATCAAATTTCTATCGACTCGATTTGAGATATTTCAATTTAATGGTGAATATCATCTCATATCATAGGTCGAAGTTAAATCTCTATAAAAGCTGCAAATATCATTTAAGCTAAATGAGATCTATTTTATTTAATTCTCAATATCCTCACGAACATTTTGAGACTACTTTCATCAAATTTCTATCGACTCGATTTGAGATATTACAATTTAATGGTGAATATCATCTCATATCATAGGTCGAAGTTAAATCTCTACAAAAGCTGCAAATATTATTTAAGCTAAATGAGATCTATTCTAATGAATTCCCTATATCCTCACGAACATTTTGAGACCACTTCCATCAAATTTCTATCGACTCGATTTGAGATATTTCAATTTAATGGTGAATATCATCTCATATCATAGGTCGAAGTTAAGTATCTATAAAAGCTGCAAATATCATTTAAGCTAAATGAGATCTATTTTAATTAATTCCCGACATCCTCACGAACATTTTGAGACCACCCCACCAAATTTCTATCGACTCGATTTGAGATATTTCAATTTAATGGTGAATATCATCTCATATCATAGGTCGAAGTTAAATCTCTATAAAAGCTGCAAATATCACTTAAGCTAAATGAGATCTACTTTAGTTAATTCTCGACATCCCCACGAACATTTTGAGACCACTTCCATCAAATTTCTATCGACTCGATTTGAGATATTTCAATTTAATGGTGAATATCATCTCATATCATAGGTCGAAGTTAAATCTCTACAAAAGCTGAAAATATCATTTAACCTAAATGAGATCTATTTTAGTTAATTCTCGATATCCTCACGAACATTTTGAGACCACTTCCATCAAATTTATATCGACTCGGTTTGAGATATTTCAATTTAATGGTGAATATCATCTCATATCATAGGTCGAAGTTAAATCTCTATAAAAGCTGCAAATATCATTTAAGCTAAATGAGATCTATTTTAATTAATTCCCGACATCCTCACGAACATTTTGAGACCACCCCACCAAATTTCTATCGACTCGATTTGAGATATTTCAATTTAATGGTGAATATCATCTCATATCATAGGTCGAAGTTAAATCTCTATAAAAGCTGCAAATATCATTTAAGCGAAATGAGATCTATTTTATTTAATTCTCAATATCCTCACGAACATTTTGGGACTACTTTCATCAAATTTCTATTGACTCGATTTGAGATATTTCAATTTAATGGTGAATATAATCTCATATCATAGGTCGAAGTTAAATCTCTACAAAAGCTGAAAATATCATTTAACCTAAATGAGATCTATTTTAGTTAATTCTCGATATCCTCACGAACATTTTGAGACCACTTCCATCAAATTTATATCGACTCGGTTTGAGATATTTCAATTTAATGGTGAATATCATCTCATATCATAGGTCGAAGTTAAATCTCTATAAAAGCTGCAAATATCATTTAAGCTAAATGAGATCTATTTTATTTCATTCTCAATATCCTCACGAACATTTTGAGACTACTTTCATCAAATTTCTATCGACTCGATTTGAGATATTACAATTTAATGGTGAATATCATCTCATATCATAGGTCGAAGTTAAATCTCTACAAAAGCTGCAAATATTATTTAAGCTAAATGAGATCTATTCTAATGAATTCCCTATATCCTCACGAACATTTTGAGACCACTTCCATCAAATTTCTATCGACTCGATTTGAGATATTTCAATTAAATGGTGAATATCATCTCATATCATAGGTCGAAGTTAAATCTCTATAAAAGCTGCAAATATCATTTAAGCTAAATGAGATCTATTTTAATTAATTCCCGACATCCTCACGAACATTTTGAGACCACCCCACCAAATTTCTATCGACTCGATTTGAGATATTTCAATTTAATGGTGAATATCATCTCATATCATAGGTCGAAGTTAAATCTCTATAAAAGCTGCAAATATCACTTAAGCTAAATGAGATCTACTTTAGTTAATTCTCGACATCCTCACGAACATTTTGAGACCACTTCCATCAAATTTCTATCGACTCGATTTGAGATATTTCAATTTAATGGTGAATATCATCTCATATCATAGGTCGAAGTTAAATCTCTATAAAAGCTGCAAATATCATTTAAGCTAAATGAGATCTATTTTATTTAATTCTCGAAATCCTCACGAACATTTTGAGACCACTTCCATCAAATTTCTATCGACTCGATTTGAGATATTTCAATTAAATGGTGAATATCATCTCATATCATAGGTCGAAGTTAAATCTCTATAAAAGCTGCAAATATCATTTAAGCTAAATGAGATCTATTTTATTTAATTCTCAATATCCTCACGAACATTTTGAGACTACTTTCATCAAATTTCTATCGACTCGATTTGAGATATTACAATTTAATGGTGAATATCATCTCATATCATAGGTCGAAGTTAAATCTCTACAAAAGCTGCAAATATCATTTAAGCTAAATGAGATCTATTCTAATGAATTCCCTATATCCTCACGAACATTTTGAGACCACCTCCATCAAATTTCTATCGACTCGATTTGAGATATTTCAATTTAATGGTGAATATCATCTCATATCATAGGTCGAAGTTAAATATCTATAAAAGCTGCAAATATCATTTAAGCTAAGTGAGATCTATTTTAATTAATTCCCGACATCCTCACGAACATTTTGAGACCACCCCACCAAATTTCTATCGACTCGATTTGAGATATTTCAATTTAATGGTGAATATCATCTCATATCATAGGTCGAAGTTAAATCTCTATAAAAGCTGCAAATATCATTTAAGCGAAATGAGATCTATTTTATTTAATTCTCAATATCCTCACGAACATTTTGGGACTACTTTCATCAAATTTCTATCGACTCGATTTGAGATATTTCAATTTAATTGTGAATATCATCTCATATCATAGGTCGAAGTTAAATCTCTACAAAAGCTGAAAATATCATTTAACCTAAATGAGATCTATTTTAGTTAATTCTCGATATCCTCACGAACATTTTGAGACCACTTCCATCAAATTTCTATCGACTCGATTTGAGATATTTCAATTTAATGGTGAATATCATCTCATATCATAGGTCGAAGTTAAATCTCTATAAAAGCTGCAAATATCACTTAAGCTAAATGAGATCTACTTTAGTTAATTCTCGACATCCTCACGAACATTTTGAGACCACTTCCATCAAATTTCTATCGACTCGATTTGAGATATTTCAATTTAATTGTGAATATCATCTCATATCATAGGTCGAAGTTAAATATCTATAAAAGCTGCAAATATCATTTAAGCTAAATGAGATCTATTTTAATTAATTCCCGACATCCTCGCGAACATTTTGAGACCACCCCACCAAATTTCTATCGACTCGATTTGAGATATTTCAATTTAATGGTGAATATCATCTCATATCATAGGTCGAAGTTAAATCTCTATAAAAGCTGCAAATATCATTTAAGCGAAATGAGATCTATTTTATTTAATTCTCAATATCCTCACGAACATTTTGGGACTACTTTCATCAAATTTCTATCGACTCGATTTGAGATATTTCAATTTAATGGTGAATATCATCTCATATCATAGGTCGAAGTTAAATCTCTACAAAAGCTGAAAATATCATTTAACCTAAATGAGATCTATTATAGTTAATTCTCGATATCCTCACGAACATTTTGAGACCACTTCCATCAAATTTATATCGACTCGGTTTGAGATATTTCAATTTAATGGTGAATACCATCTCATATCATAGGTCGAAGTTAAATCTCTATAAAAGCTGCAAATATCATTTAAGCTAAATGAGATCTATTTTATTTAATTCTCGAAATCCTCACGAGCATTTTGAGACCACTTCCATCAAATTTCTATCGACTCGATTTGAGATATTTCAATTTAATGGTGAATATCATCTCATATCATAGGTCGAAGTTAAATCTCTATAAAAGCTGCAAATATCATTTAAGCTAAATGAGATCTATTTTATTTAATTCTCAATATCCTCACGAACATTTTGAGACTACCTTCATCAAATTTCTATCGACTCGATTTGAGATATTACAATTTAATGGTGAATATCATCTCATATCATAGGTCGAAGTTAAATCTCTACAAAAGCTGCAAATATTATTTAAGCTAAATGAGATCTATTCTAATGAATTCCCTATATCCTCACGAACATTTTGAGACCACTTCCATCAAATTTCTATCGACTCGATTTGAGATATTTCAATTTAATGGTGAATATCATCTCATATCATAGGTCGAAGTTAAGCATCTATAAAAGCTGCAAATATCATTTAAGCTAAATGAGATCTATTTTAATTAATTCCCGACATCCTCACGAACATTTTGAGACCACCCCACCAAATTTCTATCGACTCGATTTGAGATATTTCAATTTAATGGTGAATATCATCTCATATCATAGGTCGAAGTTAAATCTCTATAAAAGCTGCAAATATCACTTAAGCTAAATGAGATCTACTTTAGTTAATTCTCGACATCCTCACGAACATTTTGAGACCACTTCCATCAAATTTCTATCGACTCGATTTGAGATATTTCAATTTAATTGTGAATATCATCTCATATCATAGGTCGAAGTTAAATATCTATAAAAGCTGCAAATATCATTTAAGCTAAATGAGATCTATTTTAATTAATTCCCGACATCCTCACGAACATTTTGAGACCACCCCACCAAATTTCTATCGACTCGATTTGAGATATTTCAATTTAATGGTGAATATCATCTCATATCATAGGTCGAAGTTAAATCTCTATAAAAGCTGCAAATATCATTTAAGCGAAATGAGATCTATTTTATTTAATTCTCAATATCCTCACGAACATTTTGGGACTACTTTCATCAAATTTCTATCGACTCGATTTGAGATATTTCAATTTAATGGTGAATATCATCTCATATCATAGGTCGAAGTTAAATCTCTACAAAAGCTGAAAATATCATTTAACCTAAATGAGATCTATTATAGTTAATTCTCGATATCCTCACGAACATTTTGAGACCACTTCCATCAAATTTATATCGACTCGGTTTGAGATATTTCAATTTAATGGTGAATACCATCTCATATCATAGGTCGAAGTTAAATCTCTATAAAAGCTGCAAATATCATTTAAGCTAAATGAGATCTATTTTATTTAATTCTCGAAATCCTCACGAGCATTTTGAGACCACTTCCATCAAATTTCTATCGACTCGATTTGAGATATTTCAATTTAATGGTGAATATCATCTCATATCATAGGTCGAAGTTAAATCTCTATAAAAGCTGCAAATATCATTTAAGCTAAATGAGATCTATTTTATTTAATTCTCAATATCCTCACGAACATTTTGAGACTACCTTCATCAAATTTCTATCGACTCGATTTGAGATATTACAATTTAATGGTGAATATCATCTCATATCATAGGTCGAAGTTAAATCTCTACAAAAGCTGCAAATATTATTTAAGCTAAATGAGATCTATTCTAATGAATTCCCTATATCCTCACGAACATTTTGAGACCACTTCCATCAAATTTCTATCGACTCGATTTGAGATATTTCAATTTAATGGTGAATATCATCTCATATCATAGGTCGAAGTTAAGCATCTATAAAAGCTGCAAATATCATTTAAGCTAAATGAGATCTATTTTAATTAATTCCCGACATCCTCACGAACATTTTGAGACCACCCCACCAAATTTCTATCGACTCGATTTGAGATATTTCAATTTAATGGTGAATATCATCTCATATCATAGGTCGAAGTTAAATCTCTATAAAAGCTGCAAATATCACTTAAGCTAAATGAGATCTACTTTAGTTAATTCTCGACATCCTCACGAACATTTTGAGACCACTTCCATCAAATTTCTATCGACTCGATTTGAGATATTTCAATTTAATGGTGAATATCATCTCATATCATAGGTCGAAGTTAAATCTCTACAAAAGCTGATAATATCATTTAACCTAAATGAGATCTATTTTAGTTAATTCTCGATATCCTCACGAACATTTTGAGACCACTTCCATCAAATTTATATCGACTCGGTTTGAGATATTTCAATTTAATGGTGAATATCATCTCATATCATAGGTCGAAGTTAAATCTCTATAAAAGCTGCAAATATCATTTAAGCTAAATGAGATCTATTTTATTTAATTCTCAATATCCTCACGAACATTTTGAGACTACCTTCATCAAATTTCTATCGACTCGATTTGAGATATTTCAATTTAATGGTGAATATCATCTCATATCATAGGTCGAAGTTAAATCTCTACAAAAGCTGAAAATATCATTTAACCTAAATGAGATCTATTATAGTTAATTCTCGATATCCTCACGAACATTTTGAGACCACTTCCATCAAATTTATATCGACTCGGTTTGAGATATTTCAATTTAATGGTGAATACCATCTCATATCATAGGTCGAAGTTAAATCTCTATAAAAGCTGCAAATATCATTTAAGCTAAATGAGATCTATTTTATTTAATTCTCGAAATCCTCACGAGCATTTTGAGACCACTTCCATCAAATTTCTATCGACTCGATTTGAGATATTTCAATTTAATGGTGAATATCATCTCATATCATAGGTCGAAGTTAAATCTCTATAAAAGCTGCAAATATCATTTAAGCTAAATGAGATCTATTTTATTTAATTCTCAATATCCTCACGAACATTTTGAGACTACCTTCATCAAATTTCTATCGACTCGATTTGAGATATTACAATTTAATGGTGAATATCATCTCATATCATAGGTCGAAGTTAAATCTCTACAAAAGCTGCAAATATTATTTAAGCTAAATGAGATCTATTCTAATGAATTCCCTATATCCTCACGAACATTTTGAGACCACTTCCATCAAATTTCTATCGACTCGATTTGAGATATTTCAATTTAATGGTGAATATCATCTCATATCATAGGTCGAAGTTAAGCATCTATAAAAGCTGCAAATATCATTTAAGCTAAATGAGATCTATTTTAATTAATTCCCGACATCCTCACGAACATTTTGAGACCACCCCACCAAATTTCTATCGACTCGATTTGAGATATTTCAATTTAATGGTGAATATCATCTCATATCATAGGTCGAAGTTAAATCTCTATAAAAGCTGCAAATATCACTTAAGCTAAATGAGATCTACTTTAGTTAATTCTCGACATCCTCACGAACATTTTGAGACCACTTCCATCAAATTTCTATCGACTCGATTTGAGATATTTCAATTTAATGGTGAATATCATCTCATATCATAGGTCGAAGTTAAATCTCTACAAAAGCTGAAAATATCATTTAACCTAAATGAGATCTATTTTAGTTAATTCTCGATATCCTCACGAACATTTTGAGACCACTTCCATCAAATTTATATCGACTCGGTTTGAGATATTTCAATTTAATGGTGAATATCATCTCATATCATAGGTCGAAGTTAAATCTCTATAAAAGCTGCAAATATCATTTAAGCTAAATGAGATCTATTTTATTTAATTCTCGAAATCCTCACGAACATTTTGAGACCACTTCCATCAAATTTCTATCGACTCGATTTGAGATATTTCAATTTAATGGTGAATATCATCTCATATCATAGGTCGAAGTTAAATCTCTATAAAAGCTGCAAATATCATTTAAGCTAAATGAGATCTATTTTATTTAATTCTCAATATCCTCACGAACATTTTGAGACTACTTTCATCAAATTTCTATCGACTCGATTTGAGATATTACAATTTAATGGTGAATATCATCTCATATCATAGGTCGAAGTTAAATCTCTACAAAAGCTGCAAATATCATTTAAGCTAAATGAGATCTATTCTAATGAATTCCCTATATCCTCACGAACATTTTGAGACCACTTCCATCAAATTTCTATCGACTCGATTTGAGATATTTCAATTTAATGGTGAATATCATCTCATATCATAGGTCGAAGTTAAGTATCTATAAAAGCTGCAAATATCATTTAAGCTAAATGAGATCTATTTTAATTAATTCCCGACATCCTCGCGAACATTTTGAGACCACCCCAACAAATTTCTATCGACTCGATTTGAGATATTTCAATTTAATGGTGAATATCATCTCATATCATAGGTCGAAGTTAAATATCTATAAAAGCTGCAAATATCATTTAAGCTAAATGAGATCTATTTTAATTAATTCCCGACATCCTCACGAACATTTTGAGACCACCCCACCAAATTTCTATCGACTCGATTTGAGATATTTCAATTTAATGGTGAATATCATCTCATATCATAGGTCGAAGTTAAATCTCTATAAAAGCTGCAAATATCATTTAAGCGAAATGAGATCTATTTTATTTAATTCTCAATATCCTCACGAACATTTTGGGACTACTTTCATCAAATTTCTATCGACTCGATTTGAGATATTTCAATTTAATGGTGAATATCATCTCATATCATAGGTCGAAGTTAAATCTCTACAAAAGCTGAAAATATCATTTAACCTAAATGAGATCTATTTTAGTTAATTCTCGATATCCTCACGAACATTTTGAGACCACTTCCATCAAATTTATATCGACTCGGTTTGAGATATTTCAATTTAATGGTGAATATCATCTCATATCATAGGTCGAAGTTAAGTATCTATAAAAGCTGCAAATATCATTTAAGCTAAATGAGATCTATTTTAATTAATTCCCGACATCCTCACGAACATTTTGAGACCACCCCACCAAATTTCTATCGACTCGATTTGAGATATTTCAATTTAATGGTGAATATCATCTCATATCATAGGTCGAAGTTAAATCTCTATAAAAGCTGCAAATATCATTTAAGCTAAATGAGATCTATTTTATTTAATTCTCAATATCCTCACGAACATTTTGAGACCACTTCCATCAAATTTCTATCGACTCGATTTGAGATATTTCAATTTAATGGTGAATATCATCTCATATCATAGGTCGAAGTTAAATATCTATAAAAGCTGCAAATATCATTTAAGCTAAATGAGACCTATTTTAATTAATTCTCGATATCCTCACGAACAATTTGAGACCACTTCCATCAAATTTCTATCGACTCGATTTGAGATATTTCAATTTAATGGTGAATATCATCTCATATCATAGGTCGAAGTTAAGTATCTATAAAAGCTGCAAATATCATTTAAGCTAAATGAGATCTACTTTAGTTAATTCTCGATATCCTCACGAACATTTTGAGACCACTTCCATCAAATTTCTATCGACTCGATTTGAGATATTTCAATTTAATGGTGAATATCATCTCATATCATAGGTCGAAGTTAAATATCTATAAAAGCTGCAAATATCATTTAAGCTAAATGAGATCTATTTTAATTAATTCTCGATATCCTCACGAACATTTTGAGACCACTTCCATCAAATTTCTATCGACTCGATTTGAGATATTTCAATTTAATTGTGAATATCATCTCATATCATAGGTCGAAGTTAAATCTCTATAAAAGCTGCAAATATCATTTAAGCTAAATGAGATCTATTTTAATTAATTTTCGATATCCTCACGAACATTTTGAGACCACTTCCATCAAATTTCTGTCGACTCGATTTGAGATATTTCAATTTAATGGTGAATATCATCTCATATCATAGGTCGAAGTTAAATCTCTATAAAAGCTGCAAATATCATTTAAGCTAAATTAGATCTATTCTAATTAATTCCCGATATCCTCACGAACATTTTGAGACCACTTCCATCAAATTTCTATCGACTCGATTTGAGATATTTCAATTTAATGGTGAATATCATCTCATATCATAGGTCGAAGTTAAGTATCTATAAAAGCTGCAAATATCATTTAAGCTAAATGAGATCTATTTTAGTTAATTCCCGATATCCTCACGAACATTTTGAGACCACTTCCATCAAATTTCTATCGACTCGATTTGAGATATTTCAATTTAATGGTGAATATCATCTCATATCATAGGTCGAAGTTAAATCTCTATAAAAGCTGCAAATATCATTTAAGCTAAATGAGATCTATTTTATTTAATTCTCAATATCCTCACGAACATTTTGGGACTACTTTCATCAAATTTCTATCGACTCGATTTGAGATATTTCAATTTAATGGTGAATATCATCTCATATCATAGGTCGAAGTTAAATCTCTACAAAAGCTGCAAATATCATTTAACCTAAATGAGATCTATTTTAGTTAATTCTCGATATCCTCACGAACATTTTGAGACCACTTCCATCAAATTTCTATCGACTCGGTTTGAGATATTTCAATTTAATGGTGAATATCATCTCATATCATAGGTCGAAGTTAAATATCTATAAAAGCTGCAAATATCATTTAAGCTAAATGAGATCTATTTTAATTAATTTTCGATATCCTCACGAACAATTTGAGACCACTTCCATCAAATTTCTATCGACTCGATTTGAGATATTTCAATTTAATGGTGAATATCATCTCATATCATAGGTCGAAGTTAAGTATCTATAAAAGCTGCAAATATCATTTAAGCTAAATGAGATCTATTTTAATTAATTCTCGATATCCTCACGAACATTTTGAGACCACTTCCATCAAATTTCTATCGACTCGATTTGAGATATTTCAATTTAATGGTGAATATCATCTCATATCATAGGTCGAAGTTAAATATCTATAAAAGCTGCAAATATCATTTAAGCTAAATGAGATCTATTTTAATTAATTCCCGACATCCTCACGAACATTTTGAGACCACCCCACCAAATTTCTATCGACTCGATTTGAGATATTTCAATTTAATGGTGAATATCATCTCATATCATAGGTCGAAGTTAAATCTCTATAAAAGCTGCAAATATCATTTAAGCTAAATGAGATCTATTTTATTTAATTCTCAATATCCTCATGAACATTTTGAGACCACTTCCATCAAATTTCTATCGACTCGATTTGAGATATTTCAATTTAATGGTGAATATCATCTCATATCATAGGTCGAAGTTAAATATCTATAAAAGCTGCAAATATCATTTAAGCTAAATGAGATCTATTTTAATTAATTCTCGATATCCTCACGAACAATTTGAGACCACTTCCATCAAATTTCTATCGACTCGATTTGAGATATTTCAATTTAATGGTGAATATCATCTCATATCATAGGTCGAAGTTAAGTATCTATAAAAGCTGCAAATATCATTTAAGCTAAATGAGATCTACTTTAGTTAATTCTCGATATCCTCACGAACATTTTGAGACCACTTCCATCAAATTTCTATCGACTCGATTTGAGATATTTCAATTTAATGGTGAATATCATCTCATATCATAGGTCGAAGTTAAATATCTATAAAAGCTGCAAATATCATTTAAGCTAAATGAGATCTATTTTAATTAATTCTCGATATCCTCACGAACATTTTGAGACCACTTCCATCAAATTTCTATCGACTCGATTTGAGATATTTCAATTTAATTGTGAATATCATCTCATATCATAGGTCGAAGTTAAATCTCTATAAAAGCTGCAAATATCATTTAAGCTAAATGAGATCTATTTTAATTAATTTTCGATATCCTCACGAACATTTTGAGACCACTTCCATCAAATTTCTGTCGACTCGATTTGAGATATTTCAATTTAATGGTGAATATCATCTCATATCATAGGTCGAAGTTAAATCTCTATAAAAGCTGCAAATATCATTTAAGCTAAATTAGATCTATTCTAATTAATTCCCGATATCCTCACGAACATTTTGAGACCACTTCCATCAAATTTCTATCGACTCGATTTGAGATATTTCAATTTAATGGTGAATATCATCTCATATCATAGGTCGAAGTTAAGTATCTATAAAAGCTGCAAATATCATTTAAGCTAAATGAGATCTATTTTAGTTAATTCCCGATATCCTCACGAACATTTTGAGACCACTTCCATCAAATTTCTATCGACTCGATTTGAGATATTTCAATTTAATGGTGAATATCATCTCATATCATAGGTCGAAGTTAAATATCTATAAAAGCTGCAAATATCATTTAAGCTAAATGAGATCTATTTTAATTAATTCTCGATATCCTCACGAACATTTTGAGACCACTTCCATCAAATTTCTATCGACTCGATTTGAGATATTTCAATTTAATGGTGAATATCATCTCATATCATAGGTCGAAGTTAAATATCTATAAAAGCTGCAAATATCATTTAAGCTAAATGAGATCTATTTTAATTAATTCTCGATATCCTCACGAACATTTTGAGACCACTTCCATCAAATTTCTATCGACTCGATTTGAGATATTTCAATTTAATTGTGAATATCATCTCATATCATAGGTCGAAGTTAAATCTCTATAAAAGCTGCAAATATCATTTAAGCTAAATGAGATCTATTTTAATTAATTTTCGATATCCTCACGAACATTTTGAGACCACTTCCATCAAATTTCTGTCGACTCGATTTGAGATATTTCAATTTAATGGTGAATATCATCTCATATCATAGGTCGAAGTTAAATCTCTATAAAAGCTGCAAATATCATTTAAGCTAAATTAGATCTATTCTAATTAATTCCCGATATCCTCACGAACATTTTGAGACCACTTCCATCAAATTTCTATCGACTCGATTTGAGATATTTCAATTTAATGGTGAATATCATCTCATATCATAGGTCGAAGTTAAGTATCTATAAAAGCTGCAAATATCATTTAAGCTAAATGAGATCTATTTTAGTTAATTCCCGATATCCTCACGAACATTTTGAGACCACTTCCATCAAATTTCTATCGACTCGATTTGAGATATTTCAATTTAATGGTGAATATCATCTCATATCATAGGTCGAAGTTAAATCTCTATAAAAGCTGCAAATATCATTTAAGCTAAATGAGATCTATTTTATTTAATTCTCAATATCCTCACGAACATTTTGGGACTACTTTCATCAAATTTCTATCGACTCGATTTGAGATATTTCAATTTAATGGTGAATATCATCTCATATCATAGGTCGAAGTTAAATCTCTACAAAAGCTGCAAATATCATTTAACCTAAATGAGATCTATTTTAGTTAATTCTCGATATCCTCACGAACATTTTGAGACCACTTCCATCAAATTTCTATCGACTCGGTTTGAGATATTTCAATTTAATGGTGAATATCATCTCATATCATAGGTCGAAGTTAAATATCTATAAAAGCTGCAAATATCATTTAAGCTAAATGAGATCTATTTTAATTAATTTTCGATATCCTCACGAACAATTTGAGACCACTTCCATCAAATTTCTATCGACTCGATTTGAGATATTTCAATTTAATGGTGAATATCATCTCATATCATAGGTCGAAGTTAAGTATCTATAAAAGCTGCAAATATCATTTAAGCTAAATGAGATCTATTTTAATTAATTCTCGATATCCTCACGAACATTTTGAGACCACTTCCATCAAATTTCTATCGACTCGATTTGAGATATTTCAATTTAATGGTGAATATCATCTCATATCATAGGTCGAAGTTAAATATCTATAAAAGCTGCAAATATCATTTAAGCTAAATGAGATCTATTTTAATTAATTCCCGACATCCTCACGAACATTTTGAGACCACCCCACCAAATTTCTATCGACTCGATTTGAGATATTTCAATTTAATGGTGAATATCATCTCATATCATAGGTCGAAGTTAAATCTCTATAAAAGCTGCAAATATCATTTAAGCTAAATGAGATCTATTTTATTTAATTCTCAATATCCTCACGAACATTTTGAGACCACTTCCATCAAATTTCTATCGACTCGATTTGAGATATTTCAATTTAATGGTGAATATCATCTCATATCATAGGTCGAAGTTAAATATCTATAAAAGCTGCAAATATCATTTAAGCTAAATGAGATCTATTTTAATTAATTCTCGATATCCTCACGAACAATTTGAGACCACTTCCATCAAATTTCTATCGACTCGATTTGAGATATTTCAATTTAATGGTGAATATCATCTCATATCATAGGTCGAAGTTAAGTATCTATAAAAGCTGCAAATATCATTTAAGCTAAATGAGATCTACTTTAGTTAATTCTCGATATCCTCACGAACATTTTGAGACCACTTCCATCAAATTTCTATCGACTCGATTTGAGATATTTC
This sequence comes from Physocephala rufipes, assembly GCA_963966595.1. Taxonomy (NCBI): domain Eukaryota; kingdom Metazoa; phylum Arthropoda; class Insecta; order Diptera; family Conopidae; genus Physocephala; species Physocephala rufipes. Next base: position 184,824 of record OZ016501.1, on the reverse strand, counting down.
AATTTAATGGTGAATATCATCTCATATCATAGGTCGAAGTTAAATATCTATAAAAGCTGCAAATATCATTTAAGCTAAATGAGATCTATTTTAATTAATTCTCGATATCCTCACGAACATTTTGAGACCACTTCCATCAAATTTCTATCGACTCGATTTGAGATATTTCAATTTAATTGTGAATATCATCTCATATCATAGGTCGAAGTTAAATCTCTATAAAAGCTGCAAATATCATTTAAGCTAAATGAGATCTATTTTAATTAATTTTCGATATCCTCACGAACATTTTGAGACCACTTCCATCAAATTTCTGTCGACTCGATTTGAGATATTTCAATTTAATGGTGAATATCATCTCATATCATAGGTCGAAGTTAAATCTCTATAAAAGCTGCAAATATCATTTAAGCTAAATTAGATCTATTCTAATTAATTCCCGATATCCTCACGAACATTTTGAGACCACTTCCATCAAATTTCTATCGACTCGATTTGAGATATTTCAATTTAATGGTGAATATCATCTCATATCATAGGTCGAAGTTAAGTATCTATAAAAGCTGCAAATATCATTTAAGCTAAATGAGATCTATTTTAGTTAATTCCCGATATCCTCACGAACATTTTGAGACCACTTCCATCAAATTTCTATCGACTCGATTTGAGATATTTCAATTTAATGGTGAATATCATCTCATATCATAGGTCGAAGTTAAATCTCTATAAAAGCTGCAAATATCATTTAAGCTAAATGAGATCTATTTTATTTAATTCTCAATATCCTCACGAACATTTTGGGACTACTTTCATCAAATTTCTATCGACTCGATTTGAGATATTTCAATTTAATGGTGAATATCATCTCATATCATAGGTCGAAGTTAAATCTCTACAAAAGCTGCAAATATCATTTAACCTAAATGAGATCTATTTTAGTTAATTCTCGATATCCTCACGAACATTTTGAGACCACTTCCATCAAATTTCTATCGACTCGGTTTGAGATATTTCAATTTAATGGTGAATATCATCTCATATCATAGGTCGAAGTTAAATATCTATAAAAGCTGCAAATATCATTTAAGCTAAATGAGATCTATTTTAATTAATTTTCGATATCCTCACGAACAATTTGAGACCACTTCCATCAAATTTCTATCGACTCGATTTGAGATATTTCAATTTAATGGTGAATATCATCTCATATCATAGGTCGAAGTTAAGTATCTATAAAAGCTGCAAATATCATTTAAGCTAAATGAGATCTATTTTAGTTAATTATCGATATCCTCACGAACATTTTGAGACCACCTCCATCAAATTTCTATCGACTCGATTTGAGATATTTCAATTTAATGGTGAATATCATCTCATATCATAGGTCGAAGTTAAATATCTATAAAAGCTGCAAATATCATTTAAGCTAAATGAGATCTATTTTAATTAATTCTCGATATCCTCACGAACATTTTGAGACCACTTCCATCAAATTTCTGTCGACTTGATTTGAGATATTTCAATTTAATGGTGAATATCATCTCATATCATAGGTCGAAGTTAAATCTCTATAAAAGCTGCAAATATCATTTAAGCTAAATGAGATCTATTTTAATTAATTTTCGATATCCTCACGAACATTTTGAGACCACTTCCATCAAATTTCTGTCGACTCGATTTGAGATATTTCAATTTAATGGTGAATATCATCTCATATCATAGGTCGAAGTTAAATCTCTATAAAAGCTGCAAATATCATTTAAGCTAAATTAGATCTATTCTAATTAATTCCCGATATCCTCACGAACATTTTGAGACCACTTCCATCAAATTTCTATCGACTCGATTTGAGATATTTCAATTTAATGGTGAATATCATCTCATATCATAGGTCGAAGTTAAGTATCTATAAAAGCTGCAAATATCATTTAAGCTAAATGAGATCTATTTTAGTTAATTCCCGATATCCTCACGAACATTTTGAGACCACTTCCATCAAATTTCTATCGACTCGATTTGAGATATTTCAATTTAATGGTGAATATCATCTCATATCATAGGTCGAAGTTAAATCTCTATAAAAGCTGCAAATATCATTTAAGCTAAATGAGATCTATTTTATTTAATTCTCAATATCCTCACGAACATTTTGGGACTACTTTCATCAAATTTCTATCGACTCGATTTGAGATATTTCAATTTAATGGTGAATATCATCTCATATCATAGGTCGAAGTTAAATCTCTACAAAAGCTGCAAATATCATTTAACCTAAATGAGATCTATTTTAGTTAATTCTCGATATCCTCACGAACATTTTGAGACCACTTTCATCAAATTTCTATCGACTCGGTTTGAGATATTTCAATTTAATGGTGAATATCATCTCATATCATAGGTCGAAGTTAAATCTCTATAAAAGCTGCAAATATCATTTAAGCTAAATGAGATCTATTTTATTAAATTCTTGAAATCCTCACGAACATTTTGAGACCACTTCCATCAAATTTCTATCGACTCGATTTGAGATATTTCAATTTAATGGTGAATATCATCTCATATCATAGGTCGAAGTTAAATCTCTACAAAAGCTGCAAATATCATTTAAGCTAAATGAGATCTATTCTAATTAATTCCCGATATCCTCACGAACATTTTGAGACCACTTCCATCAAATTTCTATCGACTCGATTTGAGATATTACAATTTAATGGTGAATATCATCTCATATCATAGGTCGAAGTTAAATCTCTACAAAAGCTGCAAATATCATTTAAGCTAAATGAGATCTATTCTAATTAATTCCCGATATCCTCACGAACATTCTGAGACCACTTCCATCAAATTTCTATCGACTCGATTTGAGATATTTCAATTTAATGGTGAATATCATCTCATATCATAGGTCGAAGTTAAGTATCTATAAAAGCTGCAAATATCATTTAAGCTAAATGAGATCTATTTTAGTTAATTCCCGACATCCTCACGAACATTTTGAGACCATCTCCACCAAATTTCTATCGACTCGATTTGAGATATTTCAATTTAATGGTGAATATCATCTCATATCATAGGTCGAAGTTAAATCTCTATAAAAGCTGCAAATATCATTTAAGCTAAATGAGATCTACTTTAGTTAATTCTCGACAGCCTCACGAACATTTCGAGACCACCTCCATCAAATTTCTATCGACTCGATTTGAGATATTTCAATTTAATGGCGAATATCATCTCGTATCATAGGTCGAAGTTAAATATCTATAAAAGCTGCAAATATCATTTAAGCTAAATGAGATCTATTTTAATTAATTCTCGATATCCTCACGAACATTTTGAGACCACTTCCATCAAATTTCTATCGACTCGATTTGAGATATTTCAATTTAATGGTGAATATCATCTCATATCATAGGTCGAAGTTAAATATCTATAAAAGCTGCAAATATCATTTAAGCTAAATGAGATCTATTTTAATTAATTCTCGATATCCTCACGAACATTTGAGACCACTTCCATCAAATTTCTATCGACTCGATTTGAGATATTTCAATTTAATGGTGAATATCATCTCATATCATAGGTCGAAGTTAAATCTCTACAAAAGCTGCAAATATCATTTAAGCTAAATGAGATCTATTCTAATTAATTCCCGATATCCTCACGAACATTTTGAGACCACTTCCATCAAATTTCTATCGACTCGATTTGAGATATTTCAATTTAATGGTGAATATCATCTCATATCATAGGTCGAAGTTAAGTATCTATAAAAGCTGCAAATATCATTTAAGCTAAATGAGATCTATTTTAGTTAATTCCCGACATCCTCACGAACATTTTGAGACCACCTCCACCAAATTTCTATCGACTCGATTTGAGATATTTCAATTTAATGGTGAATATCATCTCATATCATAGGTCGAAGTTAAATCTCTACAAAAGCTGCAAATATCATTTAACCTAAATGAGATCTATTTTAGTTAATTCTCGATATCCTCACGAACATTTTGAGACCACTTCCATCAAATTTCTATCGACTCGGTTTGAGATATTTCAATTTAATGGTGAATATCATCTTATATCATAGGTCGAAGTTAAATCTCTATAAAAGCTGCAAATATCATTTAAGCTAAATGAGATCTATTTTATTAAATTCTTGAAATCCTCACGAACATTTTGAGACCACTTCCATCAAATTTCTATCGACTCGATTTGAGATATTTCAATTTAATGGTGAATATCATCTCATATCATAGGTCGAAGTTAAATCTCTACAAAAGCTGCAAATATCATTTAAGCTAAATGAGATCTATTCTAATTAATTCCCGATATCCTCACGAACATTTTGAGACCACTTCCATCAAATTTCTATCGACTCGATTTGAGATATTACAATTTAATGGTGAATATCATCTCATATCATAGGTCGAAGTTAAATCTCTACAAAAGCTGCAAATATCATTTAAGCTAAATGAGATCTATTCTAATTAATTCCCGATATCCTCACGAACATTTTGAGACCACTTCCATCAAATTTCTATCGACTCGATTTGAGATATTTCAATTTAATGGTGAATATCATCTCATATCATAGGTCGAAGTTAAGTATCTATAAAAGCTGCAAATATCATTTAAGCTAAATGAGATCTATTTTAGTTAATTCCCGACATCCTCACGAACATTTTGAGACCACCTCCACCAAATTTCTATCGACTCGATTTGAGATATTTCAATTTAATAGTGAATATCATCTCATATCATAGGTCGAAGTTAAATCTCTATAAAAGCTGCAAATATCATTTAAGCTAAATGAGATCTACTTTAGTTAATTCTCGACAGCCTCACGAACATTTCGAGACCACTTCCATCAAATTTCTATCGACTCGATTTGAGATATTTCAATTTAATGGCGAATATCATCTCGTATCATAGGTCGACGTTAAATATCTATAAAAGCTGCAAATATCATTTAAGCTAAATGAGATCTATTTTAATTAATTCTCGATATCCTCACGAACATTTTGAGACCACTTCCATCAAATTTCTATCGACTCGATTTGAGATACTTCAATTTAATGGTGAATATCATCTCATATCATAGGTCGAAGTTAAATATCTATAAAAGCTGCAAATATCATTTAAGCTAAATGAGATCTATTTTAATTAATTCTCGATATCCTCACGAACATTTTGAGACCACTTCCATCAAATTTCTATCGACTCGATTTGAGATATTTCAATTTAATGGTGAATATCATCTCATATCATAGGTCGAAGTTAAATCTCTATAAAAGCTGCAAATATCATTTAAGCTAAATGAGATCTATTTTAGTTAATTCTCGACATCCTCAAGAACATTTTGAGACCACCTCAATCAAATTTCTATCGACTCGGTTTGAGATATTTCAATTTAATGGTGAATATCATCTCATATCATAGGTCGAAGTTAAATCTCTATAAAAGCTGCAAATATCATTTAAGCTAAATGAGATCTATTTTAGTTAATTCTCGATATCCTCACGAACATTTTGAGACCACTTCCATCAAATTTCTATCGACTCGATTTGAGATATTTCAATTTAATGGTGAATATCATCTCATATCATAGGTCGAAGTTAAATATCTATAAAAGCTGCAAATATCATTTAAGCTAAATGAGATCTATTTTAATTAATTCTCGATATCCTCACGAACATTTTGAGACCACTTCCATCAAATTTCTATCGACTCGATTTGAGATATTTCAATTTAATGGTGAATATCATCTCATATCATAGGTCGAAGTTAAATCTCTATAAAAGCTGCAAATATCATTTAAGCTAAATGAGATCTATTCTAGTTAATTCCCGATATCCTCACGAACATTTTGAGACCACTTCCATCAAATTTCTATCGACTCTATTTGAGATATTTCAATTTAATGGTGAATATCATCTCATATCATAGGTCGAAGTTAAGTATCTATAAAAGCTGCAAATATCATTTAAGCTAAATGAGATCTACTTTAATTAATTACCGATATCCTCACGAACATTTTGAGACCACTTCCATCAAATTTCTATCGACTCGATTTGAGATATTTCAATTTAATGGTGAATATCATCTCATATCATAGGTCGAAGTTAAATCTCTATAAAAGCTGCAAATATCATTTAAGCTAAATGAGATCTATTTTAATTAATTCTCGACATCCTAACGAACATTTTGAGACCACCTCCATCAAATTTCTATCGACTCGATTTGAGATATTTCAATTTAATGGTGAATATCATCTCATATCATAGGTCGAAGTTAAATCTCTATAAAAGCTGCAAATATCATTTAAGCTAAATGAGATCTATTTTAGTTAATTCTCGACATCCTCAAGAACATTTTGAGACCACCTCAATCAAATTTCTATCGACTCGGTTTGAGATATTTCAATTTAATGGTGAATATCATCTCATATCATAGGTCGAAGTTAAATATCTATAAAAGCTGCAAATATCATTTAAGCTAAATGAGATCTATTCTAGTTAATTCCCGATATCCTCACGAACATTTTGAGACCACTTCCATCAAATTTCTATTGACTCGATTTGAGATATTTCAATTTAATGGTGAATATCATCTCGTATCATAGGTCGAAGTTAAATATCTATAAAAGCTGCAAATATCATTTAAGCTAAATGAGATCTATTTTAATTAATTCTCGATATCCTCACGAACATTTTGAGACCACTTCCATCAAATTTCTAGCGACTCGATTTGAGATATTTCAATTTAATGGTGAATATCATCTCATATCATAGGTCGAAGTCAAATATCTATAAAAGCTGCAAATATCATTTAAGCTAAATGAGATATATTTTAATTAATTCTCGATATCCTCACGAACATTTTGAGACCACTTCCATCAAATTTCTATCGACTCGATTTGAGATATTTCAATTTAATGGTGAATATCATCTCATATCATAGGTCGAAGTTAAATCTCTATAAAAGCTGCAAATATCATTTAAGCTAAATGAGATCTATTTTAGTTAATTCTCGACATCCTCAAGAACATTTTGAGACCACCTCAATCAAATTTCTATCGACTCGGTTTGAGATATTTCAATTTAATGGTGAATATCATCTCATATCATAGGTCGAAGTTAAATATCTATAAAAGCTGCAAATATCATTTAAGCTAAATGAGATCTATTCTAGTTAATTCCCGATATCCTCACGAACATTTTGAGACCACTTCCATCAAATTTCAATCGACTCTATTTGAGATATTTCAATTTAATGGTGAATATAATCTCATATCATAGGTCGAAGTTAAGTATCTATAAAAGCTGCAAATATCATTTAAGCTAAATGAGATCTACTTTAATTAATTACCGATATCCTCACGAACATTTTGAGACCACTTCCATCAAATTTCTATCGACTCGATTTGAGATATTTCAATTTAATGGTGAATATCATCTCATATCATAGGTCGAAGTTAAATCTCTATAAAAGCTGCAAATATCATTTAAGCTAAATGAGATCTATTTTAATTAATTTTCGACATCCTAACGAACATTTTGAGACCACCTCCATCAAATTTCTATCGACTCGATTTGAGACATTTCAATTTAATGGTGAATATCATCTCATATCATAGGTCGAAGTTAAATCTCTATAAAAGCTGCAAATATCATTTAAGCTAAATGAGATCTATTTTATTTAATTCTCGATATCCTCACGAACATTTTGAGACCACTTCCATCAAATTTCTATCGACTCGGTTTGAGATATTTCAATTTAATGTTGAATATCATCTCATATCATAGGTCGAAGTTAAATCTCTATAAAAGCTGCAAATATCATTTAAGCTAAATGAGATCTATTTTATTAAATTCCTGAAATCCTCACGAACATTTTTCTATCGACTCGATTTGAGATATTTCAATTTAATGGTGAATATCATCTCATATCATAGGTCGAAGTTAAATCTCTATAAAAGCTGCAAATATCATTTAAGCTAAATGAGATCTATTTTATTTAATTCTCAATATCCTCACGAACATTTTGAGACTACTTTCATCAAATTTCTATCGACTCGATTTGAGATATTACAATTTAATCGTGAATATCATCTCATATCATAGGTCGAAGTTAAATCTCTACAAAAGCTGCAAATATCATTTAAGCTAAATGAGATCTATTCTAATTAATTCCCGATATCCTCACGAACATTTTGAGACCACTTCCATCAAATTTCTATCGACTCGATTTGAGATATTTCAATTTAATGGTGAATATCATCTCATATCATAGGTCGAAGTTAAGTATCTATAAAAGCTGCAAATATCATTTAAGCTAAATGAGATCTATTTTAGTTAATTCCCGACATCCTCACGAATATTTTGAGACCACCTCCACCAAATTTCTATCGACTCGATTTGAGATATTTCAATTTAATGGTGAATATCATCTCATATCATAGGTCGAAGTTGAATCTCTATAAAAGCTGCAAATATCATTTAAGCTAAATGAGATCTACTTTAGTTAATTCTCGATATCCTCACGAACATTTTGAGACCACTTCCATCAAATTTCTATCGACTCGATTTGAGATATTTCAATTTAATGGTGAATATCATCTCATATCATAGGTCGAAGTTAAATCTCTATAAAAGCTGCAAATATCATTTAAGCTAAATGAGATCTATTCTAATTAATTCCCGATATCCTCACGAACATTTTGAGACCACTTCCATCAAATTTCTATCGACTTGATTTGAGATATTTCAATTTAATGGTGAATATCATCTCATATCATAGGTCGAAGTTAAATCTCTATAAAAGCTGCAAATATCATTTAAGCTAAATGAGATCTATTTTAATTAATTCTAGACATCCTCACGAACATTTTGAGACCACCTCCATCAAATTTCTATCGACTCGATTTGAGATATTTCAATTTAATGGTGAATATCATCTCATATCATAGGTCGAAGTTAAATCTCTATAAAAGCTGCAAATATCATTTAAGCTAAATGAGATCTATTTTAGTTAATTATCGACATCCTCATGAACATTTTGAGACCACTTCCATCAAATTTCTATCGACTCGATTTGAGATATTTCAATTTAATTGTGAATATCATCTCATATCATAGGTCGAAGTTAAATATCTATAAAAGCTGCAAATATCATTTAAGCTAAATGAGGTCTATTTTAGTTAATTCTCGATATCCTCACGAACATTTTGAGACCACTTCCATCAAATTTCTATCGACTCGATTTGAGATATTTCAATTTAATGGTGAATATCATCTCATATCATAGGTCGAAGTTAAATATCTATAAAAGCTGCAAATATCATTTAAGCTAAATGAGATCTATTTTAGTTAATTCTCGATATCCTCACGAACATTTTGAGGCCACTTCCGTCAAATTTCTATCGACTCGATTTGAGATATTTCAATTTAATGGTGAATATCATCTCATATCATAGGTCGAAGTTAAATCTCTATAAAAGCTGCAAATATCATTTAAGCTAAATGAGATCTATTCTAATTAATTCCCGATATCCTCACGAACATTTTGAGACCACTTCCATCAAATTTCTATCGACTCGATTTGAGATATTTCAATTTAGTTGTGAATATCATCTCATATCATAGGTCGAAGTTAAATCTCTATAAAAGCTGCAAATATCATTTAAGCTAAATGAGATCTATTTTAATTAATTCTCGACATCCTCACGAACATTTTGAGACCACTTCCATCAAATTTCTATCGACTCGATTTGAGATATTTCAATTTAATGGTGAATATCATCTCATATCATAGGTCGAAGTTAAATCTCTATAAAAGCTGCAAATATCATTTAAGCTAAATGAGATCTATTTTAGTTAATTCTCGATATCCTCACGAACATTTTGAGACCACCTCCATCAAATTTCTATCGACTCGATTTGAGATATTTCAATTTAATGGTGAATATCATCTCATATCATAGGTCGAAGTTAAATCTCTATAAAAGCTGCAAATATCATTTAAGCTAAATGAGATCTATTTTAGTTAATTCTCGACATCCTCACGAACATTTTGAGACCACTTTCATCAAATTTCTATCGACTCGATTTGAGATATTTCAATTTAATAGTGAATATCATCTCATATCATAGGTCGAAGTTAAATATCTATAAAAGCTGCAAATATTACTTAAGCTAAATGAGATCTATTTTAATTAATTCTCGATATCCTCACGAACATTTTGAGACCACTTCCATCAAATTTCTATCGACTCGATTTGAGATATTTCAATTTAATGGTGAATATCATCTCATATCATAGGTCGAAGTTAAATATCTATAAAAGCTGCAAATATCATTTAAGCTAAATGAGATCTATCTTAATTAATTCTCGATATCCTCACGAACATTTTGAGACCACCTCCGTCAAATTTCTATCGACTCGATTTGAGATATTTCAATTTAATGGTGAATATCATCTCATATCATAGGTCGAAGTTAAATCTCTATAAAAGCTGCAAATATAATTTAAGCTAAATGAGATCTATTCTAATTAATTCCCGATATCCTCACGAACATTTTGAGACCACTTCCATCAAATTTCTATCGACTCGATTTGAGATATTTCAATTTAATTGTGAATATCATCTCATATCATAGGTCGAAGTTAAATCTCTATAAAAGCTGCAAATATCATTTAAGCTAAATGAGATCTATTTTAATTAATTCTCGACATCCTCACGAACATTTGGGGACCACCTCCATCAAATTTCTATCGACTCGATTTGAGATATTTCAATTTAATGGTGAATATCATCTCATATCATAGGTCGAAGTTAAATCTCTATAAAAGCTGCAAATATCATTTAAGCTAAATGAGATCTATTTTGGTTAATTCTCGACATCCTCACGAACATTTTGAGACCACCTCCATCAAATTTCTATCGACTCGATTTGAGATATTTCAATTTAATGGTGAATATCATCTCATATCATAGGTCGAAGTTAAATATCTATAAAAGCTGCAAATACCATTTAAGCTAAATGAGATCTATTCTAATTAATTCCCGATATCCTCACGAACATTTTGAGACCACTTCCATCAAATTTCTATCGACTCGATTTGAGATATTTCAATTTAATGGTGAATATCATCTCATATCGTAGGTCGAAGTTAAGTATCTATAAAAGCTGCAAATATCTTTTAAGCTAAATGAGATCTATTTTAATTAATTCTCGATATCCTCACGAACATTTTGAGACCACTTCCATCAAATTTCTATCGACTCGATTTGAGATATTTCAATTTAATGGTGAATATCATCTCATATCATAGGTCGAAGTTAAATATCTATAAAAGCTGCAAATATCATTTAAGCTAAATGAGATCTATTTTAGTTAATTCTCGATATCCTCACGAACATTTTGAGACCACTTCCATCAAATTTCTATCGACTCGATTTGAGATATTTCAATTTAATGGTGAATATCATCTCATATCATAGGTCGAAGTTAAATCTCTATAAAAGCTGCAAATATCATTTAAGCTAAATGAGATCTATTTTAATTAATTTTCGATATCCTCACGAACATTTTGAGACCACTTCCATCAAATTTCTGTCGACTCGATTTGAGATATTTCAATTTAATGGTGAATATCATCTCATATCATAGGTCGAAGTTAAATCTCTATAAAAGCTGCAAATATCATTTAAGCTAAATTAGATCTATTCTAATTAATTCCCGATATCCTCACGAACATTTTGAGACCACTTCCATCAAATTTCTATCGACTCGATTTGAGATATTTCAATTTAATGGTGAATATCATCTCATATCATAGGTCGAAGTTAAATCTCTATAAAAGCTGCAAATATCATTTAAGCTAAATGAGATCTATTTTATTTAATTCTCAATATCCTCACGAACATTTTGGGACTACTTTCATCAAATTTCTATCGACTCGATTTGAGATATTTCAATTTAATGGTGAATATCATCTCATATCATAGGTCGAAGTTAAATCTCTACAAAAGCTGAAAATATCATTTAACCTAAATGAGATCTATTTTAGTTAATTCTCGATATCCTCACGAACATTTTGAGACCACTTCCATCAAATTTCTATCGACTCGGTTTGAGATATTTCAATTTAATGGTGAATATCATCTCATATCATAGGTCGAAGTTAAATCTCTATAAAAGCTGCAAATATCATTTAAGCTAAATGAGATCTATTTTATTTAATTCTCGAAATCCTCACGAACATTTTGAGACCACTTCCATCAAATTTCTATCGACTCGATTTGAGATATTTCAATTTAATGGTGAATATCATCTCATATCATAGGTCGAAGTTAAATCTCTATAAAAGCTGCAAATATCATTTAAGCTAAATGAGATCTATTTTATTTAATTCTCAATATCCTCACGAAAATTTTGGGACTTCTTTCAACAAATTTCTATCGACTCGATTTGAGATATTTCAATTTAATGGTGAATATCATCTCATATCATAGGTCGAAGTTAAATCTCTACAAAAGCTGCAAATATCATTTAACCTAAATGAGATCTATTTTAGTTAATTCTCGATATCCTCACGAACATTTTGAGACCACTTCCATCAAATTTCTATCGACTCGGTTTGAGATATTTCAATTTAATGGTGAATATCATCTCATATCATAGGTCGAAGTTAAATCTCTATAAAAGCTGCAAATATCATTTAAGCTAAATGAGATCTATTTTATTAAATTCTTGAAATCCTCACGAACATTTTGAGACCACCTCCATCGAATTTCTATCGACTCGATTTGAGATATTTCAATTTAATGGTGAATATCATCTCATATCATAGGTCGAAGTTAAATCTCTATAAAAGCTGCAAATATCATTTAAGCTAAATGAGATCTATTTTATATAATTCTCAATATCCTCACGAACATTTTGAGACTACTTTCATCAAATTTCTATCGACTCGATTTGAGATATTACAATTTAATGGTGAATATCATCTCATATCATAGGTCGAAGTTAAATCTCTACAAAAGCTGCAAATATCATTTAAGCTAAATGAGATCTATTCTAATTAATTCCCGATATCCTCACGAACATTTTGAGACCACTTCCATCAAATTTCTATCGACTCGATTTGAGATATTTCAATTTAATGGTGAATATCATCTCATATCATAGGTCGAAGTTAAGTATCTATAAAAGCTGCAAATATCATTTAAGCTAAATGAGATCTATTTTAGTTAATTCCCGACATCCTCACGAACATTTTGAGACCACCTCCACCAAATTTCTATCGACTCGATTTGAGATATTTCAATTTAATGGTGAATATCATCTCATATCATAGGTCGAAGTTAAATCTCTATAAAAGCTGCAAATATCATTTAAGCTAAATGAGATCTATTTTAGTTAATTCTCGAAATCCTCACGAACATTTTGAGACCACTTCCATCAAATTTCTATCGACTCGATTTGAGATATTTCAATTTAATGGTGAATATCATCTCATATCATAGGTCGAAGTTAAGTATCTATAAAAGCTGCAAATATCATTTAAGCTAAATGAGATCTATTTTAGTTAATTCCCGACATCCTCACGAACATTTTGAGACCACCTCCACCAAATTTCTATCGACTCGATTTGAGATATTTCAATTTAATGGTGAATATCATCTCATATCATAGGTCGAAGTTAAATCTCTATAAAAGCTGCAAATATCATTTAAGCTAAATGATATCTATTTTAGTTAATTCTCGATATCCTCACGAACATTTTGAGACCACTTCCATCAAATTTCTATCGACTCGATTTGAGATATTTCAATTTAATGGTGAATATCATCTCATATCATAGGTCGAAGTTAAATCTCTATAAAAGCTGCAAATATCATTTAAGCTAAATGAGATCTATTTTAATTAATTTTCGATATCCTCACAAACATTTTGAGACCACTTCCATCAAATTTCTGTCGACTCGATTTGAGATATTTCAATTTAATGGTGAATATCATCTCATATCATAGGTCGAAGTTAAATCTCTATAAAAGCTGCAAATATCATTTAAGCTAAATTAGATCTATTCTAATTAATTCCCGATATCCTCACGAACATTTTGAGACCACTTCCATCAAATTTCTATCGACTCGATTTGAGATATTTCAATTTAATAGTGAATATCATCTCATATCATAGGTCGAAGTTAAGTATCTATAAAAGCTGCAAATATCATTTAAGCTAAATGAGATCTATTTTAATTAATTCCCGATATCCTCACGAACATTTTGAGACCACTTCCATCAAATTTCTATCGACTCGATTTGAGATATTTCAATTTAATGGTGAATATCATCTCATATCATAGGTCGAAGTTAAATCTCTACAAAAGCTGAAAATATCATTTAACCTAAATGAGATCTATTTTTTAGTTAATTCTCGATATCCTCACGAACATTTTGAGACCACTTCCATCAAATTTCTATCGACTCGATTTGAGATATTTCAATTTAATGGTGAATATCATCTCATATCATAGGTCGAAGTTAAATCTCTATAAAAGCTGCAAATATCATTTAAGCTAAATGAGATCTATTTTATTTAATTCTCAATATCCTCACGAAAATTTTGGGACTACTTTCAACAAATTTCTATCGACTCGATTTGAGATATTTCAATTTAATGGTGAATATCATCTCATATCATAGGTCGAAGTTAAATCTCTACAAAAGCTGCAAATATCATTTAACCTAAATGAGATCTATTTTAGTTAATTCTCGATATCCTCACGAACATTTTGAGACCACTTCCATCAAATTTCTATCGACTCGGTTTGAGATATTTCAATTTAATGGTGAATATCATCTCATATCATAGGTCGAAGTTAAATCTCTATAAAAGCTGCAAATATCATTTAAGCTAAATGAGATCTATTTTATTAAATTCTTGAAATCCTCACGAACATTTTGAGACCACTTCCATCGAATTTCTATCGACTCGATTTGAGATATTTCAATTTAATGGTGAATATCATCTCATATCATAGGTCGAAGTTAAATCTCTATAAAAGCTGCAAATATCATTTAAGCTAAATGAGATCTATTTTATATAATTCTCAATATCCTCACGAACATTTTGAGACTACTTTCATCAAATTTCTATCGACTCGATTTGAGATATTACAATTTAATGGTGAATATCATCTCATATCATAGGTCGAAGTTAAATCTCTACAAAAGCTGCAAATATCATTTAAGCTAAATGAGATCTATTCTAATTAATTCCCGATATCCTCACGAACATTTTGAGACTACTTTCATCAAATTTCTATCGACTCGATTTGAGATATTTCAATTTAATGGTGAATATCATCTCATATCATAGGTCGAAGTTAAGTATCTATAAAAGCTGCAAATATCATTTAAGCTAAATGAGATCTATTTTAGTTAATTCCCGACATCCTCACGAACATTTTGAGACCACCTCCACCAAATTTCTATCGACTCGATTTGAGATATTTCAATTTAATGGTGAATATCATCTCATATCATAGGTCGAAGTTAAATATCTATAAAAGCTGCAAATATCATTTAAGCTAAATGAGATCTATTTTAATTAATTCTCGATATCCTCACGAACATTTTGAGACTACTTTCATCAAATTTCTATCGACTCGATTTGAGATATTTCAATTTAATGGTGAATATCATCTCATATCATAGGTCGAAGTTAAATCTCTACAAAAGCTGCAAATATCATTTAAGCTAAATGAGATCTATTCTAATTAATTCCCGATATCCTCACGAACATTTTGAGACCACTTCCATCAAATTTCTATCGACTCGATTTGAGATATTTCAATTTAATGGTGAATATCATCTCATATCATAGGTCGAAGTTAAGTATCTATAAAAGCTGCAAATATCATTTAAGCTAAATGAGATCTATTTTAGTTAATTCCCGACATCCTCACGAACATTTTGAGACCACCTCCACCAAATTTCTATCGACTCGATTTGAGATATTTCAATTTAATGGTGAATATCATCTCATATCATAGGTCGAAGTTAAATCTCTATAAAAGCTGCAAATATCATTTAAGCTAAATGAGATCTATTTTAATTAATTCTCGATATCCTCACGAACATTTTGAGACCACTTCCATCAAATTTCTATCGACTCGATTTGAGATATTTCAATTTAATGGTGAATATCATCTCATATCATAGGTCGAAGTTAAGTATCTATAAAAGCTGCAAATATCATTTAAGCTAAATGAGATCTATTTTAGTTAATTCCCGACATCCTCACGAACATTTTGAGACCACCTCCACCAAATTTCTATCGACTCGATTTGAGATATTTCAATTTAATGGTGAATATCATCTCATATCATAGGTCGAAGTTAAATCTCTATAAAAGCTGCAAATATCATTTAAGCTAAATGAGATCTATTTTAATTAATTCTCGATATCCTCACGAACATTTTGAGACTACTTTCATCAAATTTCTATCGACTCGATTTGAGATATTTCAATTTAATGGTGAATATCATCTCATATCATAGGTCGAAGTTAAATCTCTACAAAAGCTGCAAATATCATTTAAGCTAAATGAGATCTATTCTAATTAATTCCCGATATCCTCACGAACATTTTGAGACCACTTCCATCAAATTTCTATCGACTCGATTTGAGATATTTCAATTTAATGGTGAATATCATCTCATATCATAGGTCGAAGTTAAGTATCTATAAAAGCTGCAAATATCATTTAAGCTAAATGAGATCTATTTTAGTTAATTCCCGACATCCTCACGAACATTTTGAGACCACCTCCACCAAATTTCTATCGACTCGATTTGAGATATTTCAATTTAATGGTGAATATCATCTCATATCATAGGTCGAAGTTAAATCTCTATAAAAGCTGCAAATATCATTTAAGCTAAATGAGATCTATTTTAATTAATTCTCGATATCCTCACGAACATTTTGAGACTACTTTCATCAAATTTCTATCGACTCGATTTGAGATATTTCAATTTAATGGTGAATATCATCTCATATCATAGGTCGAAGTTAAATCTCTACAAAAGCTGCAAATATCATTTAAGCTAAATGAGATCTATTCTAATTAATTCCCGATATCCTCACGAACATTTTGAGACCACTTCCATCAAATTTCTATCGACTCGATTTGAGATATTTCAATTTAATGGTGAATATCATCTCATATCATAGGTCGAAGTTAAGTATCTATAAAAGCTGCAAATATCATTTAAGCTAAATGAGATCTATTTTAGTTAATTCCCGACATCCTCACGAAAATTTTGAGACCACCTCCACCAAATTTCTATCGACTCGATTTGAGATATTTCAATTTAATGGTGAATATCATCTCATATCATAGGTCGAAGTTAAATCTCTATAAAAGCTGCAAATATCATTTAAGCTAAATGAGATCTATTTTAATTAATTCTCGATATCCTCACGAACATTTTGAGACCACTTCCATCAAATTTCTATCGACTCGATTTGAGATATTTCAATTTAATGGTGAATATCATCTCATATCATAGGTCGAAGTTAAGTATCTATAAAAGCTGCAAATATCATTTAAGCTAAATGAGATCTATTTTAGTTAATTCCCGACATCCTCACGAACATTTTGAGACCACCTCCACCAAATTTCTATCGACTCGATTTGAGATATTTCAATTTAATGGTGAATATCATCTCATATCATAGGTCGAAGTTAAATCTCTATAAAAGCTGCAAATATCATTTAAGCTAAATGAGATCTATTTTAATTAATTCTCGATATCCTCACGAACATTTTGAGACCACTTCCATCAAATTTCTATCGACTCGATTTGAGATATTTCAATTTAATGGTGAATATCATCTCATATCATAGGTCGAAGTTAAGTATCTATAAAAGCTGCAAATATCATTTAAGCTAAATGAGATCTATTTTAGTTAATTCCCGACATCCTCACGAACATTTTGAGACCACCTCCACCAAATTTCTATCGACTCGATTTGAGATATTTCAATTTAATGGTGAATATCATCTCATATCATAGGTCGAAGTTAAATCTCTATAAAAGCTGCAAATATCATTTAAGCTAAATGAGATCTATTTTAATTAATTCTCGATATCCTCACGAACATTTTGAGACCACTTCCATCAAATTTCTATCGACTCGATTTGAGATATTTCAATTTAATGGTGAATATCATCTCATATCATAGGTCGAAGTTAAGTATCTATAAAAGCTGCAAATATCATTTAAGCTAAATGAGATCTATTTTAGTTAATTCCCGACATCCTCACGAACATTTTGAGACCACCTCCACCAAATTTCTATCGACTCGATTTGAGATATTTCAATTTAATGGTGAATATCATCTCATATCATAGGTCGAAGTTAAATCTCTATAAAAGCTGCAAATATCATTTAAGCTAAATGAGATCTATTTTAATTAATTCTCGATATCCTCACGAACATTTTGAGACTACTTTCATCAAATTTCTATCGACTCGATTTGAGATATTTCAATTTAATGGTGAATATCATCTCATATCATAGGTCGAAGTTAAATCTCTACAAAAGCTGCAAATATCATTTAAGCTAAATGAGATCTATTCTAATTAATTCCCGATATCCTCACGAACATTTTGAGACCACTTCCATCAAATTTCTATCGACTCGATTTGAGATATTTCAATTTAATGGTGAATATCATCTCATATCATAGGTCGAAGTTAAGTATCTATAAAAGCTGCAAATATCATTTAAGCTAAATGAGATCTATTTTAGTTAATTCCCGACATCCTCACGAACATTTTGAGACCACCTCCACCAAATTTCTATCGACTCGATTTGAGATATTTCAATTTAATGGTGAATATCATCTCATATCATAGGTCGAAGTTAAATCTCTATAAAAGCTGCAAATATCATTTAAGCTAAATGAGATCTATTTTAATTAATTCTCGATATCCTCACGAACATTTTGAGACTACTTTCATCAAATTTCTATCGACTCGATTTGAGATATTTCAATTTAATGGTGAATATCATCTCATATCATAGGTCGAAGTTAAATCTCTACAAAAGCTGCAAATATCATTTAAGCTAAATGAGATCTATTCTAATTAATTCCCGATATCCTCACGAACATTTTGAGACCACTTCCATCAAATTTCTATCGACTCGATTTGAGATATTTCAATTTAATGGTGAATATCATCTCATATCATAGGTCGAAGTTAAGTATCTATAAAAGCTGCAAATATCATTTAAGCTAAATGAGATCTATTTTAGTTAATTCCCGACATCCTCACGAACATTTTGAGACCACCTCCACCAAATTTCTATCGACTCGATTTGAGATATTTCAATTTAATGGTGAATATCATCTCATATCATAGGTCGAAGTTAAATCTCTATAAAAGCTGCAAATATCATTTAAGCTAAATGAGATCTATTTTAATTAATTCTCGATATCCTCACGAACATTTTGAGACCACTTCCATCAAATTTCTATCGACTCGATTTGAGATATTTCAATTTAATGGTGAATATCATCTCATATCATAGGTCGAAGTTAAGTATCTATAAAAGCTGCAAATATCATTTAAGCTAAATGAGATCTATTTTAGTTAATTCCCGACATCCTCACGAACATTTTGAGACCACCTCCACCAAATTTCTATCGACTCGATTTGAGATATTTCAATTTAATGGTGAATATCATCTCATATCATAGGTCGAAGTTAAATCTCTATAAAAGCTGCAAATATCATTTAAGCTAAATGAGATCTATTTTAATTAATTCTCGATATCCTCACGAACATTTTGAGACCACTTCCATCAAATTTCTATCGACTCGATTTGAGATATTTCAATTTAATGGTGAATATCATCTCATATCATAGGTCGAAGTTAAGTATCTATAAAAGCTGCAAATATCATTTAAGCTAAATGAGATCTATTTTAGTTAATTCCCGACATCCTCACGAACATTTTGAGACCACCTCCACCAAATTTCTATCGACTCGATTTGAGATATTTCAATTTAATGGTGAATATCATCTCATATCATAGGTCGAAGTTAAATCTCTATAAAAGCTGCAAATATCATTTAAGCTAAATGAGATCTATTTTAATTAATTCTCGATATCCTCACGAACATTTTGAGACTACTTTCATCAAATTTCTATCGACTCGATTTGAGATATTTCAATTTAATGGTGAATATCATCTCATATCATAGGTCGAAGTTAAATCTCTACAAAAGCTGCAAATATCATTTAAGCTAAATGAGATCTATTCTAATTAATTCCCGATATCCTCACGAACATTTTGAGACCACTTCCATCAAATTTCTATCGACTCGATTTGAGATATTTCAATTTAATGGTGAATATCATCTCATATCATAGGTCGAAGTTAAGTATCTATAAAAGCTGCAAATATCATTTAAGCTAAATGAGATCTATTTTAGTTAATTCCCGACATCCTCACGAACATTTTGAGACCACCTCCACCAAATTTCTATCGACTCGATTTGAGATATTTCAATTTAATGGTGAATATCATCTCATATCATAGGTCGAAGTTAAATCTCTATAAAAGCTGCAAATATCATTTAAGCTAAATGAGATCTATTTTAATTAATTCTCGATATCCTCACGAACATTTTGAGACTACTTTCATCAAATTTCTATCGACTCGATTTGAGATATTTCAATTTAATGGTGAATATCATCTCATATCATAGGTCGAAGTTAAATCTCTACAAAAGCTGCAAATATCATTTAAGCTAAATGAGATCTATTTTAGTTAATTCCCGACATCCTCACGAACATTTTGAGACCACCTCCACCAAATTTCTATCGACTCGATTTGAGATATTTCAATTTAATGGTGAATATCATCTCATATCATAGGTCGAAGTTAAATCTCTATAAAAGCTGCAAATATCATTTAAGCTAAATGAGATCTATTTTAATTAATTCTCGATATCCTCACGAACATTTTGAGACCACTTCCATCAAATTTCTATCGACTCGATTTGAGATATTTCAATTTAATGGTGAATATCATCTCATATCATAGGTCGAAGTTAAGTATCTATAAAAGCTGCAAATATCATTTAAGCTAAATGAGATCTATTTTAGTTAATTCCCGACATCCTCACGAACATTTTGAGACCACCTCCACCAAATTTCTATCGACTCGATTTGAGATATTTCAATTTAATGGTGAATATCATCTCATATCATAGGTCGAAGTTAAATCTCTATAAAAGCTGCAAATATCATTTAAGCTAAATGAGATCTATTTTAATTAATTCTCGATATCCTCACGAACATTTTGAGACCACTTCCATCAAATTTCTATCGACTCGATTTGAGATATTTCAATTTAATGGTGAATATCATCTCATATCATAGGTCGAAGTTAAGTATCTATAAAAGCTGCAAATATCATTTAAGCTAAATGAGATCTATTTTAGTTAATTCCCGACATCCTCACGAACATTTTGAGACCACCTCCACCAAATTTCTATCGACTCGATTTGAGATATTTCAATTTAATGGTGAATATCATCTCATATCATAGGTCGAAGTTAAATCTCTATAAAAGCTGCAAATATCATTTAAGCTAAATGAGATCTATTTTAATTAATTCTCGATATCCTCACGAACATTTTGAGACTACTTTCATCAAATTTCTATCGACTCGATTTGAGATATTTCAATTTAATGGTGAATATCATCTCATATCATAGGTCGAAGTTAAATCTCTACAAAAGCTGCAAATATCATTTAAGCTAAATGAGATCTATTCTAATTAATTCCCGATATCCTCACGAACATTTTGAGACCACTTCCATCAAATTTCTATCGACTCGATTTGAGATATTTCAATTTAATGGTGAATATCATCTCATATCATAGGTCGAAGTTAAGTATCTATAAAAGCTGCAAATATCATTTAAGCTAAATGAGATCTATTTTAGTTAATTCCCGACATCCTCACGAACATTTTGAGACCACCTCCACCAAATTTCTATCGACTCGATTTGAGATATTTCAATTTAATGGTGAATATCATCTCATATCATAGGTCGAAGTTAAATCTCTATAAAAGCTGCAAATATCATTTAAGCTAAATGAGATCTATTTTAATTAATTCTCGATATCCTCACGAACATTTTGAGACTACTTTCATCAAATTTCTATCGACTCGATTTGAGATATTTCAATTTAATGGTGAATATCATCTCATATCATAGGTCGAAGTTAAATCTCTACAAAAGCTGCAAATATCATTTAAGCTAAATGAGATCTATTCTAATTAATTCCCGATATCCTCACGAACATTTTGAGACCACTTCCATCAAATTTCTATCGACTCGATTTGAGATATTTCAATTTAATGGTGAATATCATCTCATATCATAGGTCGAAGTTAAGTATCTATAAAAGCTGCAAATATCATTTAAGCTAAATGAGATCTATTTTAGTTAATTCCCGACATCCTCACGAAAATTTTGAGACCACCTCCACCAAATTTCTATCGACTCGATTTGAGATATTTCAATTTAATGGTGAATATCATCTCATATCATAGGTCGAAGTTAAATCTCTATAAAAGCTGCAAATATCATTTAAGCTAAATGAGATCTATTTTAATTAATTCTCGATATCCTCACGAACATTTTGAGACCACTTCCATCAAATTTCTATCGACTCGATTTGAGATATTTCAATTTAATGGTGAATATCATCTCATATCATAGGTCGAAGTTAAGTATCTATAAAAGCTGCAAATATCATTTAAGCTAAATGAGATCTATTTTAGTTAATTCCCGACATCCTCACGAACATTTTGAGACCACCTCCACCAAATTTCTATCGACTCGATTTGAGATATTTCAATTTAATGGTGAATATCATCTCATATCATAGGTCGAAGTTAAATCTCTATAAAAGCTGCAAATATCATTTAAGCTAAATGAGATCTATTTTAATTAATTCTCGATATCCTCACGAACATTTTGAGACCACTTCCATCAAATTTCTATCGACTCGATTTGAGATATTTCAATTTAATGGTGAATATCATCTCATATCATAGGTCGAAGTTAAGTATCTATAAAAGCTGCAAATATCATTTAAGCTAAATGAGATCTATTTTAGTTAATTCCCGACATCCTCACGAACATTTTGAGACCACCTCCACCAAATTTCTATCGACTCGATTTGAGATATTTCAATTTAATGGTGAATATCATCTCATATCATAGGTCGAAGTTAAATCTCTATAAAAGCTGCAAATATCATTTAAGCTAAATGAGATCTATTTTAATTAATTCTCGATATCCTCACGAACATTTTGAGACCACTTCCATCAAATTTCTATCGACTCGATTTGAGATATTTCAATTTAATGGTGAATATCATCTCATATCATAGGTCGAAGTTAAGTATCTATAAAAGCTGCAAATATCATTTAAGCTAAATGAGATCTATTTTGGTTAATTCCCGACATCCTCACGAACATTTTGAGACCACCTCCACCAAATTTCTATCGACTCGATTTGAGATATTTCAATTTAATGGTGAATATCATCTCATATCATAGGTCGAAGTTAAATCTCTATAAAAGCTGCAAATATCATTTAAGCTAAATGAGATCTATTTTAATTAATTCTCGATATCCTCACGAACATTTTGAGACTACTTTCATCAAATTTCTATCGACTCGATTTGAGATATTTCAATTTAATGGTGAATATCATCTCATATCATAGGTCGAAGTTAAATCTCTACAAAAGCTGCAAATATCATTTAAGCTAAATGAGATCTATTCTAATTAATTCCCGATATCCTCACGAACATTTTGAGACCACTTCCATCAAATTTCTATCGACTCGATTTGAGATATTTCAATTTAATGGTGAATATCATCTCATATCATAGGTCGAAGTTAAGTATCTATAAAAGCTGCAAATATCATTTAAGCTAAATGAGATCTATTTTAGTTAATTCCCGACATCCTCACGAACATTTTGAGACCACCTCCACCAAATTTCTATCGACTCGATTTGAGATATTTCAATTTAATGGTGAATATCATCTCATATCATAGGTCGAAGTTAAATCTCTATAAAAGCTGCAAATATCATTTAAGCTAAATGAGATCTATTTTAATTAATTCTCGATATCCTCACGAACATTTTGAGACTACTTTCATCAAATTTCTATCGACTCGATTTGAGATATTTCAATTTAATGGTGAATATCATCTCATATCATAGGTCGAAGTTAAATCTCTACAAAAGCTGCAAATATCATTTAAGCTAAATGAGATCTATTCTAATTAATTCCCGATATCCTCACGAACATTTTGAGACCACTTCCATCAAATTTCTATCGACTCGATTTGAGATATTTCAATTTAATGGTGAATATCATCTCATATCATAGGTCGAAGTTAAGTATCTATAAAAGCTGCAAATATCATTTAAGCTAAATGAGATCTATTTTAGTTAATTCCCGACATCCTCACGAACATTTTGAGACCACCTCCACCAAATTTCTATCGACTCGATTTGAGATATTTCAATTTAATGGTGAATATCATCTCATATCATAGGTCGAAGTTAAATCTCTATAAAAGCTGCAAATATCATTTAAGCTAAATGAGATCTATTTTAATTAATTCTCGATATCCTCACGAACATTTTGAGACCACTTCCATCAAATTTCTATCGACTCGATTTGAGATATTTCAATTTAATGGTGAATATCATCTCATATCATAGGTCGAAGTTAAGTATCTATAAAAGCTGCAAATATCATTTAAGCTAAATGAGATCTATTTTAGTTAATTCCCGACATCCTCACGAACATTTTGAGACCACCTCCACCAAATTTCTATCGACTCGATTTGAGATATTTCAATTTAATGGTGAATATCATCTCATATCATAGGTCGAAGTTAAATCTCTATAAAAGCTGCAAATATCATTTAAGCTAAATGAGATCTATTTTAATTAATTCTCGATATCCTCACGAACATTTTGAGACCACTTCCATCAAATTTCTATCGACTCGATTTGAGATATTTCAATTTAATGGTGAATATCATCTCATATCATAGGTCGAAGTTAAGTATCTATAAAAGCTGCAAATATCATTTAAGCTAAATGAGATCTATTTTAGTTAATTCCCGACATCCTCACGAACATTTTGAGACCACCTCCACCAAATTTCTATCGACTCGATTTGAGATATTTCAATTTAATGGTGAATATCATCTCATATCATAGGTCGAAGTTAAATCTCTATAAAAGCTGCAAATATCATTTAAGCTAAATGAGATCTATTTTAATTAATTCTCGATATCCTCACGAACATTTTGAGACCACTTCCATCAAATTTCTATCGACTCGATTTGAGATATTTCAATTTAATGGTGAATATCATCTCATATCATAGGTCGAAGTTAAGTATCTATAAAAGCTGCAAATATCATTTAAGCTAAATGAGATCTATTTTAGTTAATTCCCGACATCCTCACGAACATTTTGAGACCACCTCCACCAAATTTCTATCGACTCGATTTGAGATATTTCAATTTAATGGTGAATATCATCTCATATCATAGGTCGAAGTTAAATCTCTATAAAAGCTGCAAATATCATTTAAGCTAAATGAGATCTATTTTAATTAATTCTCGATATCCTCACGAACATTTTGAGACTACTTTCATCAAATTTCTATCGACTCGATTTGAGATATTTCAATTTAATGGTGAATATCATCTCATATCATAGGTCGAAGTTAAATCTCTACAAAAGCTGCAAATATCATTTAAGCTAAATGAGATCTATTCTAATTAATTCCCGATATCCTCACGAACATTTTGAGACCACTTCCATCAAATTTCTCATCGACTCGATTTGAGATATTTCAATTTAATGGTGAATATCATCTCATATCATAGGTCGAAGTTAAGTATCTATAAAAGCTGCAAATATCATTTAAGCTAAATGAGATCTATTTTAGTTAATTCCCGACATCCTCACGAACATTTTGAGACCACCTCCACCAAATTTCTATCGACTCGATTTGAGATATTTCAATTTAATGGTGAATATCATCTCATATCATAGGTCGAAGTTAAATCTCTATAAAAGCTGCAAATATCATTTAAGCTAAATGAGATCTATTTTAATTAATTCTCGATATCCTCACGAACATTTTGAGACTACTTTCATCAAATTTCTATCGACTCGATTTGAGATATTTCAATTTAATGGTGAATATCATCTCATATCATAGGTCGAAGTTAAATCTCTACAAAAGCTGCAAATATCATTTAAGCTAAATGAGATCTATTCTAATTAATTCCCGATATCCTCACGAACATTTTGAGACCACTTCCATCAAATTTCTATCGACTCGATTTGAGATATTTCAATTTAATGGTGAATATCATCTCATATCATAGGTCGAAGTTAAGTATCTATAAAAGCTGCAAATATCATTTAAGCTAAATGAGATCTATTTTAGTTAATTCCCGACATCCTCACGAAAATTTTGAGACCACCTCCACCAAATTTCTATCGACTCGATTTGAGATATTTCAATTTAATGGTGAATATCATCTCATATCATAGGTCGAAGTTAAATCTCTATAAAAGCTGCAAATATCATTTAAGCTAAATGAGATCTATTTTAATTAATTCTCGATATCCTCACGAACATTTTGAGACCACTTCCATCAAATTTCTATCGACTCGATTTGAGATATTTCAATTTAATGGTGAATATCATCTCATATCATAGGTCGAAGTTAAGTATCTATAAAAGCTGCAAATATCATTTAAGCTAAATGAGATCTATTTTAGTTAATTCCCGACATCCTCACGAACATTTTGAGACCACCTCCACCAAATTTCTATCGACTCGATTTGAGATATTTCAATTTAATGGTGAATATCATCTCATATCATAGGTCGAAGTTAAATCTCTATAAAAGCTGCAAATATCATTTAAGCTAAATGAGATCTATTTTAATTAATTCTCGATATCCTCACGAACATTTTGAGACCACTTCCATCAAATTTCTATCGACTCGATTTGAGATATTTCAATTTAATGGTGAATATCATCTCATATCATAGGTCGAAGTTAAGTATCTATAAAAGCTGCAAATATCATTTAAGCTAAATGAGATCTATTTTAGTTAATTCCCGACATCCTCACGAACATTTTGAGACCACCTCCACCAAATTTCTATCGACTCGATTTGAGATATTTCAATTTAATGGTGAATATCATCTCATATCATAGGTCGAAGTTAAATCTCTATAAAAGCTGCAAATATCATTTAAGCTAAATGAGATCTATTTTAATTAATTCTCGATATCCTCACGAACATTTTGAGACCACTTCCATCAAATTTCTATCGACTCGATTTGAGATATTTCAATTTAATGGTGAATATCATCTCATATCATAGGTCGAAGTTAAGTATCTATAAAAGCTGCAAATATCATTTAAGCTAAATGAGATCTATTTTAGTTAATTCCCGACATCCTCACGAACATTTTGAGACCACCTCCACCAAATTTCTATCGACTCGATTTGAGATATTTCAATTTAATGGTGAATATCATCTCATATCATAGGTCGAAGTTAAATCTCTATAAAAGCTGCAAATATCATTTAAGCTAAATGAGATCTATTTTAATTAATTCTCGATATCCTCACGAACATTTTGAGACTACTTTCATCAAATTTCTATCGACTCGATTTGAGATATTTCAATTTAATGGTGAATATCATCTCATATCATAGGTCGAAGTTAAATCTCTACAAAAGCTGCAAATATCATTTAAGCTAAATGAGATCTATTCTAATTAATTCCCGATATCCTCACGAACATTTTGAGACCACTTCCATCAAATTTCTATCGACTCGATTTGAGATATTTCAATTTAATGGTGAATATCATCTCATATCATAGGTCGAAGTTAAGTATCTATAAAAGCTGCAAATATCATTTAAGCTAAATGAGATCTATTTTAGTTAATTCCCGACATCCTCACGAACATTTTGAGACCACCTCCACCAAATTTCTATCGACTCGATTTGAGATATTTCAATTTAATGGTGAATATCATCTCATATCATAGGTCGAAGTTAAATCTCTATAAAAGCTGCAAATATCATTTAAGCTAAATGAGATCTATTTTAATTAATTCTCGATATCCTCACGAACATTTTGAGACTACTTTCATCAAATTTCTATCGACTCGATTTGAGATATTTCAATTTAATGGTGAATATCATCTCATATCATAGGTCGAAGTTAAATCTCTACAAAAGCTGCAAATATCATTTAAGCTAAATGAGATCTATTCTAATTAATTCCCGATATCCTCACGAACATTTTGAGACCACTTCCATCAAATTTCTATCGACTCGATTTGAGATATTTCAATTTAATGGTGAATATCATCTCATATCATAGGTCGAAGTTAAGTATCTATAAAAGCTGCAAATATCATTTAAGCTAAATGAGATCTATTTTAGTTAATTCCCGACATCCTCACGAACATTTTGAGACCACCTCCACCAAATTTCTATCGACTCGATTTGAGATATTTCAATTTAATGGTGAATATCATCTCATATCATAGGTCGAAGTTAAATCTCTATAAAAGCTGCAAATATCATTTAAGCTAAATGAGATCTATTTTAATTAATTCTCGATATCCTCACGAACATTTTGAGACCACTTCCATCAAATTTCTATCGACTCGATTTGAGATATTTCAATTTAATGGTGAATATCATCTCATATCATAGGTCGAAGTTAAGTATCTATAAAAGCTGCAAATATCATTTAAGCTAAATGAGATCTATTTTAGTTAATTCCCGACATCCTCACGAACATTTTGAGACCACCTCCACCAAATTTCTATCGGCTCGATTTGAGATATTTCAATTTAATGGTGAATATCATCTCATATCATAGGTCGAAGTTAAATATCTATAAAAGCTGCAAATATCATTTAAGCTAAATGAGATCTATTTTAATTAATTCTCGATATCCTCACGAACATTTTGAGACTACTTTCATCAAATTTCTATCGACTCGATTTGAGATATTTCAATTTAATGGTGAATATCATCTCATATCATAGGTCGAAGTTAAATCTCTACAAAAGCTGCAAATATCATTTAAGCTAAATGAGATCTATTCTAATTAATTCCCGATATCCTCACGAACATTTTGAGACCACTTCCATCAAATTTCTATCGACTCGATTTGAGATATTTCAATTTAATGGTGAATATCATCTCATATCATAGGTCGAAGTTAAGTATCTATAAAAGCTGCAAATATCATTTAAGCTAAATGAGATCTATTTTAGTTAATTCCCGACATCCTCACGAAAATTTTGAGACCACCTCCACCAAATTTCTATCGACTCGATTTGAGATATTTCAATTTAATGGTGAATATCATCTCATATCATAGGTCGAAGTTAAATCTCTATAAAAGCTGCAAATATCATTTAAGCTAAATGAGATCTATTTTAATTAATTCTCGATATCCTCACGAACATTTTGAGACCACTTCCATCAAATTTCTATCGACTCGATTTGAGATATTTCAATTTAATGGTGAATATCATCTCATATCATAGGTCGAAGTTAAGTATCTATAAAAGCTGCAAATATCATTTAAGCTAAATGAGATCTATTTTAGTTAATTCCCGACATCCTCACGAACATTTTGAGACCACCTCCACCAAATTTCTATCGACTCGATTTGAGATATTTCAATTTAATGGTGAATATCATCTCATATCATAGGTCGAAGTTAAATATCTATAAAAGCTGCAAATATCATTTAAGCTAAATGAGATCTATTTTAATTAATTCTCGATATCCTCACGAACATTTTGAGACTACTTTCATCAAATTTCTATCGACTCGATTTGAGATATTTCAATTTAATGGTGAATATCATCTCATATCATAGGTCGAAGTTAAGTATCTATAAAAGCTGCAAATATCATTTAAGCTAAATGAGATCTATTTTAGTTAATTCCCGACATCCTCACGAACATTTTGAGACCACCTCCACCAAATTTCTATCGACTCGATTTGAGATATTTCAATTTAATGGTGAATATCATCTCATATCATAGGTCGAAGTTAAATCTCTATAAAAGCTGCAAATATCATTTAAGCTAAATGAGATCTACTTTAGTTAATTCTCGACATCCTCACGAACATTTTGAGACCACTTCCATCAAATTTCTATCGACTCGATTTGAGATATTTCAATTTAATTGTGAATATCATCTCATATCATAGGTCGAAGTTAAATATCTATAAAAGCTGCAAATATCATTTAAGCTAAATGAGATCTATTTTAATTAATTCTCGATATCCTCACGAACATTTTGAGACCACTTCCATCAAATTTCTATCGACTCGATTTGAGATATTTCAATTTAATGGTGAATATCATCTCATATCATAGGTCGAAGTTAAGTATCTATAAAAGCTGCAAATATCATTTAAGCTAAATGAGATCTATTTGAGTTAATTCCCGACATCCTCACGAACACTTTGAGACCACCTCCACCAAATTTCTATCGACTCGATTTGAGATATTTCAATTTAATGGTGAATATCATCTCATATCATAGGTCGAAGTTAAATATCTATAAAAGCTGCAAATATCATTTAAGCTAAATGAGATCTATTTTAGTTAATTCTCGATATCCTCACGAACATTTTGAGACTACTTTCATCAAATTTCTATCGACTCGATTTGAGATATTTCAATTTAATGGTGAATATCATCTCATATCATAGGTCGAAGTTAAATCTCTACAAAAGCTGCAAATATCATTTAAGCTAAATGAGATCTATTCTAATTAATTCCCGATATCCTCACGAACATTTTGAGACCACTTCCATCAAATTTCTGTCGACTCGATTTGAGATATTTCAATTTAATGGTGAATATCATCTCATATCATAGGTCGAAGTTAAGTATCTATAAAAGCTGCAAATATCATTTAAGCTAAATGAGATCTATTTTAGTTAATTCCCGACATCCTCACGAACATTTTGAGACCACCTCCACCAAATTTCTATCGACTCGATTTGAGATATTTCAATTTAATGGTGAATATCATCTCATATCATAGGTCGAAGTTAAATCTCTATAAAAGCTGCAAATATCATTTAAGCTAAATGAGATCTACTTTAGTTAATTCTCGACATCCTCACGAACATTTTGAGACCACTTCCATCAAATTTCTATCGACTCGATTTGAGATATTTCAATTTAATTGTGAATATCATCTCATATCATAGGTCGAAGTTAAATATCTATAAAAGCTGCAAATATCATTTAAGCTAAATGAGATCTATTTTAATTAATTCTCGATATCCTCACGAACATTTTGAGCCCACTTCCATCAAATTTCTATCGACTCGATTTGAGATATTTCAATTTAATGGTGAATATCATCTCATATCATAGGTCGAAGTTAAGTATCTATAAAAGCTGCAAATATCATTTAAGCTAAATGAGATCTATTTTAGTTAATTCCCGACATCCTCACGAACATTTTGAGACCACCTCCACCAAATTTCTATCGACTCGATTTGAGATATTTCAATTTAATGGTGAATATCATCTCATATCATAGGTCGAAGTTAAATATCTATAAAAGCTGCAAATATCATTTAAGCTAAATGAGATCTATTTTAATTAATTCTCGATATCCTCACGAACATTTTGAGACTACTTTCATCAAATTTCTATCGACTCGATTTGAGATATTTCAATTTAATGGTGAATATCATCTCATATCATAGGTCGAAGTTAAATCTCTACAAAAGCTGCAAATATCATTTAAGCTAAATGAGATCTATTCTAATTAATTCCCGATATCCTCACGAACATTTTGAGACCACTTCCATCAAATTTCTATCGACTCGATTTGAGATATTTCAATTTAATGGTGAATATCATCTCATATCATAGGTCGAAGTTAAGTATCTATAAAAGCTGCAAATATCATTTAAGCTAAATGAGATCTATTTTAGTTAATTCCCGACATCCTCACGAACATTTTGAGACCACCTCCACCAAATTTCTATCGACTCGATTTGAGATATTTCAATTTAATGGTGAATATCATCTCATATCATAGGTCGAAGTTAAATCTCTATAAAAGCTGCAAATATCATTTAAGCTAAATGAGATCTACTTTAGTTAATTCTCGACATCCTCACGAACATTTTGAGACCACTTCCATCAAATTTCTATCGACTCGATTTGAGATATTTCAATTTAATTGTGAATATCATCTCATATCATAGGTCGAAGTTAAATATCTATAAAAGCTGCAAATATCATTTAAGCTAAATGAGATCTATTTTAATTAATTCTCGATATCCTCACGAACATTTTGAGACCACTTCCATCAAATTTCTATCGACTCGATTTGAGATATTTCAATTTAATGGTGAATATCATCTCATATCATAGGTCGAAGTTAAGTATCTATAAAAGCTGCAAATATCATTTAAGCTAAATGAGATCTATTTTAGTTAATTCCCGACATCCTCACGAACATTTTGAGACCACCTCCACCAAATTTCTATCGACTCGATTTGAGATATTTCAATTTAATGGTGAATATCATCTCATATCATAGGTCGAAGTTAAATATCTATAAAAGCTGCAAATATCATTTAAGCTAAATGAGATCTATTTTAATTAATTCTCGATATCCTCACGAACATTTTGAGACTACTTTCATCAAATTTCTATCGACTCGATTTGAGATATTTCAATTTAATGGTGAATATCATCTCATATCATAGGTCGAAGTTAAATCTCTACAAAAGCTGCAAATATCATTTAAGCTAAATGAGATCTATTCTAATTAATTCCCGATATCCTCACGAACATTTTGAGACCACTTCCATCAAATTTCTATCGACTCGATTTGAGATATTTCAATTTAATGGTGAATATCATCTCATATCATAGGTCGAAGTTAAGTATCTATAAAAGCTGCAAATATCATTTAAGCTAAATGAGATCTATTTTAGTTAATTCCCGACATCCTCACGAACATTTTGAGACCACCTCCACCAAATTTCTATCGACTCGATTTGAGATATTTCAATTTAATGGTGAATATCATCTCATATCATAGGTCGAAGTTAAATCTCTATAAAAGCTGCAAATATCATTTAAGCTAAATGAGATCTACTTTAGTTAATTCTCGACATCCTCACGAACATTTTGAGACCACTTCCATCAAATTTCTATCGACTCGATTTGAGATATTTCAATTTAATTGTGAATATCATCTCATATCATAGGTCGAAGTTAAATATCTATAAAAGCTGCAAATATCATTTAAGCTAAATGAGATCTATTTTAATTAATTCTCGATATCCTCACGAACATTTTGAGACCACTTCCATCAAATTTCTATCGACTCGATTTGAGATATTTCAATTTAATGGTGAATATCATCTCATATCATAGGTCGAAGTTAAGTATCTATAAAAGCTGCAAATATCATTTAAGCTAAATGAGATCTATTTTAGTTAATTCCCGACATCCTCACGAACATTTTGAGACCACCTCCACCAAATTTCTATCGACTCGATTTGAGATATTTCAATTTAATGGTGAATATCATCTCATATCATAGGTCGAAGTTAAATATCTATAAAAGCTGCAAATATCATTTAAGCTAAATGAGATCTATTTTAGTTAATTCTCGATATCCTCACGAACATTTTGAGACTACTTTCATCAAATTTCTATCGACTCGATTTGAGATATTTCAATTTAATGGTGAATATCATCTCATATCATAGGTCGAAGTTAAATCTCTACAAAAGCTGCAAATATCATTTAAGCTAAATGAGATCTATTCTAATTAATTCCCGATATCCTCACGAACATTTTGAGACCTCTTCCATCAAATTTCTATCGACTCGATTTGAGATATTTCAATTTAATGGTGAATATCATCTCATATCATAGGTCGAAGTTAAGTATCTATAAAAGCTGCAAATATCATTTAAGCTAAATGAGATCTATTTTAGTTAATTCCCGACATCCTCACGAACATTTTGAGACCACCTCCACCAAATTTCTATCGACTCGATTTGAGATATTTCAATTTAATGGTGAATATCATCTCATATCATAGGTCGAAGTTAAATCTCTATAAAAGCTGCAAATATCATTTAAGCTAAATGAGATCTACTTTAGTTAATTCTCGACATCCTCACGAACATTTTGAGACCACTTCCATCAAATTTCTATCGACTCGATTTGAGATATTTCAATTTAATGGTGAATATCATCTCATATCATAGGTCGAAGTTAAATATCTATAAAAGCTGCAAATATCATTTAAGCTAAATGAGATCTATTTTAATTAATTCTCGATATCCTCACGAACATTTTGAGACTACTTTCATCAAATTTCTATCGACTCGATTTGAGATATTTCAATTTAATTGTGAATATCATCTCATATCATAGGTCGAAGTTAAATATCTATAAAAGCTGCAAATATCATTTAAGCTAAATGAGATCTATTTTAATTAATTCTCGATATCCTCACGAACATTTTGAGACCACTTCCATCAAATTTCTGTCGACTCGATTTGAGATATTTCAATTTAATGGTGAATATCATCTCATATCATAGGTCGAAGTTAAATCTCTATAAAAGCTGCAAATATCATTTAAGCTAAATTAGATCTATTCTAATTAATTCCCGATATCCTCACGAACATTTTGAGACCACTTCCATCAAATTTCTATCGACTCGATTTGAGATATTTCAATTTAATAGTGAATATCATCTCATATCATAGGTCGAAGTTAAGTATCTATAAAAGCTGCAAATATCATTTAAGCTAAATGAGATCTATTTTAATTAATTCCCGATATCCTCACGAACATTTTGAGACCACTTCCATCAAATTTCTATCGACTCGATTTGAGATATTTCAATTTAATGGTGAATATCATCTCATATCATAGGTCGAAGTTAAATCTCTACAAAAGCTGAAAATATCATTTAACCTAAATGAGATCTATTTTTTAGTTAATTCTCGATATCCTCACGAACATTTTGAGACCACTTCCATCAAATTTCTATCGACTCGATTTGAGATATTTCAATTTAATGGTGAATATCATCTCATATCATAGGTCGAAGTTAAATCTCTATAAAAGCTGCAAATATCATTTAAGCTAAATGAGATCTATTTTATTTAATTCTCAATATCCTCACGAAAATTTTGGGACTACTTTCAACAAATTTCTATCGACTCGATTTGAGATATTTCAATTTAATGGTGAATATCATCTCATATCATAGGTCGAAGTTAAATCTCTACAAAAGCTGCAAATATCATTTAACCTAAATGAGATCTATTTTAGTTAATTCTCGATATCCTCACGAACATTTTGAGACCACTTCCATCAAATTTCTATCGACTCGGTTTGAGATATTTCAATTTAATGGTGAATATCATCTCATATCATAGGTCGAAGTTAAATCTCTATAAAAGCTGCAAATATCATTTAAGCTAAATGAGATCTATTTTATTAAATTCTTGAAATCCTCACGAACATTTTGAGACCACTTCCATCGAATTTCTATCGACTCGATTTGAGATATTTCAATTTAATGGTGAATATCATCTCATATCATAGGTCGAAGTTAAATCTCTATAAAAGCTGCAAATATCATTTAAGCTAAATGAGATCTATTTTATATAATTCTCAATATCCTCACGAACATTTTGAGACTACTTTCATCAAATTTCTATCGACTCGATTTGAGATATTACAATTTAATGGTGAATATCATCTCATATCATAGGTCGAAGTTAAATCTCTACAAAAGCTGCAAATATCATTTAAGCTAAATGAGATCTATTCTAATTAATTCCCGATATCCTCACGAACATTTTGAGACCACTTCCATCAAATTTCTATCGACTCGATTTGAGATATTTCAATTTAATGGTGAATATCATCTCATATCATAGGTCGAAGTTAAGTATCTATAAAAGCTGCAAATATCATTTAAGCTAAATGAGATCTATTTTAGTTAATTCCCGACATCCTCACGAACATTTTGAGACCACCTCCACCAAATTTCTATCGACTCGATTTGAGATATTTCAATTTAATGGTGAATATCATCTCATATCATAGGTCGAAGTTAAATCTCTATAAAAGCTGCAAATATCATTTAAGCTAAATGAGATCTACTTTAGTTAATTCTCGACATCCTCACGAACATTTTGAGACCACTTCCATCAAATTTCTATCGACTCGATTTGAGATATTTCAATTTAATGGTGAATATCATCTCATATCATAGGTCGAAGTTAAATATCTATAAAAGCTGCAAATATCATTTAAGCTAAATGAGATCTATTTTAATTAATTCTCGATATCCTCACGAACATTTTGAGACTACTTTCATCAAATTTCTATCGACTCGATTTGAGATATTTCAATTTAATTGTGAATATCATCTCATATCATAGGTCGAAGTTAAATATCTATAAAAGCTGCAAATATCATTTAAGCTAAATGAGATCTATTTTAATTAATTCTCGATATCCTCACGAACATTTTGAGACCACTTCCATCAAATTTCTATCGACTCGATTTGAGATATTTCAATTTAATGGTGAATATCATCTCATATCATAGGTCGAAGTTAAATCTCTATAAAAGCTGCAAATATCATTTAAGCTAAATGAGATCTATTTTAATTAATTTTCGATATCCTCACGAACATTTTGAGACCACTTCCATCAAATTTCTGTCGACTCGATTTGAGATAT
Source organism: Physocephala rufipes (assembly GCA_963966595.1). NCBI lineage: Eukaryota > Metazoa > Arthropoda > Insecta > Diptera > Conopidae > Physocephala > Physocephala rufipes. The sequence goes on along the minus strand of OZ016501.1, from coordinate 147,832 downwards.
TTCAATTTAATGGTGAATATCATCTCATATCATAGGTCGAAGTTAAATCTCTATAAAAGCTGCAAATATCATTTAAGCTAAATTAGATCTACTCTAATTAATTCCCGATATCCTCACGAACATTTTGAGACCACTTCCATCAAATTTCTATTGACTCGATTTGAGATATTTCAATTTAATGGTGAATATCATCTCATATCATAGGTCGAAGTTAAGTATCTATAAAAGCTGCAAATATCATTTAAGCTAAATGAGATCTATTTTAGTTAATTCTCGACATCCTCACGAACATTTTGAGAGCACCTCCATCAAATTTGTATCGACTCGCTTTGAGATATTTCAATTTAATGGTGAATATCATCTCATATCATAGGTCGAAGTTAAATCTCTATAAAAGCTGCAAATATCATTTAAGCTAAATGAGATCTATTTTAATTAATTTTCGATATCCTCACGAACATTTTGAGACCACCTCCATCAAATTTCTATCAAATCGATTTGAGATATTTCAATTTAATGGTGAATATCATCTCATATCATAGGTCGAAGTTAAATCTCTATAAAAGCTGCAAATATCATTTAAGCTAAATGAGATCAATTTTAATTAATTCTCGATATCCTCACGAACATTGTGAGACCACTTCCATCAAATTTCTATCGACTCGATTTGAGATATTTCAATTTAATGGTGAATATCATCTCATATCATAGGTCGAAGTTAAATCTCTATAAAAGCTGCAAATATCATTTAAGCTAAATGAGATCTATTTTAATTAATTCTCGATATCCTCACGAACATTTTGAGACCACTTTCATCAATTTTCTATCGACTTGATTTGAGATATTACAATTTAATGGTGAATATCATCTCATATCATAGGTCGAAGTTAAATCTCTACAAAAGCTGCAAATATCATTTAAGCTAAATGAGATCTATTTTATTACATTCTCGAAATCCTCACAAACATTTTGAGACCACTTCCATCAAATTTCTATCGACTCGATTTGAGATATTTCAATTTAATGGTGAATATCATCTCATATCATAGGTCGAAGTTAAATCTCTATAAAAGCTGCAAATATCATTTAAGCTAAATGAGATCTATTTTATTTAATTCTCGAAATCCTCACGAACATTTTGAGACCACTTCCATCAAATTTCTATCGACTCGATTTGAGATATTTCAATTTAATGGTGAATATCATCTCATATCATAGGTCGAAGTTAAATCTCTATAAAAGCTGCAAATATCATTTAAGCTAAATGAGATCTATTTTATTTAATTCTCAATATCTTCACGAACATTTTGAGACTACTTTCATCAAATTTCTAACGACTCGATTTGAGATATTACAATTTCATGGTGAATATCATCTCATATCATAGGTCGAAGTTAAATCTCTACAAAAGCTGCAAATATCATTTAAGCTAAATGAGATCTATTTTACTTAATTCCCGACATCCTCACGAACATTTTGAGACCACTTTCATCAAATTTCTATCGACTCGATTTGAGATATTTCAATTTAATGGTGAATATCATCTCATATCATAGGTCGAAGTTAAATCTCTATAAAAGCTGCAAATATCATTTAAGCTAAATGAGATCTATTTTATTTAATTCTCAATATCCTCACGAACATTTTGGGACTACTTTCATCAAATTTCTATCGACTCGATTTGAGATATTTCAATTTAATGGTGAATATCATCTCATATCATAGGTCGAAGTTAAATCTCTACAAAAGCTGCAAATATCATTTAACCTAAATGAGATCTATTTTAGTTAATTCTCGATATCCTCACGAAGATTTTGAGACCACTTCCATCAAATTTCTATCGACTCGGTTTGAGATATTTCAATTTAATGGTGAATATCATCTCATATCATAGGTCGAAGTTAAATCTCTATAAAAGCTGCAAATATCACTTAAGCTAAATGAGATCTATTCTAACTAATTCCCGATATCCTCACGAACATTTTGAGACCACTTCCATCAAATTTCTATCGACTCGATTTGAGATATTTCAATTTAATTGTGAATATCATCTCATATCATAGGTCGAAGTTAAATCTCTATAAAAGCTGCAAATATTATTTAAGCTAAATGAGATCTATTTTACTTAATTCCCGACATCCTCACGAACATTTTGAGACCACTTCCATCAAATTTCTATCGACTCGATTTGAGATATTTCAATTTAATGGTGAATATCATCTCATATCATAGGTCGAAGTTAAATATCTATAAAAGCTGCAAATATCATTTAAGCTAAATGAGATCTATTTTATTTCATTCTCGAAATCCTCACGAACATTTTGAGACCACTTCCATCAAATTTCTATCGACTCGATTTGAGATATTTCAATTTAATGGTGAATATCATCTCATATCATAGGTCGAAGTTAAATCTCTATAAAAGCTGCAAATATCATTTAAGCTAAATGAGATCTATTTTATTTAATTCTCGAAATCCTCACGAACATTTTGAGACCACTTCCATCAAATTTCTATCGACTCGATTTGAGATATTTCAATTTAATTGTGAATATCATCTCATATCATAGGTCGAAGTTAAATCTCTATAAAAGCTGCAAATATCATTTAAGCTAAATGAGATCTATTTTATTTAATTCTCAATATCCTCACGAACATTTTGAGACTACTTTCATCAAATTTCTATCGACTCGATTTGAGATATTACAATTTAATGGTGAATATCATCTCATATCATAGGTCGAAGTTAAATCTCTACAAAAGCTGCAAATATCATTTAAGCTAAATGAGATCTATTTTACTTAATTCCCGACATCCTCACGAACATTTTGAGACCACTTTCATCAAATTTCTATCGACTCGATTTGAGATATTTCAATTTAATGGTGAATATCATCTCATATCATAGGTCGAAGTTAAATCTCTATAAAAGCTGCAAATATCATTTAAGCTAAATGAGATCTATTTTAGTTAATTCTCGACATCCTCACGAACATTTTGAGACCACTTCCATCAAATTTCTATCGACTCGATTTGAGATATTTCAATTTAATGGTGAATATCATCTCATATCATAGGTCGAAGTTAAATCTCTATAAAAGCTGCAAATATCATTTAAGCTAAATGAGATCTATTTTATTTAATTCTCGAAATCCTCACGAACATTTTGAGACCACTTCCATCAAATTTCTATCGACTCGATTTGAGATATTTCAATTTAATGGTGAATATCATCTCATATCATAGGTCGAAGTTAAATCTCTATAAAAGCTGCAAATATCATTTAAGCTAAATGAGATCTATTTTAGTTAATTCTCGACATCCTCACGAACATTTTGAGACCACTTCCATCAAATTTCTATCCACTCGATTTGAAATATTTCAATTTAATGGTGAATATCATCTCATATCATAGGTCGAAGTTAAATATCTATAAAAGCTGCAAATATCATTTAAGCTAAATGAGATCAATTTTAATTAATTCTCGATATCCTCACGAACATTTTGAGACCACTTCCATCAAATTTCTATCGACTCGATTTGAGATATTTCAATTTAATGGTGAATATCATCTCATATCATAGGTCGAAGTTAAATCTCTATAAAAGCTGCAAATATCATTTAAGCTAAATGAGATCTATTTTATTTAATTCTCGATATCCTCACGAACATTTTGAGACCACTTTCATCAATTTTCTATCGACTCGATTTGAGATATTACTATTTAATGGTGAATATCATCTCATATCATAGGTCGAAGTTAAATCTCTACAAAAGCTGCAAATATCATTTAAGCTAAATGAGATCTATTTTATTACATTCTCGAAATCCTCACGAACATTTTGAGACCACCTCCATCAAATTTCTATCGACTCGATTTGAGATATTTCAATTTAATGGTGAATATCATCTCATATCATAGGTCGAAGTTAAATCTCTATAAAAGCTGCAAATATCATTTAAGCTAAATGAGATCTATTTTATTTAATTCTCAATATCCTCACGAACATTTTGAGACTACTTTCATCAAATTTCTATCGACTCGATTTGAGATATTACAATTTAATGGTGAATATCATCTCATATCATAGGTCGAAGCTAAATCTCTACAAAAGCTGCAAATATCATTTAAGCTAAATGAGATCAATTTTAATTAATTCTCGATATTCTCACGAACATTTTGAGACCACTTCCATCAAATTTCTATCGACTCGATTTGAGATATTTCAATTTAATGGTGAATATCATCTCATATCATAGGTCGAAGTTAAATCTCTATAAAAGCTGCAAATATCATTTAAGCTAAATGAGATCTATTTTAATTAATTCTCGATATCCTCACGAACATTTTGAGACCACTTTCATCAATTTTCTATCGACTCGATTTGAGATATTACAATTTAATGGTGAATATCATCTCATATCATAGGTCGAAGTTAAATCTCTACAAAAGCTGCAAATATCATTTAAGCTAAATGAGATCTATTTTATTACATTCTCGAAATCCTCACGAACATTTTGAGACCACCTCCATCAAATTTCTATCGACTCGATTTGAGATATTTCAATTTAATGGTGAATATCATCTCATATCATAGGTCGAAGTTAAATCTCTACAAAAGCTGCAAATATCATTTAAGCTAAATGAGATCTATTTTATTACATTCTCGAAATCCTCACGAAAATTTTGAGACCACCTCCATCAAATTTCTATCGACTCGATTTGAGATATTTCAATTTAATGGTGAATATCATCTCATATCATAGGTCGAAGTTAAATCTCTATAAAAGCTGCAAATATCATTTAAGCTAAATGAGATCTATTTTATTTAATTCTCAATATCCTCACGAACATTTTGAGACTACTTTCATCAAATTTCTATCGACTCGATTTGAGATATTACAATTTAATGGTGAATATCATCTCATATCATAGGTCGAAGTTAAATCTCTACAAAAGCTGCAAATATTATTTAGGCTAAATGAGATCTATTTTACTTAATTCCCGACATCCTCACGAACATTTTGAGACCACTTTCATCAAATTTCTATCGACTCGATTTGAGATATTTCAATTTAATGGTGAATATCATCTCATATCATAGGTCGAAGTTAAATCTCTATAAAAGCTGCAAATATCATTTAAGCTAAATGAGATCTATTTTATTTAATTCTCAATATCCTCACGAACATTTTGGGACTACTTTCATCAAATTTCTATCGACTCGATTTGAGATATTTCAATTTAATGGTGAATATCATCTCATATCATAGGTCGAAGTTAAATCTCTACAAAAGCTGCAAATATCATTTAACCTAAATGAGATCTATTTTATTTAATTCTCGATATCCTCACGAACATTTTGAGACCACTTCCATCAAATTTCTATCGACTCGGTTTGAGATATTTCAATTTAATGGTGAATATCATCTCATATCATAGGTCGAAGTTAAATCTCTATAAAAGCTGCAAATATCACTTAAGCTAAATGAGATCTATTCTAGTTAATTCCCGATATCCTCACGAACATTTTGAGACCACTTCCATCAAATTTCTATCGACTCGATTTGAGATATTTCAATTTAATGGTGAATATCATCTCATATCATAGGTCGAAGTTAAATCTCTACAAAAGCTGCAAATATCATTTAAGCTAAATGAGATCAATTTTAATTAATTCTCGATATTCTCACGAACATTTTGAGACCACCTCCATCAAATTTGTATCGACTCGATTTGAGATATTTCAATTTAATGGTGAATATCATCTCATATCATAGGTCGAAGTTAAATCTCTACAAAAGCTGCAAATATCATTTAAGCTAAATGAGATCTATTTTATTACATTCTCGAAATCCTCACGAAAATTTTGAGACCACCTCCATCAAATTTCTATCGACTCGATTTGAGATATTTCAATTTAATGGTGAATATCATCTCATATCATAGGTCGAAGTTAAATCTCTATAAAAGCTGCAAATATCATTTAAGCTAAATGAGATCTATTTTATTTAATTCTCAATATCCTCACGAACATTTTGAGACTACTTTCATCAAATTTCTATCGACTCGATTTGAGATATTACAATTTAATGGTGAATATCATCTCATATCATAGGTCGAAGTTAAATCTCTACAAAAGCTGCAAATATCATTTAAGCTAAATGAGATCAATTTTAATTAATTCTCGATATTCTCACGAACATTTTGAGACCACTTCCATCAAATTTCTATCGACTCGATTTGAGATATTTCAATTTAATGGTGAATATCATCTCATATCATAGGTCGAAGTTAAATCTCTATAAAAGCTGCAAATATCATTTAAGCTAAATGAGATCTATTTCAATTAATTCTCGATATCCTCACGAACATTTTGAGACCACTTTCATCAATTTTCTATCGACTCGATTTGAGATATTACAATTTAATGGTGAATATCATCTCATATCATAGGTCGAAGTTAAATCTCTACAAAAGCTGCAAATATCATTTAAGCTAAATGAGATCTATTTTATTACATTCTCGAAATCCTCACGAACATTTTGAGACCACCTCCATCAAATTTCTATCGACTCGATTTGAGATATTTCAATTTAATGGTGAATATCATCTCATATCATAGGTCGAAGTTAAATCTCTACAAAAGCTGCAAATATCATTTAAGCTAAATGAGATCTATTTTATTACATTCTCGAAATCCTCACGAACATTTTGAGACCACCTCCATCAAATTTGTATCGACTCGATTTGAGATATTTCAATTTAATGGTGAATATCATCTCATATCATAGGTCGAAGTTAAATCTCTACAAAAGCTGCAAATATCATTTAAGCTAAATGAGATCTATTTTATTACATTCTCGAAATCCTCACGAAAATTTTGAGACCACCTCCATCAAATTTCTATCGACTCGATTTGAGATATTTCAATTTAATGGTGAATATCATCTCATATCATAGGTCGAAGTTAAATCTCTACAAAAGCTGCAAATATCATTTAACCTAAATGAGATCTATTTTATTTAATTCTCGATATCCTCACGAACATTTTGAGACCACTTCCATCAAATTTTTATCGACTCGGTTTGAGATATTTCAATTTAATGGTGAATATCATCTCATATCATAGGTCGAAGTTAAATCTCTATAAAAGCTGCAAATATCACTTAAGCTAAATGAGATCTATTCTAGTTAATTCCCGATATCCTCACGAACATTTTGAGACCACTTCCATCAAATTTCTATCGACTCGATTTGAGATATTTCAATTTAATGGTGAATATCATCTCATATCATAGGTCGAAGTTAAATCTCTACAAAATCTGCAAATATCATTTAAGCTAAATGAGATCTATTCTAATTAATTCCCGATATCCTCACGAACATTTTGAGACCACCTCCATCAAATTTCTATCGACTCGATTTGAGATATTTCAATTTAATGGTGAATATCATCTCATATCATAGGTCGAAGTTAAATCTCTACAAAAGCTGCAAATATCATTTAAGCTAAATGAGATCTATTTTATTACATTCTCGAAATCCTCACGAACATTTTGAGACCACCTCCATCAAATTTCTATCGACTCGATTTGAGATATTTCAATTTAATGGTGAATATCATCTCATATCATAGGTCGAAGTTAAATCTCTACAAAAGCTGCAAATATCATTTAAGCTAAATGAGATCTATTTTATTACATTCTCGAAATCCTCACGAAAATTTTGAGACCACCTCCATCAAATTTCTATCGACTCGATTTGAGATATTTCAATTTAATGGTGAATATCATCTCATATCATAGGTCGAAGTTAAATCTCTATAAAAGCTGCAAATATCATTTAAGCTAAATGAGATCTATTTTATTTAATTCTCAATATCCTAACGAACATTTTGGGACTACTTTCATCAAATTTCTATCGACTCGATTTGAGATATTTCAATTTAATGGTGAATATCATCTCATATCATAGGTCGAAGTTAAATCTCTACAAAAGCTGCAAATATCATTTAACCTAAATGAGATCTATTTTATTTAATTCTCGATATCCTCACGAACATTTTGAGACCACTTCCATCAAATTTCTATCGACTCGGTTTGAGATATTTCAATTTAATGGTGAATATCATCTCATATCATAGGTCGAAGTTAATTCTCTATAAAAGCTGCAAATATCACTTAAGCTAAATGAGATCTATTCTAATTAATTCCCGATATCCTCACGAACATTTTGAGACCACTTCCATCAAATTTCTATCGACTCGGTTTGAGATATTTCAATTTAATGGTGAATATCATCTCATATCATAGGTCGAAGTTAAATCTCTATAAAAGCTGCAAATATCATTTAAGCTAAATGAGATCTATTTTACTTAATTCCCGACATCCTCACGAACATTTTGAGACCACTTTCATCAAATTTCTATCGACTCGATTTGAGATATTTCAATTTAATGGTGAATATCATCTCATATCATAGGTCGAAGTTAAATCTCTATAAAAGCTGCAAATATCATTTAAGCTAAATGAGATCTATTTTATTTAATTCTCAATATCCTCACGAACATTTTGGGACTACTTTCATCAAATTTCTATCGACTCGATTTGAGATATTTCAATTTAATGGTGAATATCATCTCATATCATAGGTCGAAGTTAAATCTCTATAAAAGCTGCAAATATCACTTAAGCTAAATGAGATCTATTCTAATTAATTCCCGATATCCTCACGAACATTTTGAGACCACTTCCATCAAATTTCTATCGACTCGATTTGAGATATTTCAATTTAATGGTGAATATCATCTCATATCATAGGTCGAAGTTAAATCTCTATAAAAGCTGCAAATATCATTTAAGCTAAATGAGATCTATTTTACTTAATTCCCGACATCCTCACGAACATTTTGAGACCACTTTCATCAAATTTCTATCGACTCGATTTGAGATATTTCAATTTAATGGTGAATATCATCTCATATCATAGGTCGAAGTTAAATCTCTATAAAAGCTGCAAATATCATTTAAGCTAAATGAGAGCTATTTTATTTAATTCTCAATATCCTCACGAACATTTTGAGACCACTTCCATCAAATTTCTATCGACTCGATTTGAGATATTTCAATTTAATGGTGAATATCATCTCATATCATAGGTCGAAGTTAAATCTCTATAAAAGCTGCAAATATCATTTAAGCTAAATGAGATCTATTTTACTTAATTCCCGACATCCTCACGAACATTTTGAGACCACTTTCATCAAATTTCTATCGACTCGATTTGAGATATTTCAATTTAATGGTGAATATCACCTCATATCATAGGTCGAAGTTAAATCTCTATAAAAGCTGCAAATATCATTTAAGCTAAATGAGATCTATTTTATTTAATTCTCAATATCCTCACGAACATTTTGGGACTACTTTCATCAAATTTCTATCGACTCGATTTGAGATATTTCAATTTAATGGTGAATATCATCTCATATCATAGGTCGAAGTTAAATCTCTACAAAAGCTGCAAATATCATTTAAGCTAAATGAGATCTATTTTATTACATTCTCGAAATCCTCACGAACATTTTGAGACTACCTCCATCAAATTTCTATCGACTCGATTTGAGATATTTCAATTTAATGGTGAATATCATCTCATATCATAGGTCGAAGTTAAATCTCTACAAAAGCTGCAAATATCATTTAAGCTAAATGAGATCTATTTTATTACATTCTCGAAATCCTCACGAACATTTTGAGACCACTTCCATCAAATTTCTATCGACTCGGTTTGAGATATTTCAATTTAATGGTGAATATCATCTCATATCATAGGTCGAAGTTAAATCTCTATAAAAGCTGCAAATATCACTTAAGCGAAATGAGATCTATTCTAATTAATTCCCGATATCCTCACGAACATTTTGAGACCACTTCCATCAAATTTCTATCGACTCGATTTGAGATATTTCAATTTAATGGTGAATATCATCTCATATCATAGGTCGAAGTTAAATCTCTATAAAAGCTGCAAATATCATTTAAGCTAAATGAGATCTATTTTATTTAATTCTCAATATCCTCACGAACATTTTGGGACTACTTTCATCAAATTTCTATCGACTCGGTTTGAGATATTTCAATTTAATGGTGAATATCATCTCATATCATAGGTCGAAGTTAAATCTCTATAAAAGCTGCAAATATCACTTAAGCTAAATGAGATCTATTCTAATTAATTCCCGATATCCTCACGAACATTTTGAGACCACTTCCATCAAATTTCTATCGACTCGATTTGAGATATTTCAATTTAATGGTGAATATCATCTCATATCATAGGTCGAAGTTAAATCTCTATAAAAGCTGCAAATATCATTTAACCTAAATGAGATCTATTTTATTTAATTCTCGATATCCTCACGAACATTTTGAGACCACTTCCATCAAATTTCTATCGACTCGGTTTGAGATATTTCAATTTAATGGTGAATATCATCTCATATCATAGGTCGTAGTTAAATCTCTATAAAAGCTGCAAATATCACTTAAGCTAAATGAGATCTATTCTAATTAATTCCCGATATCCTCACGAACATTTTGAGACCACTTCCATCAAATTTCTATCGACTCGATTTGAGATATTTCAATTTAATGGTGAATATCATCTCATATCATAGGTCGAAGTTAAATCTCTATAAAAGCTGCAAATATCATTTAAGCTAAATGAGATCTATTTTACTTAATTCCCGACATCCTCACGAACATTTTGAGACCACTTTCATCAAATTTCTATCGACTCGATTTGAGATATTTCAATTTAATGGTGAATATCATCTCATATCATAGGTCGAAGTTAAATCTCTATAAAAGCTGCAAATATCATTTAAGCTAAATGAGATCTATTTTATTTAATTTTCAATATCCTCACGAACATTTTGGGACTACTTTCATCAAATTTCTATCGACTCGATTTGAGATATTTCAATTTAATTGTGAATATCATCTCATATCATAGGTCGAAGTTAAATCTCTACAAAAGCTGCAAATATCATTTAAGCTAAATGAGATCTATTTTAGTTAATTCTCGACATCCTCACGAACATTTTGAGACTACCTCCATCAAATTTCTATCGACTCGATTTGAGATATTTCAATTTAATGGTGAATATCATCTCATATCATAGGTCGAAGTTAAATCTCTACAAAAGCTGCAAATATCATTTAAGCTAAATGAGATCTATTTTATTACATTCTCGAAATCCTCACGAACATTTTGAGACCACTTCCATCAAATTTCTATCGACTCGGTTTGAGATATTTCAATTTAATGGTGAATATCATCTCATATCATAGGTCGAAGTTAAATCTCTATAAAAGCTGCAAATATCACTTAAGCGAAATGAGATCTATTCTAATTAATTCCCGATATCCTCACGAACATTTTGAGACCACTTCCATCAAATTTCTATCGACTCGATTTGAGATATTTCAATTTAATGGTGAATATCATCTCATATCATAGGTCGAAGTTAAATCTCTATAAAAGCTGCAAATATCATTTAAGCTAAATGAGATCTATTTTATTTAATTCTCAATATCCTCACGAACATTTTGGGACTACTTTCATCAAATTTCTATCGACTCGGTTTGAGATATTTCAATTTAATGGTGAATATCATCTCATATCATAGGTCGAAGTTAAATCTCTATAAAAGCTGCAAATATCACTTAAGCTAAATGAGATCTATTCTAATTAATTCCCGATATCCTCACGAACATTTTGAGACCACTTCCATCAAATTTCTATCGACTCGATTTGAGATATTTCAATTTAATGGTGAATATCATCTCATATCATAGGTCGAAGTTAAATCTCTATAAAAGCTGCAAATATCATTTAACCTAAATGAGATCTATTTTATTTAATTCTCGATATCCTCACGAACATTTTGAGACCACTTTCATCAAATTTCTATCGACTCGATTTGAGATATTTCAATTTAATGGTGAATATCATCTCATATCATAGGTCGAAGTTAAATCTCTATAAAAGCTGCAAATATCATTTAAGCTAAATGAGATCTATTTTATTTAATTTTCAATATCCTCACGAACATTTTGGGACTACTTTCATCAAATTTCTATCGACTCGATTTGAGATATTTCAATTTAATTGTGAATATCATCTCATATCATAGGTCGAAGTTAAATCTCTACAAAAGCTGCAAATATCATTTAAGCTAAATGAGATCTATTTTATTACATTCTCGAAATCCTCACGAACATTTTGAGACCACCTCCATCAAATTTCTATCGACTCTATTTGAGATATTTCAATTTAATGGTGAATATAATCTCATATCATAGGTCGAAGTTAAATCTCTATAAAAGCTGCAAATATCATTTAAGCTAAATGAGATCTATTTTACTTAATTCCCGACATCCTCACGAACATTTTGAGACCGCTTTCATCAAATTTCTATCGACTCGATTTGAGATATTTCAATTTAATGGTGAATATCATCTCATATCATAGGTCGAAGTTAAATCTCTATAAAAGCTGCAAATATCATTTAAGCTAAATGAGATCTATTTTATTTAATTCTCAATATCCTCACGAACATTTTGGGACTACTTTCATCAAATTTCTATCGACTCGATTTGAGATATTTCAATTTAATGGTGAATATCATCTCATATCATAGGTCGAAGTTAAATCTCTACAAAAGCTGCAAATATCATTTAAGCTAAATGAGATCTATTTTATTACATTCTCGAAATCCTCACGAACATTTTGAGACCACCTCCATCAAATTTCTATCGACTCGATTTGAGATATTTCAATTTAATGGTGAATATCATCTCATATCATAGGTCGAAGTTAAATCTCTACAAAAGCTGCAAATATCATTTAAGCTAAATGAGATCTATTTTATTACATTCTCGAAATCCTCACGAAAATTTTGAGACCACCTCCATCAAATTTCTATCGACTCGATTTGAGATATTTCAATTTAATGGTGAATATCATCTCATATCATAGGTCGAAGTTAAATCTCTATAAAAGCTGCAAATATCATTTAAGCTAAATGAGATCTATTTTACTTAATTCCCGACATCCTCGCGAACATTTTGAGACCACTTCCATCAAATTTCTATCGACTCGATTTGAGATATTTCAATTTAATGGTGAATATCATCTCATATCATAGGTCGAAGTTAAATATCTATAAAAGCTGCAAATATCATTTAAGCTAAATGAGATCTATTTTATTTCATTCTTGAAATCCTCACGAACATTTTGAGACCACTTCCATCAAATTTCTATCGACTCGATTTGAGATATTTCAATTTAATGGTGAATATCATCTCATATCATAGGTCGAAGTTAAATCTCTATAAAAGCTGCAAATATCATTTAAGCTAAATGAGATCTATTTTAGTTAATTCTCGACATCCTCACGAACATTTTGAGACCACTTCCATCAAATTTCTATCGACTCGATTTGAGATATTTCAATTTAATTGTGAATATCATCTCATATCATAGGTCGAAGTTAAATCTCTATAAAAGCTGCAAATATCATTTAAGCTAAATGAGATCTATTTTATTTAATTCTCAATATCCTCACGAACATTTTGGGACTACTTTCATCAAATTTCTATCGACTCGATTTGAGATATTTCAATTTAATTGTGAATATCATCTCATATCATAGGTCGAAGTTAAATCTCTACAAAAGCTGCAAATATCATTTAACCTAAATGAGATCTATTTTATTTAATTCTCGATATCCTTACGAACATTTTGAGACCACTTCCATCAAATTTCTATCGACTCGGTTTGAGATATTTCAATTTAATGGTGAATATCATCTCATATCATAGGTCGAAGTTAAATCTCTATAAAAGCTGCAAATATCACTTAAGCTAAATGAGATCTATTCTAATTAATTCCCGATATCCTCACGAACATTTTGAGACCACTTCCATCAAATTTCTATCGACTCGATTTGAGATATTTCAATTTAATGGTGAATATCATCTCATATCATAGGTCGAAGTTAAATCTCTATAAAAGCTGCAAATATCATTTAAGCTAAATGAGATCTATTTTACTTAATTCCCGACATCCTCACGAACATTTTGAGGCCACTTCCATCAAATTTCTATCGACTCGATTTGAGATATTTCAATTTAATGGTGAATATCATCTCATATCATAGGTCGAAGTTAAATATCTATAAAAGCTGCAAATATCATTTAAGCTAAATGAGATCTATTTTATTTCATTCTTGAAATCCTCACGAACATTTTGAGACCACTTCCATCAAATTTCTATCGACTCGATTTGAGATATTTCAATTTAATGGTGAATATCATCTCATATCATAGGTCGAAGTTAAATCTCTATAAAAGCTGCAAATATCATTTAAGCTAAATGAGATCTATTTCAGTTAATTCTCGACATCCTCACGAACATTTTGAGACCACTTCCATCAAATTTCTATCGACTCGATTTGAGATATTTCAATTTAATGGTGAATATCATCTCATATCATAGGTCGAAGTTAAATCTCTATAAAAGCTGCAAATATCATTTAAGCTAAATGAGATCTATTTTATTTAATTCTCGAAATCCTCACGAACATTTTGAGACCACTTCCATCAAATTTCTATCCACTCGATTTGAGATATTCCAATTTAATGGTGAATATCATCTCATATCATAGGTCGAAGTTAAATCTCTATAAAAGCTGCAAATATCATTTAAGCTAAATGAGATCTATTTTAGTTAATTCTCGACATCCTCACGAACATTTTGAGACCACTTCCATCAAATTTCTATCCACTCGATTTGAGATATTTCAATTTAATGGTGAATATCATCTCATATCATAGGTCGAAGTTAAATATCTATAAAAGCTGCAAATATCATTTAAGCTAAATGAGATCAATTTTATTTAATTCTCGATATCCTCACGAACATTTTGAGAACACTTCCATCAAATTTCTATCGACTCTATTTGAGATATTTCAATTTAATGGTGAATATCATCTCATATCATAGGTCGAAGTTAAATATCTATAAAAGCTGCAAATATCATTTAAGCTAAATGAGATCAATTTTAATTAATTCTCGATATCCTCGCGAACATTTTGAGACCACTTCCATCAAATTTCTATCGACTCGATTTGAGATATTTCAATTTAATGGTGAATATCATCTCATATCATAGGTCGAAGTTAAATCTCTACAAAAGCTGCAAATATCATTTAAGCTAAATGAGATCTATTTTATTACATTCTCGAAATCCTCACGAACATTTTGAGACCACCCATCAAATTTCTATCGACTCGATTTGAGATATTTCAATTTAATGGTGAATATCATCTCATATCATAGGTCGAAGTTAAATCTCTATAAAAGCTGCAAATATCATTTAAGCTAAATGAGATCTATTTTAATTAATTCTTGATATCCTCACGAACATTTTGAGACCACTTTCATCAATTTTCTATCGACTCGATTTGAGATATTACAATTTAATGGTGAATATCATCTCATATCATAGGTCGAAGTTAAATCTCTACAAAAGCTGCAAATATCATTTAAGCTAAATGAGATCTATTTTATTACATTCTCGAAATCCTCACGAACATTTTGAGACCACTTCCATCAAATTTCTATCGACTCGATTTGAGATATTTCAATTTAATGGTGAATATCATCTCATATCATAGGTCGAAGTTAAATCTCTATAAAAGCTGCAAATATCATTTAAGCTAAATGAGATCTATTTTATTTAATTCTCGAAATCCTCACGAACATTTTGAGACCACTTCCATCAAATTTCTATCGACTCGATTTGAGATATTTCAATTTAATGGTGAATATCATCTCATATCATAGGTCGAAGTTAAATCTCTATAAAAGCTGCAAATATCATTTAAGCTAAATGAGATCTATTTTATTTAATTCTCAATATCCTCACGAACATTTTGGGACTACTTTCATCAAATTTCTATCGACTCGGTTTGAGATATTTCAATTTAATGGTGAATATCATCTCATATCATAGGTCGAAGTTAAATCTCTATAAAAGCTGCAAATATCACTTAAGCTAAATGAGATCTATTCTAATTAATTCCCGATATCCTCACGAACATTTTGAGACCACTTCCATCAAATTTCTATCGACTCGATTTGAGATATTTCAATTTAATGGTGAATATCATCTCATATCATAGGTCGAAGTTAAATCTCTATAAAAGCTGCAAATATCACTTAAGCGAAATGAGATCTATTCTAATTAATTCCCGATATCCTCACGAACATTTTGAGACCACTTCCATCAAATTTCTATCGACTCGATTTGAGATATTTCAATTTAATGGTGAATATCATCTCATATCATAGGTCGAAGTTAAATCTCTATAAAAGCTGCAAATATCACTTAAGCGAAATGAGATCTATTCTAATTAATTCCCGATATCCTCACGAACATTTTGAGACCACTTCCATCAAATTTCTATCGACTCGATTTGAGATATTTCAATTTAATGGTGAATATCATCTCATATCATAGGTCGAAGTTAAATCTCTATAAAAGCTGCAAATATCATTTAAGCTAAATGAGATCTATTTTATTTAATTCTCAATATCCTCACGAACATTTTGAGACTACTTTCATCAAATTTCTATCGACTCGATTTGAGATATTACAATTTAATGGTGAATATCATCTCATATTATAGGTCGAAGTTAAATCTCTACAAAAGCTGCAAATATCATTTAAGCTAAATGAGATCTATTTTACTTAATTCCCGACATCCTCACGAACATTTTGAGACCACTTTAATCAAATTTCTATCGACTCGATTTGAGATATTTCAATTTAATGGTGAATATCATCTCATATCATAGGTCGAAGTTAAATCTCTATAAAAGCTGCAAATATCATTTAAGCTAAATGAGATCTATTTTATTTAATTCTCAATATCCTCACGAACATTTTGAGACTACTTTCATCAAATTTCTATCGACTCGATTTGAGATATTTCAATTTAATTGTGAATATCATCTCATATCATAGGTCGAAGTTAAATCTCTACAAAAGCTGCAAATATCATTTAAGCTAAATGAGATCTATTTTATTACATTCTCGAAATCCTCACGAACATTTTGAGACCACCTCCATCAAATTTCTATCGACTCTATTTGAGATATTTCAATTTAATGGTGAATATAATCTCATATCATAGGTCGAAGTTAAATCTCTATAAAAGCTGCAAATATCATTTAAGCTAAATGAGATCTATTTTACTTAATTCCCGACATCCTCACGAACATTTTGAGACCGCTTTCATCAAATTTCTATCGACTCGATTTGAGATATTTCAATTTAATGGTGAATATCATCTCATATCATAGGTCGAAGTTAAATCTCTATAAAAGCTGCAAATATCATTTAAGCTAAATGAGATCTATTTTATTTAATTCTCAATATCCTCACGAACATTTTGGGACTACTTTCATCAAATTTCTATCGACTCGATTTGAGATATTTCAATTTAATGGTGAATATCATCTCATATCATAGGTCGAAGTTAAATCTCTACAAAAGCTGCAAATATCATTTAAGCTAAATGAGATCTATTTTATTACATTCTCGAAATCCTCACGAACATTTTGAGACCACCTCCATCAAATTTCTATCGACTCGATTTGAGATATTTCAATTTAATGGTGAATATCATCTCATATCATAGGTCGAAGTTAAATCTCTACAAAAGCTGCAAATATCATTTAAGCTAAATGAGATCTATTTTATTACATTCTCGAAATCCTCACGAAAATTTTGAGACCACCTCCATCAAATTTCTATCGACTCGATTTGAGATATTTCAATTTAATGGTGAATATCATCTCATATCATAGGTCGAAGTTAAATCTCTATAAAAGCTGCAAATATCATTTAAGCTAAATGAGATCTATTTTACTTAATTCCCGACATCCTCGCGAACATTTTGAGACCACTTCCATCAAATTTCTATCGACTCGATTTGAGATATTTCAATTTAATGGTGAATATCATCTCATATCATAGGTCGAAGTTAAATATCTATAAAAGCTGCAAATATCATTTAAGCTAAATGAGATCTATTTTATTTCATTCTTGAAATCCTCACGAACATTTTGAGACCACTTCCATCAAATTTCTATCGACTCGATTTGAGATATTTCAATTTAATGGTGAATATCATCTCATATCATAGGTCGAAGTTAAATCTCTATAAAAGCTGCAAATATCATTTAAGCTAAATGAGATCTATTTTAGTTAATTCTCGACATCCTCACGAACATTTTGAGACCACTTCCATCAAATTTCTATCGACTCGATTTGAGATATTTCAATTTAATGGTGAATATCATCTCATATCATAGGTCGAAGTTAAATCTCTATAAAAGCTGCAAATATCATTTAAGCTAAATGAGATCTATTTTATTTAATTCTCAATATCCTCACGAACATTTTGGGACTACTTTCATCAAATTTCTATCGACTCGATTTGAGATATTTCAATTTAATTGTGAATATCATCTCATATCATAGGTCGAAGTTAAATCTCTACAAAAGCTGCAAATATCATTTAACCTAAATGAGATCTATTTTATTTAATTCTCGATATCCTTACGAACATTTTGAGACCACTTCCATCAAATTTCTATCGACTCGGTTTGAGATATTTCAATTTAATGGTGAATATCATCTCATATCATAGGTCGAAGTTAAATCTCTATAAAAGCTGCAAATATCACTTAAGCTAAATGAGATCTATTCTAATTAATTCCCGATATCCTCACGAACATTTTGAGACCACTTCCATCAAATTTCTATCGACTCGATTTGAGATATTTCAATTTAATGGTGAATATCATCTCATATCATAGGTCGAAGTTAAATCTCTATAAAAGCTGCAAATATCATTTAAGCTAAATGAGATCTATTTTACTTAATTCCCGACATCCTCACGAACATTTTGAGGCCACTTCCATCAAATTTCTATCGACTCGATTTGAGATATTTCAATTTAATGGTGAATATCATCTCATATCATAGGTCGAAGTTAAATATCTATAAAAGCTGCAAATATCATTTAAGCTAAATGAGATCTATTTTATTTCATTCTTGAAATCCTCACGAACATTTTGAGACCACTTCCATCAAATTTCTATCGACTCGATTTGAGATATTTCAATTTAATGGTGAATATCATCTCATATCATAGGTCGAAGTTAAATCTCTATAAAAGCTGCAAATATCATTTAAGCTAAATGAGATCTATTTCAGTTAATTCTCGACATCCTCACGAACATTTTGAGACCACTTCCATCAAATTTCTATCGACTCGATTTGAGATATTTCAATTTAATGGTGAATATCATCTCATATCATAGGTCGAAGTTAAATCTCTATAAAAGCTGCAAATATCATTTAAGCTAAATGAGATCAATTTTATTTAATTCTCGATATCCTCACGAACATTTTGAGAACACTTCCATCAAATTTCTATCGACTCTATTTGAGATATTTCAATTTAATGGTGAATATCATCTCATATCATAGGTCGAAGTTAAATATCTATAAAAGCTGCAAATATCATTTAAGCTAAATGAGATCAATTTTAATTAATTCTCGATATCCTCGCGAACATTTTGAGACCACTTCCATCAAATTTCTATCGACTCGATTTGAGATATTTCAATTTAATGGTGAATATCATCTCATATCATAGGTCGAAGTTAAATCTCTACAAAAGCTGCAAATATCATTTAAGCTAAATGAGATCTATTTTATTACATTCTCGAAATCCTCACGAACATTTTGAGACCACCCATCAAATTTCTATCGACTCGATTTGAGATATTTCAATTTAATGGTGAATATCATCTCATATCATAGGTCGAAGTTAAATCTCTATAAAAGCTGCAAATATCATTTAAGCTAAATGAGATCTATTTTAATTAATTCTTGATATCCTCACGAACATTTTGAGACCACTTTCATCAATTTTCTATCGACTCGATTTGAGATATTACAATTTAATGGTGAATATCATCTCATATCATAGGTCGAAGTTAAATCTCTACAAAAGCTGCAAATATCATTTAAGCTAAATGAGATCTATTTTATTACATTCTCGAAATCCTCACGAACATTTTGAGACCACTTCCATCAAATTTCTATCGACTCGATTTGAGATATTTCAATTTAATGGTGAATATCATCTCATATCATAGGTCGAAGTTAAATCTCTATAAAAGCTGCAAATATCATTTAAGCTAAATGAGATCTATTTTATTTAATTCTCGAAATCCTCACGAACATTTTGAGACCACTTCCATCAAATTTCTATCGACTCGATTTGAGATATTTCAATTTAATGGTGAATATCATCTCATATCATAGGTCGAAGTTAAATCTCTATAAAAGCTGCAAATATCATTTAAGCTAAATGAGATCTATTTTATTTAATTCTCAATATCCTCACGAACATTTTGGGACTACTTTCATCAAATTTCTATCGACTCGGTTTGAGATATTTCAATTTAATGGTGAATATCATCTCATATCATAGGTCGAAGTTAAATCTCTATAAAAGCTGCAAATATCACTTAAGCTAAATGAGATCTATTCTAATTAATTCCCGATATCCTCACGAACATTTTGAGACCACTTCCATCAAATTTCTATCGACTCGATTTGAGATATTTCAATTTAATGGTGAATATCATCTCATATCATAGGTCGAAGTTAAATCTCTATAAAAGCTGCAAATATCACTTAAGCGAAATGAGATCTATTCTAATTAATTCCCGATATCCTCACGAACATTTTGAGACCACTTCCATCAAATTTCTATCGACTCGATTTGAGATATTTCAATTTAATGGTGAATATCATCTCATATCATAGGTCGAAGTTAAATCTCTATAAAAGCTGCAAATATCACTTAAGCGAAATGAGATCTATTCTAATTAATTCCCGATATCCTCACGAACATTTTGAGACCACTTCCATCAAATTTCTATCGACTCGATTTGAGATATTTCAATTTAATGGTGAATATCATCTCATATCATAGGTCGAAGTTAAATCTCTATAAAAGCTGCAAATATCATTTAAGCTAAATGAGATCTATTTTATTTAATTCTCAATATCCTCACGAACATTTTGAGACTACTTTCATCAAATTTCTATCGACTCGATTTGAGATATTACAATTTAATGGTGAATATCATCTCATATTATAGGTCGAAGTTAAATCTCTACAAAAGCTGCAAATATCATTTAAGCTAAATGAGATCTATTTTACTTAATTCCCGACATCCTCACGAACATTTTGAGACCACTTTAATCAAATTTCTATCGACTCGATTTGAGATATTTCAATTTAATGGTGAATATCATCTCATATCATAGGTCGAAGTTAAATCTCTATAAAAGCTGCAAATATCATTTAAGCTAAATGAGATCTATTTTATTTAATTCTCAATATCCTCACGAACATTTTGAGACTACTTTCATCAAATTTCTATCGACTCGATTTGAGATATTACAATTTAATGGTGAATATCATCTCATATCATAGGTCGAAGTTAAATCTCTACAAAAGCTGCAAATATCATTTAACCTAAATGAGATCTATTTTAGTTAATTCTCGATATCCTCACGAACATTTTGAGACCACTTCCATCAAATTTCTATCGACTCGATTTGAGATATTTCAATTTAATGGTGAATATCATCTCATATCATAGGTCGAAGTTAAATCTCTATAAAAGCTGCAAATATCATTTAAGCTAAATGAGATCTATTTTATTTAATTCTCGAAATCCTCACGAACATTTTGAGACCACTTCCATCAAATTTCTATCGACTCGATTTGAGATATTTCAATTTAATGGTGAATATCATCTCATATCATAGGTCGAAGTTAAATCTCTATAAAAGCTGCAAATATCATTTAAGCTAAATGAGATCTATTTTATTTAATTCTCAATATCCTCACGAACATTTTGAGACTACTTTCATCAAATTTCTATCGACTCGATTTGAGATATTACAATTTAATTGTGAATATCATCTCATATCATAGGTCGAAGTTAAATCTCTACAAAAGCTGCAAATATCATTTAAGCTAAATGATATCTATTTTACTTAATTCCCGACATCCTCACGAACATTTTGAGACCACTTTCATCAAATTTCTATCGACTCGATTTGAGATATTTCAATTTAATGGTGAATATCATCTCATATCATAGGTCGAAGTTAAATCTCTATAAAAGCTGCAAATATCATTTAAGCTAAATGAGATCTATTTTATTTAATTCTCAATATCCTCACGAACATTTTGGGACCACTTTCATCAAATTTCTATCGACTCGATTTGAGATATTTCAATTTAATGGTGAATATCATCTCATATCATAGGTCGAAGTTAAATCTCTACAAAAGCTGCAAATATCATTTAACCTAAATGAGATCTATTTTAGTTAATTCTCGATATCCTCACGAACATTTTGAGACCACTTCCATCAAATTTCTATCGACTCGATTTGAGATATTACAATTTAATTGTGAATATCATCTCATATCATAGGTCGAAGTTAAATCTCTACAAAAGCTGCAAATATCATTTAAGCTAAATGATATCTATTTTACTTAATTCCCGACATCCT
The DNA here is from genome assembly GCA_963966595.1 of Physocephala rufipes. Classification (NCBI taxonomy): domain Eukaryota; kingdom Metazoa; phylum Arthropoda; class Insecta; order Diptera; family Conopidae; genus Physocephala; species Physocephala rufipes. The sequence goes on along the minus strand of OZ016501.1, from coordinate 125,076 downwards.
CACGAACATTTTGAGACCACTTTCATCAAATTTCTATCGACTCGATTTGAGATATTTCAATTTAATGGTGAATATCATCTCATATCATAGGTCGAAGTTAAATCTCTATAAAAGCTGCAAATATCATTTAAGCTAAATGAGATCTATTTTAGTTAATTCTCGATATCCTCACGAACATTTTGAGACCACTTCCATCAAATTTCTATCGACTCGATTTGAGATATTTCAATTTAATGGTGAATATCATCTCATATCATAGGTCGAAGTTAAATCTCTATAAAAGCTGCAAATATCATTTAAGCTAAATGAGATCTATTTTATTTAATTCTCAATATCCTCACGAATATTTTGAGACTACTTTCATCAAATTTCTATCGACTCGATTTGAGATATTACAATTTAATGGTGAATATCATCTCATATCATAGGTCGAAGTTAAATCTCTACAAAAGCTGCAAATATCATTTAAGCTAAATGAGATCTATTTTACTTAATTCCCGACATCCTCACGAACATTTTGAGACCACTTTAATCAAATTTCTATCGACTCGATTTGAGATATTTCAATTTAATGGTGAATATCATCTCATATCATAGGTCGAAGTTAAATCTCTATAAAAGCTGCAAATATCATTTAAGCTAAATGAGATCTATTTTATTTAATTCTCAATATCCTCACGAACATTTTGGGACTACTTTCATCAAATTTCTATCGACTCGATTTGAGATATTTCAATTTAATTGTGAATATCATCTCATATCATAGGTCGAAGTTAAATCTCTACAAAAGCTGCAAATATCATTTAACCTAAATGAGATCTATTTTAGTTAATTCTCGATATCCTCACGAACATTTTGAGACCACTTCCATCAAATTTCTATCGACTCGGTTTGAGATATTTCAATTTAATTGTGAATATCATCTCATATCATAGGTCGAAGTTAAATCTCTATAAAAGCTGCAAATATCATTTAAGCTAAATGAGATCTATTTTATTACATTCTCGAAATCCTCACGAACATTTTGAGACCACTTCCATCAAATTTCTATCGACTCGATTTGAGATATTTCAATTTAATGGTGAATATCATCTCATATCATAGGTCGAAGTTAAATCTCTATAAAAGCTGCAAATATCATTTAAGCTAAATGAGATCTATTTTATTTAATTCTCAATATCCTCACGAACATTTTGAGACTACTTTCATCAAATTTCTATCGACTCGATTTGAGATATTACAATTTAATGGTGAATATCATCTCATATCATAGGTCGAAGTTAAATCTCTATAAAAGCTGCAAATATCATTTAAGCTAAATGAGATCTATTTTATTTAATTCTCAATATCCTCACGAACATTTTGAGACTACTTTCATCAAATTTCTATCGACTCGATTTGAGATATTACAATTTAATTGTGAATATCATCTCATATCATAGGTCGAAGTTAAATCTCTACAAAAGCTGCAAATATCATTTAAGCTAAATGAGATCTATTTTAGTTAATTCTCGATATCCTCACGAACATTTTGAGACCACTTCCATCAAATTTCTATCGACTCGATTTGAGATATTTCAATTTAATGGTGAATATCATCTCATATCATAGGTCGAAGTTAAATCTCTATAAAAGCTGCAAATATCATTTAAGCTAAATGAGATCTATTTTATTTAATTCTCAATATCCTCACGAACATTTTGAGACTACTTTCATCAAATTTCTATCGACTCGATTTGAGATATTACAATTTAATGGTGAATATCATCTCATATCATAGGTCGAAGTTAAATCTCTACAAAAGCTGCAAATATCATTTAAGCTAAATGAGATCTATTTTACTTAATTCCCGACATCCTCACGAACATTTTGAGACCACTTTAATCAAATTTCTATCGACTCGATTTGAGATATTTCAATTTAATGGTGAATATCATCTCATATCATAGGTCGAAGTTAAATCTCTATAAAAGCTGCAAATATCATTTAAGCTAAATGAGATCTATTTTATTTAATTCTCAATATCCTCACGAACATTTTGGGACTACTTTCATCAAATTTCTATCGACTCGATTTGAGATATTTCAATTTAATTGTGAATATCATCTCATATCATAGGTCGAAGTTAAATCTCTACAAAAGCTGCAAATATCATTTAACCTAAATGAGATCTATTTTAGTTAATTCTCGATATCCTCACGAACATTTTGAGACCACTTCCATCAAATTTCTATCGACTCGGTTTGAGATATTTCAATTTAATTGTGAATATCATCTCATATCATAGGTCGAAGTTAAATCTCTATAAAAGCTGCAAATATCATTTAAGCTAAATGAGATCTATTTTATTACATTCTCGAAATCCTCACGAACATTTTGAGACCACTTCCATCAAATTTCTATCGACTCGATTTGAGATATTTCAATTTAATGGTGAATATCATCTCATATCATAGGTCGAAGTTAAATCTCTATAAAAGCTGCAAATATCATTTAAGCTAAATGAGATCTATTTTATTTAATTCTCAATATCCTCACGAACATTTTGGGACTACTTTCATCAAATTTCTATCGACTCGATTTGAGATATTTCAATTTAATTGTGAATATCATCTCATATCATAGGTCGAAGTTAAATCTCTACAAAAGCTGCAAATATCATTTAACCTAAATGAGATCTATTTTAGTTAATTCTCGATATCCTCACGAACATTTTGAGACCACTTCCATCAAATTTCTATCGACTCGGTTTGAGATATTTCAATTTAATTGTGAATATCATCTCATATCATAGGTCGAAGTTAAATCTCTATAAAAGCTGCAAATATCATTTAAGCTAAATGAGATCTATTTTATTACATTCTCGAAATCCTCACGAACATTTTGAGACCACTTCCATCAAATTTCTATCGACTCGATTTGAGATATTTCAATTTAATGGTGAATATCATCTCATATCATAGGTCGAAGTTAAATCTCTATAAAAGCTGCAAATATCATTTAAGCTAAATGAGATCTATTTTACTTAATTCCCGACATCCTCACGAACATTTTGAGACCGCTTTCATCAAATTTCTATCGACTCGATTTGAGATATTTCAATTTAATGGTGAATATCATCTCATATCATAGGTCGAAGTTAAATCTCTATAAAAGCTGCAAATATCATTTAAGCTAAATGAGATCTATTTTATTTAATTCTCAATATCCTCACGAACATTTTGGGACTACTTTCATCAAATTTCTATCGACTCGATTTGAGATATTTCAATTTAATGGTGAATATCATCTCATATCATAGGTCGAAGTTAAATCTCTACAAAAGCTGCAAATATCATTTAAGCTAAATGAGATCTATTTTATTACATTCTCGAAATCCTCACGAACATTTTGAGACCACCTCCATCAAATTTCTATCGACTCGATTTGAGATATTTCAATTTAATGGTGAATATCATCTCATATCATAGGTCGAAGTTAAATCTCTACAAAAGCTGCAAATATCATTTAAGCTAAATGAGATCTATTTTATTACATTCTCGAAATCCTCACGAAAATTTTGAGACCACCTCCATCAAATTTCTATCGACTCGATTTGAGATATTTCAATTTAATGGTGAATATCATCTCATATCATAGGTCGAAGTTAAATCTCTATAAAAGCTGCAAATATCATTTAAGCTAAATGAGATCTATTTTACTTAATTCCCGACATCCTCGCGAACATTTTGAGACCACTTCCATCAAATTTCTATCGACTCGATTTGAGATATTTCAATTTAATGGTGAATATCATCTCATATCATAGGTCGAAGTTAAATATCTATAAAAGCTGCAAATATCATTTAAGCTAAATGAGATCTATTTTATTTCATTCTTGAAATCCTCACGAACATTTTGAGACCACTTCCATCAAATTTCTATCGACTCGATTTGAGATATTTCAATTTAATGGTGAATATCATCTCATATCATAGGTCGAAGTTAAATCTCTATAAAAGCTGCAAATATCATTTAAGCTAAATGAGATCTATTTTAGTTAATTCTCGACATCCTCACGAACATTTTGAGACCACTTCCATCAAATTTCTATCGACTCGATTTGAGATATTTCAATTTAATGGTGAATATCATCTCATATCATAGGTCGAAGTTAAATCTCTATAAAAGCTGCAAATATCATTTAAGCTAAATGAGATCTATTTTATTTAATTCTCAATATCCTCACGAACATTTTGGGACTACTTTCATCAAATTTCTATCGACTCGATTTGAGATATTTCAATTTAATTGTGAATATCATCTCATATCATAGGTCGAAGTTAAATCTCTACAAAAGCTGCAAATATCATTTAACCTAAATGAGATCTATTTTATTTAATTCTCGATATCCTTACGAACATTTTGAGACCACTTCCATCAAATTTCTATCGACTCGGTTTGAGATATTTCAATTTAATGGTGAATATCATCTCATATCATAGGTCGAAGTTAAATCTCTATAAAAGCTGCAAATATCACTTAAGCTAAATGAGATCTATTCTAATTAATTCCCGATATCCTCACGAACATTTTGAGACCACTTCCATCAAATTTCTATCGACTCGATTTGAGATATTTCAATTTAATGGTGAATATCATCTCATATCATAGGTCGAAGTTAAATCTCTATAAAAGCTGCAAATATCATTTAAGCTAAATGAGATCTATTTCAGTTAATTCTCGACATCCTCACGAACATTTTGAGACCACTTCCATCAAATTTCTATCGACTCGATTTGAGATATTTCAATTTAATGGTGAATATCATCTCATATCATAGGTCGAAGTTAAATCTCTATAAAAGCTGCAAATATCATTTAAGCTAAATGAGATCTATTTTATTTAATTCTCGAAATCCTCACGAACATTTTGAGACCACTTCCATCAAATTTCTATCCACTCGATTTGAGATATTCCAATTTAATGGTGAATATCATCTCATATCATAGGTCGAAGTTAAATCTCTATAAAAGCTGCAAATATCATTTAAGCTAAATGAGATCTATTTTAGTTAATTCTCGACATCCTCACGAACATTTTGAGACCACTTCCATCAAATTTCTATCCACTCGATTTGAGATATTTCAATTTAATGGTGAATATCATCTCATATCATAGGTCGAAGTTAAATATCTATAAAAGCTGCAAATATCATTTAAGCTAAATGAGATCAATTTTATTTAATTCTCGATATCCTCACGAACATTTTGAGAACACTTCCATCAAATTTCTATCGACTCTATTTGAGATATTTCAATTTAATGGTGAATATCATCTCATATCATAGGTCGAAGTTAAATATCTATAAAAGCTGCAAATATCATTTAAGCTAAATGAGATCAATTTTAATTAATTCTCGATATCCTCGCGAACATTTTGAGACCACTTCCATCAAATTTCTATCGACTCGATTTGAGATATTTCAATTTAATGGTGAATATCATCTCATATCATAGGTCGAAGTTAAATCTCTACAAAAGCTGCAAATATCATTTAAGCTAAATGAGATCTATTTTATTACATTCTCGAAATCCTCACGAACATTTTGAGACCACCCATCAAATTTCTATCGACTCGATTTGAGATATTTCAATTTAATGGTGAATATCATCTCATATCATAGGTCGAAGTTAAATATCTATAAAAGCTGCAAATATCATTTAAGCTAAATGAGATCTATTTTAATTAATTCTTGATATCCTCACGAACATTTTGAGACCACTTTCATCAATTTTCTATCGACTCGATTTGAGATATTACAATTTAATGGTGAATATCATCTCATATCATAGGTCGAAGTTAAATCTCTACAAAAGCTGCAAATATCATTTAAGCTAAATGAGATCTATTTTATTACATTCTCGAAATCCTCACGAACATTTTGAGACCACTTCCATCAAATTTCTATCGACTCGATTTGAGATATTTCAATTTAATGGTGAATATCATCTCATATCATAGGTCGAAGTTAAATCTCTATAAAAGCTGCAAATATCATTTAAGCTAAATGAGATCTATTTTATTTAATTCTCGAAATCCTCACGAACATTTTGAGACCACTTCCATCAAATTTCTATCGACTCGATTTGAGATATTTCAATTTAATGGTGAATATCATCTCATATCATAGGTCGAAGTTAAATCTCTATAAAAGCTGCAAATATCATTTAAGCTAAATGAGATCTATTTTATTTAATTCTCAATATCCTCACGAACATTTTGGGACTACTTTCATCAAATTTCTATCGACTCGGTTTGAGATATTTCAATTTAATGGTGAATATCATCTCATATCATAGGTCGAAGTTAAATCTCTATAAAAGCTGCAAATATCACTTAAGCTAAATGAGATCTATTCTAATTAATTCCCGATATCCTCACGAACATTTTGAGACCACTTCCATCAAATTTCTATCGACTCGATTTGAGATATTTCAATTTAATGGTGAATATCATCTCATATCATAGGTCGAAGTTAAATCTCTATAAAAGCTGCAAATATCACTTAAGCGAAATGAGATCTATTCTAATTAATTCCCGATATCCTCACGAACATTTTGAGACCACTTCCATCAAATTTCTATCGACTCGATTTGAGATATTTCAATTTAATGGTGAATATCATCTCATATCATAGGTCGAAGTTAAATCTCTATAAAAGCTGCAAATATCACTTAAGCGAAATGAGATCTATTCTAATTAATTCCCGATATCCTCACGAACATTTTGAGACCACTTCCATCAAATTTCTATCGACTCGATTTGAGATATTTCAATTTAATGGTGAATATCATCTCATATCATAGGTCGAAGTTAAATCTCTATAAAAGCTGCAAATATCATTTAAGCTAAATGAGATCTATTTTATTTAATTCTCAATATCCTCACGAACATTTTGAGACTACTTTCATCAAATTTCTATCGACTCGATTTGAGATATTACAATTTAATGGTGAATATCATCTCATATTATAGGTCGAAGTTAAATCTCTACAAAAGCTGCAAATATCATTTAAGCTAAATGAGATCTATTTTACTTAATTCCCGACATCCTCACGAACATTTTGAGACCACTTTAATCAAATTTCTATCGACTCGATTTGAGATATTTCAATTTAATGGTGAATATCATCTCATATCATAGGTCGAAGTTAAATCTCTATAAAAGCTGCAAATATCATTTAAGCTAAATGAGATCTATTTTATTTAATTCTCAATATCCTCACGAACATTTTGAGACTACTTTCATCAAATTTCTATCGACTCGATTTGAGATATTACAATTTAATGGTGAATATCATCTCATATCATAGGTCGAAGTTAAATCTCTACAAAAGCTGCAAATATCATTTAACCTAAATGAGATCTATTTTAGTTAATTCTCGATATCCTCACGAACATTTTGAGACCACTTCCATCAAATTTCTATCGACTCGATTTGAGATATTTCAATTTAATGGTGAATATCATCTCATATCATAGGTCGAAGTTAAATCTCTATAAAAGCTGCAAATATCATTTAAGCTAAATGAGATCTATTTTATTTAATTCTCGAAATCCTCACGAACATTTTGAGACCACTTCCATCAAATTTCTATCGACTCGATTTGAGATATTTCAATTTAATGGTGAATATCATCTCATATCATAGGTCGAAGTTAAATCTCTATAAAAGCTGCAAATATCATTTAAGCTAAATGAGATCTATTTTATTTAATTCTCAATATCCTCACGAACATTTTGAGACTACTTTCATCAAATTTCTATCGACTCGATTTGAGATATTACAATTTAATTGTGAATATCATCTCATATCATAGGTCGAAGTTAAATCTCTACAAAAGCTGCAAATATCATTTAAGCTAAATGATATCTATTTTACTTAATTCCCGACATCCTCACGAACATTTTGAGACCACTTTCATCAAATTTCTATCGACTCGATTTGAGATATTTCAATTTAATGGTGAATATCATCTCATATCATAGGTCGAAGTTAAATCTCTATAAAAGCTGCAAATATCATTTAAGCTAAATGAGATCTATTTTATTTAATTCTCAATATCCTCACGAACATTTTGGGACCACTTTCATCAAATTTCTATCGACTCGATTTGAGATATTTCAATTTAATGGTGAATATCATCTCATATCATAGGTCGAAGTTAAATCTCTACAAAAGCTGCAAATATCATTTAACCTAAATGAGATCTATTTTAGTTAATTCTCGATATCCTCACGAACATTTTGAGACCACTTCCATCAAATTTCTATCGACTCGATTTGAGATATTACAATTTAATTGTGAATATCATCTCATATCATAGGTCGAAGTTAAATCTCTACAAAAGCTGCAAATATCATTTAAGCTAAATGATATCTATTTTACTTAATTCCCGACATCCTCACGAACATTTTGAGACCACTTTCATCAAATTTCTATCGACTCGATTTGAGATATTTCAATTTAATGGTGAATATCATCTCATATCATAGGTCGAAGTTAAATCTCTATAAAAGCTGCAAATATCATTTAAGCTAAATGAGATCTATTTTATTTAATTCTCAATATCCTCACGAACATTTTGAGACTACTTTCATCAAATTTCTATCGACTCGATTTGAGATATTACAATTTAATTGTGAATATCATCTCATATCATAGGTCGAAGTTAAATCTCTACAAAAGCTGCAAATATCATTTAAGCTAAATGATATCTATTTTACTTAATTCCCTCGAATTGAGATATTTCAATTTAATGGTGAATATCATCTCATATCATAGGTCGAAGTTAAATCTCTATAAAAGCTGCAAATATCATTTAAGCTAAATGAGATCTATTTTAGTTAATTCTCGACATCCTCACGAACATTTTGAGACCACTTCCATCAAATTTCTATCGACTCGATTTGAGATATTTCAATTTAATGGTGAATATCATCTCATATCATAGGTCGAAGTTAAATCTCTATAAAAGCTGCAAATATCATTTAAGCTAAATGAGATCTATTTTATTTCATTCTCGAAATCCTCACGAACATTTTGAGACCACTTCCATCAAATTTCTATCGACTCGATTTGAGATATTTCAATTTAATGGTGAATATCATCTCATATCATAGGTCGAAGTTAAATCTCTATAAAAGCTGCAAATATCATTTAAGCTAAATGAGATCTATTTTATTTAATTCTCGAAATCCTCACGAACATTTTGAGACCACTTCCATCACATTTCTATCGACTCGATTTGAGATATTTCAATTTAATGGTGAATATCATCTCATATCATAGGTCGAAGTTAAATCTCTATAAAAGCTGCAAATATCATTTAAGCTAAATGAGATCTATTTTATTTAATTCTCAATATCCTCACGAACATTTTGAGACTACTTTCATCAAATTTCTATCGACTCGATTTGAGATATTACAATTTAATTGTGAATATCATCTCATATCATAGGTCGAAGTTAAATCTCTACAAAAGCTGCAAATATCATTTAAGCTAAATGATATCTATTTTACTTAATTCCCGACATCCTCACGAACATTTTGAGACCACTTTCATCAAATTTCTATCGACTCGATTTGAGATATTTCAATTTAATGGTGAATATCATCTCATATCATAGGTCGAAGTTAAATCTCTATAAAAGCTGCAAATATCATTTAAGCTAAATGAGATCTATTTTATTTAATTCTCAATATCCTCACGAACATTTTGGGACCACTTTCATCAAATTTCTATCGACTCGATTTGAGATATTTCAATTTAATGGTGAATATCATCTCATATCATAGGTCGAAGTTAAATCTCTACAAAAGCTGCAAATATCATTTAATCTAAATGAGATCTATTTTAGTTAATTCTCGATATCCTCACGAACATTTTGAGACCACTTCCATCAAATTTCTATCGACTCGGTTTGAGATATTTCAATTTAATGGTGAATATCATCTCATATCATAGGTCGAAGTTAAATCTCTATAAAAGCTGCAAATATCACTTAAGCTAAATGAGATCTATTCTAATTAATTCCCGATATCCTCACGAACATTTTGAGACCACTTCCATCAAATTTCTATCGACTCGATTTGAGATATTTCAATTTAATGGTGAATATCATCTCATATCATAGGTCGAAGTTAAATCTCTATAAAAGCTGCAAATATCATTTAAGCTAAATGAGATCTATTTTACTTAATTCCCGACATCCTCATGAACATTTTGAGACCACTTCCATCAAATTTCTATCGACTCGATTTGAGATATTTCAATTTAATGGTGAATATCCTCTCATATCATAGGTCGAAGTTAAATATCTATAAAAGCTGCAAATATCATTTAAGCTAAATGAGATCTATTTTATTTCATTCTCGAAATCCTCACGAACATTTTGAGACCACTTCCATCAAATTTCTATCGACTCGATTTGAGATATTTCAATTTAATGGTGAATATCATCTCATATCATAGGTCGAAGTTAAATCTCTATAAAAGCTGCAAATATCATTTAAGCTAAATGAGATCTATTTTAATTAATTCTCGACATCCTCACGAACATTTTGAGACCACCTCCATCAAATTTCTATCGACTCGATTTGAGATATTTCAATTTAATGGTGAATATCATCTCATATCATAGGTCGAAGTTAAATCTCTATAAAAGCTGCAAATATCATTTAAGCTAAATGAGATCTATTTTACTTAATTCCCGACATCCTCACGAACATTTTGAGACCACTTCCATCAAATTTCTATCGACTCGATTTGAGATATTTCAATTTAATGGTGAATATCATCTCATATCATAGGTCGAAGTTAAATATCTATAAAAGCTGCAAATATCATTTAAGCTAAATGAGATCTATTTTATTTCATTCTCGAAATCCTCACGAACATTTTGAGACCACTTCCATCAAATTTCTATCGACTCGATTTGAGATATTTCAATTTAATGGTGAATATCATCTCATATCATAGGTCGAAGTTAAATCTCTATAAAAGCTGCAAATATCATTTAAGCTAAATGAGATCTATTTTATTTCATTCTCGAAATCCTCACGAACATTTTGAGACCACTTCCATCAAATTTCTATCGACTCGATTTGAGATATTTCAATTTAATGGTGAATATCATCTCATATCATAGGTCGAAGTTAAATCTCTATAAAAGCTGCAAATATCATTTAAGCTAAATGAGATCTATTTTATTTAATTCTCGAAATCCTCACGAACATTTTGAGACCACTTCCATCAAATTTCTATCGACTCGATTTGAGATATTTCAATTTAATGGTGAATATCATCTCATATCATAGGTCGAAGTTAAATCTCTATAAAAGCTGCAAATATCATTTAAGCTAAATGAGATCTATTTTATTTAATTCTCAATATCCTCACGAACATTTTGAGACTACTTTCATCAAATTTCTATCGACTCGATTTGAGATATTACAATTTAATTGTGAATATCATCTCATATCATAGGTCGAAGTTAAATCTCTACAAAAGCTGCAAATATCATTTAAGCTAAATGAGATCTATTTTATTTCATTCTCGAAATCCTCACGAACATTTTGAGACCACTTCCATCAAATTTCTATCGACTCGATTTGAGATATTTCAATTTAATGGTGAATATCATCTCATATCATAGGTCGAAGTTAAATCTCTATAAAAGCTGCAAATATCATTTAAGCTAAATGAGATCTATTTTACTTAATTCCCGACATCCTCACGAACATTTTGAGACCACTTTCATCAAATTTCTATCGACTCGATTTGAGATATTTCAATTTAATGGTGAATATCATCTCATATCATAGGTCGAAGTTAAATCTCTATAAAAGCTGCAAATATCATTTAAGCTAAATGAGATCTATTTTATTTAATTCTCAATATCCTCACGAACATTTTGAGACTACTTTCATCAAATTTCTATCGACTCGATTTGAGATATTACAATTTAATTGTGAATATCATCTCATATCATAGGTCGAAGTTAAATCTCTACAAAAGCTGCAAATATCATTTAAGCTAAATGATATCTATTTTACTTAATTCCCGACATCCTCACGAACATTTTGAGACCACTTTCATCAAATTTCTATCGACTCGATTTGAGATATTTCAATTTAATGGTGAATATCATCTCATATCATAGGTCGAAGTTAAATCTCTATAAAAGCTGCAAATATCATTTAAGCTAAATGAGATCTATTTTATTTAATTCTCAATATCCTCACGAACATTTTGGGACCACTTTCATCAAATTTCTATCGACTCGATTTGAGATATTTCAATTTAATGGTGAATATCATCTCATATCATCGGTCGAAGTTAAATCTCTACAAAAGCTGCAAATATCATTTAATCTAAATGAGATCTATTTTAGTTAATTCTCGATATCCTCACGAACATTTTGAGACCACTTCCATCAAATTTCTATCGACTCGGTTTGAGATATTTCAATTTAATGGTGAATATCATCTCATATCATAGGTCGAAGTTAAATCTCTATAAAAGCTGCAAATATCACTTAAGCTAAATGAGATCTATTCTAATTAATTCCCGATATCCTCACGAACATTTTGAGACCACTTCCATCAAATTTCTATCGACTCGATTTGAGATATTTCAATTTAATGGTGAATATCATCTCATATCATAGGTCGAAGTTAAATCTCTATAAAAGCTGCAAATATCATTTAAGCTAAATGAGATCTATTTTACTTAATTCCCGACATCCTCACGAACATTTTGAGACCACTTCCATCAAATTTCTATCGACTCGATTTGAGATATTTCAATTTAATAGTGAATATCATCTCATATCATAGGTCGAAGTTAAATATCTATAAAAGCTGCAAATATCATTTAAGCTAAATGAGATCTATTTTATTTCATTCTCGAAATCCTCACGAACATTTTGAGACCACTTCCATCAAATTTCTATCGACTCGATTTGAGATATTTCAATTTAATGGTGAATATCATCTCATATCATAGGTCGAAGTTAAATCTCTATAAAAGCTGCAAATATCATTTAAGCTAAATGAGATCTATTTTATTTCATTCTCGAAATCCTCACGAACATTTTGAGACTACTTCCATCAAATTTCTATAGACTCGATTTGAGATATTTCAATTTAATGGTGAATATCATCTCATATCATAGGTCGAAGTTAAATCTCTATAAAAGCTGCAAATATCATTTAAGCTAAATGAGATCTATTTTAGTTAATTCTCGACATCCTCACGAACATTTTGAGACCACTTCCATCAAATTTCTATCGACTCGATTTGAGATATTTCAATTTAATGGTGAATATCATCTCATATCATAGGTCGAAGTTAAATCTCTATAAAAGCTGCAAATATCATTTAAGCTAAATGAGATCTATTTTAATTAATTCTCGACATCCTCACGAACATTTTGAGACCACCTCCATCAAATTTCTATCGACTCGATTTGAGATATTTCAATTTAATGGTGAATATCATCTCATATCATAGGTCGAAGTTAAATCTCTATAAAAGCTGCAAATATCATTTAAGCTAAATGAGATCTATTTTACTTAATTCCCGACATCCTCACGAACATTTTGAGACCACTTCCATCAAATTTCTATCGACTCGATTTGAGATATTTCAATTTAATGGTGAATATCATCTCATATCATAGGTCGAAGTTAAATATCTATAAAAGCTGCAAATATCATTTAAGCTAAATGAGATCTATTTTATTTCATTCTCGAAATCCTCACGAACATTTTGAGACCACTTCCATCAAATTTCTATCGACTCGATTTGAGATATTTCAATTTAATGGTGAATATCATCTCATATCATAGGTCGAAGTTAAATCTCTATAAAAGCTGCAAATATAATTTAAGCTAAATGAGATCTATTTTATTTCATTCTCAGATTTGAGATTTGATATTTCATTTCTGAGATTTGAGTTCTATCGACTCGGTTTGAGATATTTCAATTTAATGGTGAATATCATCTCATATCATAGGTCGAAGTTAAATCTCTATAAAAGCTGCAAATATCACTTAAGCTAAATGAGATCTATTCTAATTAATTCCCGATATCCTCACGAACATTTTGAGACCACTTCCATCAAATTTCTATTGACTCGATTTGAGATATTTCAATTTAATGGTGAATATCATCTCATATCATAGGTCGAAGTTAAATCTCTATAAAAGCTGCAAATATCATTTAAGCTAAATGAGATCTATTTTACTTAATTCCCGACATCCTCACGAACATTTTGAGACCACTTCCATCAAATTTCTATCGACTCGATTTGAGATATTTCAATTTAATGGTGAATATCATCTCATATCATAGGTCGAAGTTAAATATCTATAAAAGCTGCAAATATCATTTAAGCTAAATGAGATCTATTTTGTTTCATTCTCGAAATCCTCACGAACATTTTGAGACCACTTCCATCAAATTTCTATCGACTCGATTTGAGATATTTCAATTTAATGGTGAATATCATCTCATATCATAGGTCGAAGTTAAATCTCTATAAAAGCTGCAAATATCATTTAAGCTAAATGAGATCTATTTTATTTCATTCTCGAAATCCTCACGAACATTTTGAGACTACTTCCATCAAATTTCTATAGACTCGATTTGAGATATTTCAATTTAATGGTGAATATCATCTCATATCATAGGTCGAAGTTAAATCTCTATAAAAGCTGCAAATATCATTTAAGCTAAATGAGATCTATTTTAGTTAATTCTCGACATCCTCACGAACATTTTGAGACCACTTCCATCAAATTTCTATCGACTCGATTTGAGATATTTCAATTTAATGGTGAATATCATCTCATATCATAGGTCGAAGTTAAATCTCTATAAAAGCTGCAAATATCATTTAAGCTAAATGAGATCTATTTTAATTAATTCTCGACATCCTCACGAACATTTTGAGACCGCCTCCATCAAATTTCTATCGACTCGATTTGAGATATTTCAATTTAATGGTGAATATCATCTCATATCATAGGTCGAAGTTAAATCTCTATAAAAGCTGCAAATATCATTTAAGCTAAATGAGATCTATTTTATTTCATTCTCGAAATCCTCACGAACATTTTGAGACCACTTCCATCAAATTTCTATCGACTCGATTTGAGATATTTCAATTTAATGGTGAATATCATCTCATATCATAGGTCGAAGTTAAATCTCTATAAAAGCTGCAAATATAATTTAAGCTAAATGAGATCTATTTTATTTCATTCTCGAAATCCTCACGAACATTTTGAGACCACTTCCATCAAATTTCTATCGACTCGATTTGAGATATTTCAATTTAATGGTGAATATCATCTCATATCATAGGTCGAAGTTAAATCTCTATAAAAGCTGCAAATATCATTTAAGCTAAATGAGATCTATTTTATTTAATTCTCGAAATCCTCACGAACATTTTGAGACCACTTCCATCAAATTTCTATCGACTCGATTTGAGATATTTCAATTTAATGGTGAATATCATCTCATATCATAGGTCGAAGTTAAATCTCTATAAAAGCTGCAAATATCATTTAAGCTAAATGAGATCTATTTTATTTAATTCTCAATATCCTCACGAACATTTTGAGACTACTTTCATCAAATTTCTATCGACTCGATTTGAGATATTACAATTTAATTGTGAATATCATCTCATATCATAGGTCGAAGTTAAATCTCTACAAAAGCTGCAAATATCATTTAAGCTAAATGATATCTATTTTACTTAATTCCCGACATCCTCACGAACATTTTGAGACCACTTTCATCAAATTTCTATCGACTCGATTTGAGATATTTCAATTTAATGGTGAATATCATCTCATATCATAGGTCGAAGTTAAATCTCTATAAAAGCTGCAAATATCATTTAAGCTAAATGAGATCTATTTTATTTAATTCTCAATATCCTCACGAACATTTTGGGACCACTTTCATCAAATTTCTATCGACTCGATTTGAGATATTTCAATTTAATGGTGAATATCATCTCATATCATAGGTCGAAGTTAAATCTCTACAAAAGCTGCAAATATCATTTAACCTAAATGAGATCTATTTTAGTTAATTCTCGATATCCTCACGAACATTTTGAGACCACTTCCATCAAATTTCTATCGACTCGGTTTGAGATATTTCAATTTAATGGTGAATATCATCTCATATCATAGGTCGAAGTTAAATCTCTATAAAAGCTGCAAATATCACTTAAGCTAAATGAGATCTATTCTAATTAATTCCCGATATCCTCACGAACATTTTGAGACCACTTCCATCAAATTTCTATCGACTCGATTTGAGATATTTCAATTTAATGGTGAATATCATCTCATATCATAGGTCGAAGTTAAATCTCTATAAAAGCTGCAAATATCATTTAAGCTAAATGAGATCTATTTTACTTAATTCCCGACATCCTCACGAACATTTTGAGACCACTTCCATCAAATTTCTATCGACTCGATTTGAGATATTTCAATTTAATGGTGAATATCATCTCATATCATAGGTCGAAGTTAAATCTCTATAAAAGCTGCAAATATCATTTAAGCTAAATGAGATCTATTTTATTTCATTCTCGAAATCCTCACGAACATTTTGAGACCACTTCCATCAAATTTCTATCGACTCGATTTGAGATATTTCAATTTAATGGTGAATATCATCTCATATCATAGGTCGAAGTTAAATCTCTATAAAAGCTGCAAATATCATTTAAGCTAAATGAGATCTATTTTAGTTAATTCTCGACATCCTCACGAACATTTTGAGACCACTTCCATCAAATTTCTATCGACTCGATTTGAGATATTTCAATTTAATGGTGAATATCATCTCATATCATAGGTCGAAGTTAAATCTCTATAAAAGCTGCAAATATCATTTAAGCTAAATGAGATCTATTTTAATTAATTCTCGACGTCCTCACGAACATTTTGAGACCACCTCCATCAAATTTCTATCGACTCGATTTGAGATATTTCAATTTAATGGTGAATATCATCTCATATCATAGGTCGAAGTTAAATCTCTATAAAAGCTGCAAATATCATTTAAGCTAAATGAGATCTATTTTAGTTAATTCTCGATATCCTCACGAACATTTTGAGACCACTTCCATCAAATTTCTATCGACTCGATTTGAGATATTTCAATTTAATGGTGAATATCATCTCATATCATAGGTCGAAGTTAAATCTCTATAAAAGCTGCAAATATCATTTAAGCTAAATGAGATCTATTTTAGTTAATTCTCGATATCCTCACGAACATTTTGAGACCACTTCCATCAAATTTCTATCGACTCGATTTGAGATATTTCAATTTAATGGTGAATATCATCTCATATCATAGGTCGAAGTTAAATCTCTATAAAAGCTGCAAATATCATTTAAGCTAAATGAGATCTATTTTAGTTAATTCTCGATATCCTCACGAACATTTTGAGACCACTTCCATCAAATTTCTATCGACTCGATTTGAGATATTTCAATTTAATGGTGAATATCATCTCATATCATAGGTCGAAGTTAAATCTCTATAAAAGCTGCAAATATCATTTAAGCTAAATGAGATCTATTTTAGTTAATTCTCGACATCCTCACGAACATTTTGAGACCACTTCCATCAAATTTCTATCGACTCGATTTGAGATATTTCAATTTAATGGTGAATATCATCTCATATCATAGGTCGAAGTTAAATCTCTATAAAAGCTGCAAATATCATTTAAGCTAAATGAGATCTATTTTAGTTAATTCTCGATATCCTCACGAACATTTTGAGACCACTTCCATCAAATTTCTATCGACTCGATTTGAGATATTTCAATTTAATGGTGAATATCATCTCATATCATAGGTCGAAGATAAGTCTCTATAAAAGCTGCAAATATCATTTAAGCTAAATGAGATCTATTTTAATTAATTCTCGATATCCTCACGAACATTTTGAGACCACTTCCATCAAATTTCTATCGACTCGATTTGAGATATTTCAATTTAATTGTGAATATCATCTCATATCATAGGTCGAAGTTAAATCTCTATAAAAGCTGCAAATATCATTTAAGCTAAATGAGATCTATTTTAATTAATTCTCGATATCCTCACGAACATTTTGAGACCACTTTCATCAATTTTCTATCGACTCGATTTGAGATATTACAATTTAATGGTGAATATCATCTCATATCATAGGTCGAAGTTAAATCTCTACAAAAGCTGCAAATATCATTTAAGCTAAATGAGATCTATTTTACTTAATTCCCGACATCCTCACGAACATTTTGAGACCAACTCCATCAAATTTCTATCGACTCGATTTGAGATATTTCAATTTAATGGTGAATATCATCTCATATCATAGGTCGAAGTTAAATCTCTATAAAAGCTGCAAATATCATTTAAGCTAAATGAGATCTATTTTATTTCATTCTCGAAATCCTCACGAACATTTCGAGACCACTTCCATCAAATTTCTGTCGACTCGATTTGAGATATTTCAATTTAATGGTGAATATCATCTCATACCATAGGTCGAAGTTAAATCTCTATAAAAGCTGCAAATATCATTTAAGCTAAATGAGATCTATTTTATTTAATTCTCGAAGTCCTCACGAACATTTTGAGACCACTTCCATCAAATTCCTATCGACTCAATTTGAGATATTTCAATTTAATGGTGAATATCATCTCATATCATAGGTCGAAGTTAAATCTCTATAAAAGCTGCAAATATCATTTAAGCTAAATGGGATCTATTTTATTTAATTCTCAATATCCTCACGAACATTTTGAGACTACTTTCATCAAATTTCTATCGACTCGATTTGAGATATTACAATTTAATGGTGAATATCATCTCATATCATAGGTCGAAGTTAAATCTCTACAAAAGCTGCAAATATCATTTAAGCTAAATGAGATCTATTTTACTTAATTCCCGACATCCTCACGAACATTTTGAGACCACCTTCATCAAATTTCTATCGACTCGATTTGAGATATTTCAATTTAATGGTGAATATCATCTCATATCATAGGTCGAAGTTAAATCTCTACAAAAGCTGCAAATATCATTTAACCTAAATGAGATCTATTTTAGTTAATTCTCGATATCCTCACGAACATTTTGAGACCACTTCCATCAAATTTCTGTCGACTCGGTTTGAGATATTTCAATTTAATGGTGAATATCATCTCATATCATAGGTCGAAGTTAAATCTCTATAAAAGCTGCAAATATGATTTAAGCTAAATGAGATCTATTTTACTTAATTCCCGACATCCTCACGAACATTTTGAGACCACTTCGATCAAATTTCTATCGACTCGATTTGAGATATTTCAGTTTAATGGTGAATATCATCTCATATCATAGGTCGAAGTTAAATATCTATAAAAGCTGCAAATATCATTTAAGCTAAATGAGATCTATTTTATTTCATTCTCGAAATCCTCACGAACATTTTGAGACCACTTCCATCAAATTTCTATCGACTCGATTTGAGATATTTCAATTTAATGGTGAATATCATCTCATATCATAGGTCGAAGTTAAATCTCTATAAAAGCTGCAAATATCATTTAAGCTAAATGAGATCTATTTTATTTAATTCTCAATATCCTCACGAACATTTTGGGACTAATTTCATCAAATTTCTATCGACTCGATTTGAAATATTTCAATTTAATGGTGAATATCATCTCATATCATAGGTCGAAGTTAAATCTCTACAAAAGCTGCAAATATCATTTAAGCTAAATGAGATCTATTTTACTTGATTCCCGACATCCTCACGAACATTTTGAGACCACTTTCATCAAATTTCTATCGACTCGATTTGAGATATTTCAATTTAATGGTGAATATCATCTCATATCATAGGTCGAAGTTAAATCTCTATAAAAGCTGCAAATATCATTTAAGCTAAATGAGATCTATTTTATTTAATTCTCAATATCCTCACGAACATTTTGGGACTACTTTCATCAAATTTCTATCGACTCGATTTGAGATATTTCAATTTAATGGTGAATATCATCTCATATCATAGGTCGAAGTTAAATCTCTACAAAAGCTGCAAATATCATTTAAGCTAAATGAGATCTATTTTACTTAATTCCCGACATCCTCACGAACATTTTGAGACCACTTCCATCAAATTTCTATCGACTCGATTTGAGATATTTCAATTTAATGGTGAATATCATCTCATATCATAGGTCGAAGTTAAATCTCTATAAAAGCTGCAAATATCATTTAAGCTAAATGAGATCTATTTTATTTCATTCTCGAAATCCTCACGAACATTTCGAGACCACTTCCATCAAATTTCTATCGACTCGATTTGAGATATTTCAATTTAATGGTGAATATCATCTCATATCATAGGTCGAAGTTAAATCTCTATAAAAGCTGCAAATATCATTTAACCTAAATGAGATCTATTTTATTTAATTCTCGAAATCCTCACGAACATTTTGAGACCACTTCCATCAAATTTCTATCGACTCGATTTGAGATATTTCAATTTAATGGTGAATATCATCTCATATCATAGGTCGAAGTTAAATCTCTACAAAAGCTGCAAATATCATTTAAGCTAAATGAGATCTATTTTACTTAATTCCCGACATCCTCACGAACATTTTGAGACCACTTTCATCAAATTTCTATCGACTCGATTTGAGATATTTCAATTTAATTGTGAATATCATCTCATATCATAGGTCGAAGTTAAATCTCTATAAAAGCTGCAAATATCATTTAAGCTAAATGGGATCTATTTTATTTAATTCTCAATATCCTCACGAACATTTTGGGACTACTTTCATCAAATTTCTATCAACTCGATTTGAGATATTACAATTTAATGGTGAATATCATCTCATATCATAGGTCGAAGTTAAATCTCTACAAAAGCTGCAAATATCATTTAAGCTAAATGAGATCTATTTTACTTAATTCCCGACATCCTCACGAACATTTTGAGACCACTTTCATCAAATTTCTATCGACTCGATTTGAGATATTTCAATTTAATGGTGAATATCATCTCATATCATAGGTCGAAGTTAAATCTCTATAAAAGCTGCAAATATCATTTAAGCTAAATGAGATCTATTTTATTTAATTCTCAATATCCTCACGAACATTTTGGGACTACTTTCATCAAATTTCTATCGACTCGATTTGAGATATTTCAATTTAATGGTGAATATCATCTCATATCATAGGTCGAAGTTAAATCTCTACAAAAGCTGCAAATATCATTTAACCTAAATGAGATCTATTTTAGTTAATTCTCGATATCCTCACGAACATTTTGAGACCACTTCCATCAAATTTCTGTCGACTCGGTTTGAGATATTTCAATTTAATGGTGAATATCATCTCATATCATAGGTCGAAGTTAAATCTCTATAAAAGCTGCAAATATCATTTAAGCTAAATGAGATCTATTTTACTTAATTCCCGACATCCTCACGAACATTTTGAGACCACTTCGATCAAATTTCTATCGACTCGATTTGAGATATTTCAATTTAATGGTGAATATCATCTCATATCATAGGTCGAAGTTAAATCTCTACAAAAGCTGCAAATATCATTTAAGCTAAATGAGATCTATTTTACTTGATTCCCGACATCCTCACGAACATTTTGAGACCACTTTCATCAAATTTCTATCGACTCGATTTGAGATATTTCAATTTAATGGTGAATATCATCTCATATCATAGGTCGAAGTTAAATCTCTATAAAAGCTGCAAATATCATTTAAGCTAAATGAGATCTATTTTATTTAATTCTCAATATCCTCACGAATATTTTGGGACTACTTTCATCAAATTTCTATCGACTCGATTTGAGATATTTCAATTTAATGGTGAATATCATCTCATATCATAGGTCGAAGTTAAATCTCTACAAAAGCTGCAAATATCATTTAAGCTAAATGAGATCTATTTTACTTAATTCCCGACATCCTCACGAACATTTTGAGACCACTTCCATCAAATTTCTATCGACTCGATTTGAGATATTTCAATTTAATGGTGAATATCATCTCATATCATAGGTCGAAGTTAAATCTCTATAAAAGCTGCAAATATCATTTAAGCTAAATGAGATCTATTTTATTTCATTCTCGAAATCCTCACGAACATTTCGAGACCACTTCCATCAAATTTCTATCGACTCGATTTGAGATATTTCAATTTAATGGTGAATATCATCTCATATCATAGGTCGAAGTTAAATCTCTATCAAAGCTGCAAATATCATTTAACCTAAATGAGATCTATTTTATTTAATTCTCGAAATCCTCACGAACATTTTGAGACCACTTCCATCAAATTTCTATCGACTCGATTTGAGATATTACAATTTAATGGTGAATATCATCTCATATCATAGGTCGAAGTTAAATCTCTACAAAAGCTGCAAATATCATTTAAGCTAAATGAGATCTATTTTACTTAATTCCCGACATCCTCACGAACATTTTGAGACCACTTTCATCAAATTTCTATCGACTCGATTTGAGATATTTCAATTTAATGGTGAATATCATCTCATATCATAGGTCGAAGTTAAATCTCTATAAAAGCTGCAAATATCATTTAAGCTAAATGAGATCTATTTTATTTAATTCTCAATATCCTCACGAACATTTTGGGACTACTTTCATCAAATTTCTATCGACTCGATTTGAGATATTTCAATTTAATGGTGAATATCATCTCATATCATAGGTCGAAGTTAAATCTCTACAAAAGCTGCAAATATCATTTAACCTAAATGAGATCTATTTTAGTTAATTCTCGATATCCTCACGAACATTTTGAGACCACTTCCATCAAATTTCTGTCGACTCGGTTTGAGATATTTCAATTTAATGGTGAATATCATCTCATATCATAGGTCGAAGTTAAATCTCTATAAAAGCTGCAAATATCATTTAAGCTAAATGAGATCTATTTTACTTAATTCCCGACATCCTCACGAACATTTTGAGACCACTTCGATCAAATTTCTATCGACTCGATTTGAGATATTTCAATTTAATGGTGAATATCATCTCATATCATAGGTCGAAGTTAAATCTCTACAAAAGCTGCAAATATCATTTAAGCTAAATGAGATCTATTTTACTTAATTCCCGACATCCTCACGAACATTTTGAGACCACTTCCATCAAATTTCTATCGACTCGATTTGAGATATTTCAATTTAATGGTGAATATCATCTCATATCATAGGTCGAAGTTAAATCTCTATAAAAGCTGCAAATATCATTTAAGCTAAATGAGATCTATTTTATTTCATTCTCGAAATCCTCACGAACATTTCGAGACCACTTCCATCAAATTTCTATCGACTCGATTTGAGATATTTCAATTTAATGGTGAATATCATCTCATATCATAGGTCGAAGTTAAATCTCTATAAAAGCTGCAAATATCATTTAAGCTAAATGGGATCTATTTTATTTAATTCTCAATATCCTCACGAACATTTTGAGACTACTTTCATCAAATTTCTATCGACTCGATTTGAGATATTACAATTTAATGGTGAATATCATCTCATATCATAGGTCGAAGTTAAATCTCTACAAAAGCTGCAAATATCATTTAAGCTAAATGAGATCTATTTTACTTAATTCCCGACATCCTCACGAACATTTTGAGACCACTTTCATCAAATTTCTATCGACTCGATTTGAGATATTTCAATTTAATGGTGAATATCATCTCATATCATAGGTCGAAGTTAAATCTCTATAAAAGCTGCAAATATCATTTAAGCTAAATGAGATCTATTTTATTTAATTCTCAATATCCTCACGAACATTTTGGGACTACTTTCATCAAATTTCTATCGACTCGATTTGAGATATTTCAATTTAATGGTGAATATCATCTCATATCATAGGTCGAAGTTAAATCTCTACAAAAGCTGCAAATATCATTTAACCTAAATGAGATCTATCTTAGTTAATTCTCGATATCCTCACGAACATTTTGAGACCACTTCCATCAAATTTCTGTCGACTCGGTTTGAGATATTTCAATTTAATAGTGAATATCATCTCATATCATAGGTCGAAGTTAAATCTCTATAAAAGCTGCAAATATCATTTAAGCTAAATGAGATCTATTTTACTTAATTCCCGACATCCTCACGAACATTTTGAGACCACTTCGATCAAATTTCTATCGACTCGATTTGAGATATTTCAATTTAATGGTGAATATCATCTCATATCATAGGTCGAAGTTAAATATCTATAAAAGCTGCAAATATCATTTAAGCTAAATGAGATCTATTTTATTTCATTCTCGAAATCCTCACGAACATTTTGAGACCACTTCCATCAAATTTCTATCGACTCGATTTGAGATATTTCAATTTAATGGTGAATATCATCTCATATCATAGGTCGAAGTTAAATCTCTATAAAAGCTGCAAATATCATTTAAGCTAAATGAGATCTATTTTATTTAATTCTCGAAATCCTCACGAACATTTTGAGACCACTTCCATCAAATTTCTATCGACTCGATTTGAGATATTTCAATTTAATGGTGAATATCATCTCATAACATAGGTCGAAGTTAAATCTCTATAAAAGCTGCAAATATCATTTAAGCTAAATGAGATCTATTTTATTTAATTCTCAATATCCTGAGGAACATTTTGAGACTACTTTCATCAAATTTCTATCGACTCGATTTGAGATATTACAATTTAATGGTGAATATCATCTCATATCATAGGTGAAGTTAAATCTCTACAAAAGCTACAAATATCATTTAACCTAAATGAGATCTATTTTAGTTAATTCTCGATATCCTCACGAACATTTTGAGACCACTTCCATCAAATTTCTATCGACTCGATTTGAGATATTTCAATTTAATGGTGAATATCATCTCATATCATAGGTCGAAGTTAAATCTCTATAAAAGCTGCAAATATCATTTAAGCTAAACGAGATCTATTTTATTTAATTCTCAATATCCTCACGAACATTTTGGGACTACTTTCATCAAATTCCTATCGACTCGATTTGAGATATTTCAATTTAATGGTGAATATCATCTCATATCATAGGTCGAAGTTAAATCTCTACAAAAGCTGCAAATATCATTTAACCTAAATGAGATCCATCTTAGTTAATTCTCGATATCCTCACGAACATTTTGAGACCACTTCCATCAAATTTCTGTCGACTCGGTTTGAGATATTTCAATTTAATGGTGAATATCATCTCATATCATAGGTCGAAGTTAAATCTCTATAAAAGCTGCAAATATCATTTAAGCTAAATGAGATCTATTTTACTTAATTCCCGACATCCTCACGAACATTTTGAGACCACTTCGATCAAATTTCTATCGACTCGATTTGAGATATTTCAATTTAATGGTGAATATCATCTCATATCATAGGTCGAAGTTAAATCTCTATAAAAGCTGCAAATATCATTTAAGCTAAATGAGATCTATTTTATTTAATTCTCAATATCCTCACGAACATTTTGAGACTACTTTCATCAAATTTCTATCGACTCGATTTGAGATATTACAATTTAATGGTGAATATCATCTCATATCATAGGTGAAGTTAAATCTCTACAAAAGCTACAAATATCATTTAACCTAAATGAGATCTATTTTAGTTAATTCTCGATATCCTCACGAACATTTTGAGACCACTTCCATCAAATTTCTATCGACTCGGTTTGAGATATTTCAATTTAATGGTGAATATCATCTCATATCATAGGTCGAAGTTAAATCTCTATAAAAGCTGCAAATATCATTTAAGCTAAATGAGATCTATTTTATTTAATTCTCAATATCCTCACGAACATTTTGGGACTACTTTCATCAAATTTCTATCGACTCGATTTGAGATATTTCAATTTAATGGTGAATATCATCTCATATCATAGGTCGAAGTTAAATCTCTACAAAAGCTGCAAATATCATTTAACCTAAATGAGATCTATTTTAGTTAATTCTCGATATCCTCACGAACATTTTGAGACCACTTCCATCAAATTTCTATCGACTCGGTTTGAGATATTTCAATTTAATGGTGAATATCATCTCATATCATAGGTCGAAGTTAAATCTCTATAAAAGCTGCAAATATCATTTAAGCTAAATGAGATCTATTTTAATTAATTCTCGATATCCTTACGAACATTTTGAGACCACTTCCATCAAATTTCTATCGACTCGATTTGAGATATTTCAATTTAATGGTGAATATCATCTCATATCATAGGTCGAAGTTAAATCTCTATAAAAGCTGCAAATATCATTTAAGCTAAATGAGATCTATTCTAATTAATTCCCGATATCCTCACGAACATTTTGAGACCACTTCCATCAAATTTCTATCGACTCGATTTGAGATATTTCAATTTAATGGTGAATATCATCTCATATCATAGGTCGAAGTTAAATCTCTATAAAAGTTGCAAATATCATTTAAGCTAAATGAGATCTATTTTATTTAATTCTCAATATCCTCACGAACATTTTGGGACTACTTTCATCAAATTTCTATCGACTCGATTTGAGATATTTCAATTTAATGGTGAATATCATCTCATATCATAGGTCGAAGTTAAATCTCTACAAAAGCTGCAAATATCATTTAACCTAAATGAGATCTATTTTAGTTAATTCTCGATATCCTCACGAACATTCTGAGACCACTTCCATCAAATTTCTATCGACTCGGTTTGAGATATTTCAATTTAATGGTGAATATCATCTCATATCATAGGTCGAAGTTAAATCTCTATAAAAGCTGCAAATATCATTTAAGCTAAATGAGATCTATTTTATTTCATTCTCGAAATCCTCACGAACATTTTGAGACCACTTCCATCAAATTTCTATCGACTCGATTTGAGATATTTCAATTTAATGGTGAATATCATCTCATATCATAGGTCGAAGTTAAATCTCTATAAAAGCTGCAAATATCATTTAAGCTAAATGAGATCTATTTTAGTTAATTCTCGATATCCTCACGAACATTTTGAGACCACTTCCATCAAATTTCTATCGACTCGGTTTGAGATATTTCAATTTAATGGTGAATATCATCTCATATCATAGGTCGAAGTTAAATCTCTATAAAAGCTGCAAATATCATTTAAGCTAAATGAGATCTATTTTAATTAATTCTCGATATCCTTACGAACATTTTGAGACCACTTCCATCAAATTTCTATCGACTCGATTTGAGATATTTCAATTTAATGGTGAATATCATCTCATATCATAGGTCGAAGTTAAATCTCTATAAAAGCTGCAAATATCATTTAAGCTAAATGAGATCTATTCTAATTAATTCCCGATATCCTCACGAACATTTTGAGACCACTTCCATCAAATTTCTATCGACTCGATTTGAGATATTTCAATTTAATGGTGAATATCATCTCATATCATAGGTCGAAGTTAAATCTCTATAAAAGTTGCAAATATCATTTAAGCTAAATGAGATCTATTTTATTTAATTCTCAATATCCTCACGAACATTTTGGGACTACTTTCATCAAATTTCTATCGACTCGATTTGAGATATTTCAATTTAATGGTGAATATCATCTCATATCATAGGTCGAAGTTAAATCTCTACAAAAGCTGCAAATATCATTTAACCTAAATGAGATCTATTTTAGTTAATTCTCGATATCCTCACGAACATTCTGAGACCACTTCCATCAAATTTCTATCGACTCGGTTTGAGATATTTCAATTTAATGGTGAATATCATCTCATATCATAGGTCGAAGTTAAATCTCTATAAAAGCTGCAAATATCATTTAAGCTAAATGAGATCTATTTTATTTCATTCTCGAAATCCTCACGAACATTTTGAGACCACTTCCATCAAATTTCTATCGACTCGATTTGAGATATTTCAATTTAATGGTGAATATCATCTCATATCATAGGTCGAAGTTAAATCTCTATAAAAGCTGCAAATATCATTTAAACTAAATGAGATCTATTTTATTTAATTCTCGAAATCCTCACGAACATTTTGAGACCACTTCCATCAAATTTCTATCGACTCGATTTGAGATATTTCAATTTAATTGTGAATATCATCTCATATCATAGGTCGAAGTTAAATCTCTATAAAAGCTGCAAATATCATTTAAGCTAAATGAGATCTATTTTATTTAATTCTCAATATCCTCACGAACATTTTGGGACTACTTTCATAAAATTTCTATCGACTCGATTTGAGATATTTCAATTTAATGGTGAATATCATCTCATATCATAGGTCGAAGTTAAATCTCTATAAAAGCTGCAAATTTCATTTAAGCTAAATGAGATCTATTTTAATTAATTCTCGACATCCTCACGAACATTTTGAGACCACCTCCATCAAATTTCTATCGACTCGATTTGAGATATTTCAATTTAATGGTGAATATCATCTCATATCATAAGTCGAAGTTAAGTCTCTATAAAAGCTGCAAATATCATTTAAGCTAAATGAGATCTATTTTAATTAATTCTCGATATCCTCACGAACATTTTGAGACCACTTCCATCAAATTTCTATCGACTCGATTTGAGATATTTCAATTTAATTGTGAATATCATCTCATATCATAGGTCGAAGTTAAATCTCTATAAAACCTGCAAATATCATTTAAGCTAAATGAGATCTATTTTAGTTAATTCTCGATATCCTCACGAACATTTTGAGACCACTTTCATCAATTTTCTATCGACTCGATTTGAGATATTACAATTTAATTGTGAATATCATCTCATATCATAGGTCGAAGTTAAATCTCTACAAAAGCTGCAAATATCATTTAAGCTAAATGAGATCTATTTTACTTAATTCCCGACATCCTCACGAACATTTCGAGACCACTTCGATCAAATTTCTATCGACTCGATTTGAGATATTTCAATTTAATGGTGAATATCATCTCATATCATAGGTCGAAGTTAAATCTCTATAAAAGCTGCAAATATCATTTAAGCTAAATGAGATCTATTTTATTTCATTCTCGAAATCCTCACGAACATTTCGAGACCACTTCCATCAAATTTCTATCGACTCGATTTGAGATATTTCAATTTAATGGTGAATATCATCTCATATCATAGGTCGAAGTTAAATCTCTATAAAAGCTGCAAATATCATTTAAGCTAAATGAGATCTATTTTATTTAATTCTCAATATCCTCACGAACATTTTGAGACTACCTTCATCAAATTTCTATCGACTCGATTTGAGATATTACAATTTAATTGTGAATATCATCTCATATCATAGGTCGAAGTTAAATCTCTACAAAAGCTGCAAATATCATTTAAGCTAAATGAGATCTATTTTACTTAATTCCCGACATCCTCACGAACATTTTGAGACCACTTTCATCAAATTTCTATCGACTCGATTTGAGATATTTCAATTTAATTGTGAATATCATCTCATATCATAGGTCGAAGTTAAATCTCTATAAAAGCTGCAAATATCATTTAAGCTAAATGAGATCTATTTTATTTAATTCTCAATACCCTCACGAACATTTTGGGACTACTTTCATCAAATTTCTATCGACTCGGTTTGAGATATTTCAATTTAATGGTGAATATCATCTCATATCATAGGTCGAAGTTAAATCTCTATAAAAGCTGCAAATATCATTTAAGCTAAATGAGATCTATTTTACTTAATTCCCGACATCCTCACGAACATTTTGAGACCACTTCGATCAAATTTCTATCGACTCGATTTGAGATATTTCAATTTAATGGTGAATATCATCTCATATCATAGGTCGAAGTTAAATATCTATAAAAGCTGCAAATATCATTTAAGCTAAATGAGATCTATTTTATTTCATTCTCGAAATCCTCACGAACATTTTGAGACCACGTCGATCAAATTTCTATCGACTCGATTTGAGATATTTCAATTTAATGGTGAATATCATCTCATATCATAGGTCGAAGTTAAATCTCTATAAAAGCTGCAAATATCATTTAAGCTAAATGAGATCTATTTTATTTAATTCTCGAAATCCTCACGAACATTTTGAGACTACTTCCATCAAATTTCTATCGACTCGATTTGAGATATTACAATTTAATGGTGAATATCATCTCATATCATAGGTCGAAGTTAAATCTCTACAAAAGCTGCAAATATCATTTAAGCTAAATGAGATCTATTTTACTTAATTCCCGACATCCTCACGAACATTTTGAGACCACTTTCATCAAATTTCTATCGACTCGATTTGAGATATTTCAATTTAATGGTGAATATCATCTCATATCATAGGTCGAAGTTAAATCTCTATAAAAGCTGCAAATATCATTTAAGCTAAATGAGATCTATTTTATTTAATTCTCAATATCCTCACGAACATTTTGGGACTACTTTCATCAAATTTCTATCGACTCGATTTGAGATATTTCAATTTAATGGTGAATATCATCTCATATCATAGGTCGAAGTTAAATCTCTACAAAAGCTGCAAATATCATTTAACCTAAATGAGATCTATTTTAGTTAATTCTCGATATCCTCACGAACATTTTGAGACCACTTCGATCAAATTTCTAGCGACTCGATTTGAGATATTTCAATTTAATGGTGAATATCATCTCATATCATAGGTCGAAGTTAAATCTCTATAAAAGCTGCAAATATCATTTAAGCTAAATGAGATCTATTTTAATTAATTCTCGATATCCTTACGAAGATTTTGAGACCACTTCCATCAAATTTCTATCGACTCGATTTGAGATATTTCAATTTAATGGTGAATATCATCTCATATCATAGGTCGAAGTTAAATCTCTATAAAAGCTGCAAATATCATTTAAGCTAAATGAGATCTATTTTAGTTAATTCTCGATATCCTTACGAACATTTTGAGACCACTTCCATCAAATTTCTATCGACTCGATTTGAGATATTTCAATTTAATGGTGAATATCATCTCATATCATAGGTCGATGTTAAATCTCTATAAAAGCTGCAAATATCATTTAAGCTAAATGAGATCTATTTTACTTAATTCCCGACATCCTCACGAACATTTTGAGACCACTTTCATCAAATTTCTATCGACTTGATTTGAGATATTTCAATTTAATGGTGAATATCATCTCATATCATAGGTCGAAGTTAAATCTCTATAAAAGCTGCAAATATCATTTAAGCTAAATGAGATCTATTTTAATTAATTCTCGATATCCTCACGAACATTTTGAGACCACTTCCATCAAATTTCTATCGACTCGATTTGAGATATTTCAATTTAATGGTGAATATCATCTCATATCATAGGTCGAAGTTAAATCTCTATAAAAGCTGCAAATATCATTTAAGCTAAATGAGATCTATTTTACTTAATTCCCGACATCCTCACGAACATTTTGAGACCACTTCGATCAAATTTCTATCGACTCGATTTGAGATATTTCAATTTAATGGTGAATATCATCTCATATCATAGGTCGAAGTTAAATATCTATAAAAGCTGCAAATATCATTTAAGCTAAATGAGATCTATTTTATTTCATTCTCGAAATCCTCACGAACATTTTGAGACCACTTCGATCAAATTTCTATCGACTCGATTTGAGATATTTCAATTTAATGGTGAATATCATCTCATATCATAGGTCGAAGTTAAATCTCTATAAAAGCTGCAAATATCATTTAAGCTAAATGAGATCTATTTTATTTAATTCTCGAAATCCTCACGAACATTTTGAGACCACTTCCATCAAATTTCTATCGACTCGATTTGAGATATTTCAATTTAATGGTGAATATCATCTCATATCATAGGTCGAAGTTAAATCTCTATAAAAGCTGCAAATATCATTTAAGCTAAATGAGATCTATTTTATTTAATTCTCAATATCCTCACGAACATTTTGAGACTACTTTCATCAAATTTCTATCGACTCGATTTGAGATATTACAATTTAATGGTGAATATCATCTCATATCATAGGTCGAAGTTAAATCTCTACAAAAGCTGCAAATATCATTTAAGCTAAATGAGATCTATTTTACTTAATTCCCGACATCCTCACGAACATTTTGAGACCACTTTCATCAAATTTCTATCGACTCGATTTGAGATATTTCAATTTAATGGTGAATATCATCTCATATCATAGGTCGAAGTTAAATCTCTATAAAAGCTGCAAATATCATTTAAGCTAAATGAGATCTATTTTATTTAATTCTCAATGTCCTCACGAACATTTTGGGACTACTTTCATCAAATTTCTATCGACTCGATTTGAGATATTTCAATTTAATGGTGAATATCATCTCATATCATAGGTCGAAGTTAAATCTCTACAAAAGCTGCAAATATCATTTAACCTAAATGAGATCTATTTTAGTTAATTCTCGATATCCTCACGAACATTTTGAGACCACTTCCATCAAATTTCTATCGACTCGGTTTGAGATATTTCAATTTAATGGTGAATATCATCTCATATCATAGGTCGAAGTTAAATCTCTATAAAAGCTGCAAATATCATTTAAGCTAAATGAGATCTATTTTAATTAATTCTCGATATCCTTACGAAGATTTTGAGACCACTTCCATCAAATTTCTATCGACTCGATTTGAGATATTTCAATTTAATGGTGAATATCATCTCATATCATAGGTCGATGTTAAATCTCTATAAAAGCTGCAAATATCATTTAAGCTAAATGAGATCTATTCTAATTAATTCTCGATATCCTTACGAACATTTTGAGACCACTTCCATCAAATTTCTATCGACTCGATTTGAGATATTTCAATTTAATGGTGAATATCATCTCATATCATAGGTCGAAGTTAAATCTCTATAAAAGCTGCAAATATCATTTAAGCTAAATGAGATCTATTCTAATTAATTCCCGATATCCTCACGAACATTTTGAGACCACTTCCATCAAATTTCTATCGACTCGATTTGAGATATTTCAATTTAATGGTGAATATCATCTCATATCATAGGTCGAAGTTAAATCTCTATAAAAGCTGCAAATATCATTTAAGCTAAATGAGATCTATTTTACTTAATTCCCGACATCCTCACGAACATTTTGAGACCACTTTCATCAAATTTCTATCGACTTGATTTGAGATATTTCAATTTAATGGTGAATATCATCTCATATCATAGGTCGAAGTTAAATCTCTATAAAAGCTGCAAATATCATTTAAGCTAAATGAGATCTATTTTAATTAATTCTCGATATCCTCACGAACATTTTGAGACCACTTCCATCAAATTTCTATCGACTCGATTTGAGATATTTCAATTTAATGGTGAATATCATCTCATATCATAGGTCGAAGTTAAATCTCTATAAAACCTGCAAATATCATTTAAGCTAAATGAGATCTATTCTAATTAATTCCCGATATCCTCACGAACATTTTGAGACCACTTCCATCAAATTTCTATCGACTCGATTTGAGATATTTCAATTTAATGGTGAATATCATCTCATATCATAGGTCGAAGTTAAATCTCTATAAAAGCTGCAAATATCATTTAAGCTAAATGAGATCTATTTTACTTAATTCCCGACATCCTCACGAACATTTTGAGACCACTTTCATCAAATTTCTATCGACTTGATTTGAGATATTTCAATTTAATGGTGAATATCATCTCATATCATAGGTCGAAGTTAAATCTCTATAAAAGCTGCAAATATCATTTAAGCTAAATGAGATCTATTTTAATTAATTCTCGATATCCTCACGAACATTTTGAGACCACTTCCATCAAATTTCTATCGACTCGATTTGAGATATTTCAATTTAATGGTGAATATCATCTCATATCATAGGTCGAAGTTAAATCTCTATAAAACCTGCAAATATCATTTAAGCTAAATGAGATCTATTTTAATTAATTCTCGATATCCTCACGAACATTTCGAGACCACTTTCATCAATTTTCTATCGACTCGATTTGAGATATTACAATTTAATTGTGAATATCATCTCATATCATAGGTCGAAGTTAAATCTCTACAAAAGCTGCAAATATCATTTAAGCTAAATGAGATCTATTTTACTTAATTCCCGACATCCTCACGAACATTTTGAGACCACTTCGATCAAATTTCTATCGACTCGATTTGAGATATTTCAATTTAATGGTGAATATCATCTCATATCATAGGTCGAAGTTAAATCTCTATAAAAGCTGCAAATATCATTTAAGCTAAATGAGATCTATTTTAATTAATTCTCGATATCCTCACGAACATTTTGAGACCACTTTCATCAATTTTCTATCGACTCGATTTGAGATATTACAATTTAATTGTGAATATCATCTCATATCATAGGTCGAAGTTAAATCTCTACAAAAGCTGCAAATATCATTTAAGCTAAATGAGATCTATTTTACTTAATTCCCGACATCCTCACGAACATTTTGAGACCACTTCGATCAAATTTCTAGCGACTCGATTTGAGATATTTCAATTTAATGGTGAATATCATCTCATATCATAGGTCGAAGTTAAATCTCTATAAAAGCTGCAAATATCATTTAAGCTAAATGAGATCTATTTTAATTAATTCTCGATATCCTTACGAACATTTTGAGACCACTTCCATCAAATTTCTATCGACTCGATTTGAGATATTTCAATTTAATGGTGAATATCATCTCATATCATAGGTCGAAGTTAAATCTCTATAAAAGCTACAAATATCATTTAAGCTAAATGAGATCTATTTTAATTAATTCTCGATATCCTTACGAACATTTTGAGACCACTTCCATCAAATTTCTATCGACTCGATTTGAGATATTTCAATTTAATGGTGAATATCATCTCATATCATAGGTCGATGTTAAATCTCTATAAAAGCTGCAAATATCATTTAAGCTAAATGAGATCTCTTCTAATTAATTCCCGATATCCTCACGAACATTTTGAGACCACTTCCATCAAATTTCTATCGACTCGATTTGAGATATTTCAATTTAATGGTGAATATCATCTCATATCATAGGTCGAAGTTAAATCTCTATAAAAGCTGCAAATATCATTTAAGCTAAATGAGATCTATTTTACTTAATTCCCGACATCCTCACGAACATTTTGAGACCACTTTCATCAAATTTCTATCGACCTGATTTGAGATATTTCAATTTAATGGTGAATATCATCTCATATCATAGGTCGAAGTTAAATCTCTATAAAAGCTGCAAATATCATTTAAGCTAAATGAGATCTATTTTAATTAATTCTCGATATCCTCACGAACATTTTGAGACCACTTCCATCAAATTTCTATCGACTCGATTTGAGATATTTCAATTTAATGGTGAATATCATCTCATATCATAGGTCGAAGTTAAATCTCTATAAAACCTGCAAATATCATTTAAGCTAAATGAGATCTATTTTAATTAATTCTCGATATCCTCACGAACATTTTGAGACCACTTTCATCAATTTTCTATCGACTCGATTTGAGATATTACAATTTAATTGTGAATATCATCTCATATCATAGGTCGAAGTTAAATCTCTATAAAAGCTGCAAATATCATTTAAGCTAAATGAGATCTATTTTAATTAATTCTCGATATCCTCACGAACATTTTGAGACCACTTCCATCAAATTTCTATCGACTCGATTTGAGATATTTCAATTTAATGGTGAATATCATCTCATATCATAGGTCGAAGTTAAATCTCTATAAAAGCTGCAAATATCATTTAAGCTAAATGAGATCTATTTTAATTAATTCTCGATATCCTCACGAACATTTTGAGACCACTTCCATCAAATTTCTATCGACTCGATTTGAGATATTTCAATTTAATGGTGAATATCATCTCATATCATAGGTCGAAGTTAAATCTCTATAAAAGCTGCAAATATCATTTAAGCTAAATGAGATCTATTTTAATTAATTCTCGATATCCTTACGAACATTTTGAGACCACTTCCATCAAATTTCTATCGACTCGATTTGAGATATTTCAATTTAATGGTGAATATCATCTCATATCATAGGTCGATGTTAAATCTCTATAAAAGCTGCAAATATCATTTAAGCTAAATAAGATCTCTTCTAATTAATTCCCGATATCCTCACGAACATTTTGAGACCACTTCCATCAAATTTCTATCGACTCGATTTGAGATATTTCAATTTAATGGTGAATATCATCTCATATCATAGGTCGAAGTTAAATCTCTATAAAAGCTGCAAATATCATTTAAGCTAAATGAGATCTATTTTACTTAATTCCCGACATCCTCACGAACATTTTGAGACCACTTTCATCAAATTTCTATCGACTTGATTTGAGATATTTCAATTTAATGGTGAATATCATCTCATATCATAGGTCGAAGTTAAATCTCTATAAAAGCTGCAAATATCATTTAAGCTAAATGAGATCTATTTTAATTAATTCTCGATATCCTCACGAACATTTTGAGACCACTTCCATCAAATTTCTATCGACTCGATTTGAGATATTTCAATTTAATGGTGAATATCATCTCATATCATAGGTCGAAGTTAAATCTCTATAAAACCTGCAAATATCATTTAAGCTAAATGAGATCTATTTTAATTAATTCTCGATATCCTCACGAACATTTTGAGATCACTTTCATCAATTTTCTATCGACTCGATTTGAGATATTACAATTTAATTGTGAATATCATCTCATATCATAGGTCGAAGTTAAATCTCTATAAAAGCTGCAAATATCATTTAAGCTAAATGAGATCTATTTTAATTAATTCTCGATATCCTCACGAACATTTTGAGACCACTTCCATCAAATTTCTATCGACTCGATTTGAGATATTTCAATTTAATGGTGAATATCATCTCATATCATAGGTCGAAGTTAAATCTCTATAAAAGCTGCAAATATCATTTAAGCTAAATGAGATCTATTTTAATTAATTCTCGATATCCTCACGAACATTTTGAGACCACTTCCATCAAATTTCTATCGACTCGATTTGAGATATTTCAATTTAATGGTGAATATCATCTCATATCATAGGTCGAAGTTAAATCTCTATAAAACCTGCAAATATCATTTAAGCTAAATGAGATCTATTCTAATTAATTCCCGATATCCTCACGAACATTTTGAGACCACTTCCATCAAATTTCTATCGACTCGATTTGAGATATTTCAATTTAATGGTGAATATCATCTCATATCATAGGTCGAAGTTAAATCTCTATAAAAGCTGCAAATATCATTTAAGCTAAATGAGATCTATTTTACTTAATTCCCGACATCCTCACGAACATTATGAGACCACTTTCATCAAATTTCTATCGACTTGATTTGAGATATTTCAATTTAATGGTGAATATCATCTCATATCATAGGTCGAAGTTAAATCTCTATAAAAGCTGCAAATATCATTTAAGCTAAATGAGATCTATTTTAATTAATTCTCGATATCCTCACGAACATTTTGAGACCACTTCCATCAAATTTCTATCGACTCGATTTGAGATATTTCAATTTAATGGTGAATATCATCTCATATCATAGGTCGAAGTTAAATCTCTATAAAACCTGCAAATATCATTTAAGCTAAATGAGATCTATTTTAATTAATTCTCGATATCCTCACGAACATTTTGAGACCACTTTCATCAATTTTCTATCGACTCGATTTGAGATATTACAATTTAATTGTGAATATCATCTCATATCATAGGTCGAAGTTAAATCTCTACAAAAGCTGCAAATATCATTTAAGCTAAATGAGATCTATTTTACTTAATTCCCGACATCCTCACGAACATTTTGAGACCACTTCGATCAAATTTCTATCGACTCGATTTGAGATATTTCAATTTAATGGTGAATATCATCTCATATCATAGGTCGAAGTTAAATCTCTATAAAAGCTGCAAATATCATTTAAGCTAAATGAGATCTATTTTAATTAATTCTCGATATCCTCACGAACATTTTGAGACCACTTTCATCAATTTTCTATCGACTCGATTTGAGATATTACAATTTAATTGTGAATATCATCTCATATCATAGGTCGAAGTTAAATCTCTATAAAAGCTGCAAATATCATTTAAGCTAAATGAGATCTATTTTATTTCATTCTCGAAATCCTCACGAACATTTTGAGACCACTTCCATCAAATTTCTATCGACTCGATTTGAGATATTTCAATTTAATGGTGAATATCATCTCATATCATAGGTCGATGTTAAATCTCTATAAAAGCTGCAAATATCATTTAAGCTAAATGAGATCTCTTCTAATTAATTCCCGATATCCTCACGAACATTTTGAGACCACTTCCATCAAATTTCTATCGACTCGATTTGAGATATTTCAATTTAATGGTGAATATCATCTCATATCATAGGTCGAAGTTAAATCTCTATAAAAGCTGCAAATATCATTTAAGCTAAATGAGATCTATTTTACTTAATTCCCGACATCCTCACGAACATTTTGAGACCACTTTCATCAAATTTCTATCGACTTGATTTGAGATATTTCAATTTAATGGTGAATATCATCTCATATCATAGGTCGAAGTTAAATCTCTATAAAAGCTGCAAATATCATTTAAGCTAAATGAGATCTATTTTAATTAATTCTCGATATCCTCACGAACATTTTGAGACCACTTCCATCAAATTTCTATCGACTCGATTTGAGATATTTCAATTTAATGGTGAATATCATCTCATATCATAGGTCGAAGTTAAATCTCTATAAAACCTGCAAATATCATTTAAGCTAAATGAGATCTATTTTAATTAATTCTCGATATCCTCACGAACATTTTGAGACCACTTCCATCAAATTTCTATCGACTCGATTTGAGATATTTCAATTTAATGGTGAATATCATCTCATATCATAGGTCGAAGTTAAATCTCTATAAAAGCTGCAAATATCATTTAAGCTAAATGAGATCTATTTTAATTAATTCTCGATATCCTTACGAACATTTTGAGACCACTTCCATCAAATTTCTATCGACTCGATTTGAGATATTTCAATTTAATGGTGAATATCATCTCATATCATAGGTCGATGTTAAATCTCTATAAAAGCTGCAAATATCATTTAAGCTAAATGAGATCTCTTCTAATTAATTCCCGATATCCTCACGAACATTTTGAGACCACTTCCATCAAATTTCTATCGACTCGATTTGAGATATTTCAATTTAATGGTGAATATCATCTCATATCATAGGTCGAAGTTAAATCTCTATAAAAGCTGCAAATATCATTTAAGCTAAATGAGATCTATTTTACTTAATTCCCGACATCCTCACGAACATTTTGAGACCACTTTCATCAAATTTCTATCGACTTGATTTGAGATATTTCAATTTAATGGTGAATATCATCTCATATCATAGGTCGAAGTTAAATCTCTATAAAAGCTGCAAATATCATTTAAGCTAAATGAGATCTATTTTAATTAATTCTCGATATCCTCACGAACATTTTGAGACCACTTCCATCAAATTTCTATCGACTCGATTTGAGATATTTCAATTTAATGGTGAATATCATCTCATATCATAGGTCGAAGTTAAATCTCTATAAAACCTGCAAATATCATTTAAGCTAAATGAGATCTATTTTAATTAATTCTCGATATCCTCACGAACATTTTGAGACCACTTTCATCAATTTTCTATCGACTCGATTTGAGATATTACAATTTAATTGTGAATATCATCTCATATCATAGGTCGAAGTTAAATCTCTATAAAAGCTGCAAATATCATTTAAGCTAAATGAGATCTATTTTAATTAATTCTCGATATCCTCACGAACATTTTGAGACCACTTCCATCAAATTTCTATCGACTCGATTTGAGATATTTCAATTTAATGGTGAATATCATCTCATATCATAGGTCGAAGTTAAATCTCTATAAAAGCTGCAAATATCATTTAAGCTAAATGAGATCTATTTTAATTAATTCTCGATATCCTCACGAACATTTTGAGACCACTTCCATCAAATTTCTATCGACTCGATTTGAGATATTTCAATTTAATGGTGAATATCATCTCATATCATAGGTCGAAGTTAAATCTCTATAAAACCTGCAAATATCATTTAAGCTAAATGAGATCTATTCTAATTAATTCCCGATATCCTCACGAACATTTTGAGACCACTTCCATCAAATTTCTATCGACTCGATTTGAGATATTTCAATTTAATGGTGAATATCATCTCATATCATAGGTCGAAGTTAAATCTCTATAAAAGCTGCAAATATCATTTAAGCTAAATGAGATCTATTTTACTTAATTCCCGACATCCTCACGAACATTTTGAGACCACTTTCATCAAATTTCTATCGACTTGATTTGAGATATTTCAATTTAATGGTGAATATCATCTCATATCATAGGTCGAAGTTAAATCTCTATAAAAGCTGCAAATATCATTTAAGCTAAATGAGATCTATTTTAATTAATTCTCGATATCCTCACGAACATTTTGAGACCACTTCCATCAAATTTCTATCGACTCGATTTGAGATATTTCAATTTAATGGTGAATATCATCTCATATCATAGGTCGAAGTTAAATCTCTATAAAACCTGCAAATATCATTTAAGCTAAATGAGATCTATTTTAATTAATTCTCGATATCCTCACGAACATTTTGAGACCACTTTCATCAATTTTCTATCGACTCGATTTGAGATATTACAATTTAATTGTGAATATCATCTCATATCATAGGTCGAAGTTAAATCTCTACAAAAGCTGCAAATATCATTTAAGCTAAATGAGATCTATTTTACTTAATTCCCGACATCCTCACGAACATTTTGAGACCACTTCGATCAAATTTCTATCGACTCGATTTGAGATATTTCAATTTAATGGTGAATATCATCTCATATCATAGGTCGAAGTTAAATCTCTATAAAAGCTGCAAATATCATTTAAGCTAAATGAGATCTATTTTAATTAATTCTCGATATCCTCACGAACATTTTGAGACCACTTTCATCAATTTTCTATCGACTCGATTTGAGATATTACAATTTAATTGTGAATATCATCTCATATCATAGGTCGAAGTTAAATCTCTACAAAAGCTGCAAATATCATTTAAGCTAAATGAGATCTATTTTACTTAATTCCCGACATCCTCACGAACATTTTGAGACCACTTCGATCAAATTTCTAGCGACTCGATTTGAGATATTTCAATTTAATGGTGAATATCATCTCATATCATAGGTCGAAGTTAAATCTCTATAAAAGCTGCAAATATCATTTAAGCTAAATGAGATCTATTTTAGTTAATTCTCGATATCCTTACGAACATTTTGAGACCACTTCCATCAAATTTCTATCGACTCGATTTGAGATATTTCAATTTAATGGTGAATATCATCTCA
This sequence comes from Physocephala rufipes, assembly GCA_963966595.1. NCBI lineage: Eukaryota > Metazoa > Arthropoda > Insecta > Diptera > Conopidae > Physocephala > Physocephala rufipes. The sequence continues at coordinate 83,475 of OZ016501.1, read as the reverse complement.
TATCATAGGTCGAAGTTAAATCTCTATAAAAGCTGCAAATATCATTTAAGCTAAATGAGATCTATTTTAATTAATTCTCGATATCCTTACGAACATTTTGAGACCACTTCCATCAAATTTCTATCGACTCGATTTGAGATATTTCAATTTAATTGTGAATATCATCTCATATCATAGGTCGATGTTAAATCTCTATAAAAGCTGCAAATATCATTTAAGCTAAATGAGATCTATTCTAATTAATTCCCGATATCCTCACGAACATTTTGAGACCACTTCCATCAAATTTCTATCGACTCGATTTGAGATATTTCAATTTAATGGTGAATATCATCTCATATCATAGGTCGAAGTTAAATCTCTATAAAAGCTGCAAATATCATTTAAGCTAAATGAGATCTATTTTACTTAATTCCCGACATCCTCACGAACATTTTGAGACCACTTTCATCAAATTTCTATCGACTTGATTTGAGATATTTCAATTTAATGGTGAATATCATCTCATATCATAGGTCGAAGTTAAATCTCTACAAAAGCTGCAAATATCATTTAAGCTAAATGAGATCTATTTTACTTAATTCCCGACATCCTCACGAACATTTTGAGACCACTTCGATCAAATTTCTATCGACTCGATTTGAGATATTTCAATTTAATGGTGAATATCATCTCATATCATAGGTCGAAGTTAAATCTCTATAAAAGCTGCAAATATCATTTAAGCTAAATGAGATCTATTTTAATTAATTCTCGATATCCTCACGAACATTTTGAGACCACTTCCATCAAATTTCTATCGACTCGATTTGAGATATTTCAATTTAATGGTGAATATCATCTCATATCATAGGTCGAAGTTAAATCTCTATAAAACCTGCAAATATCATTTAAGCTAAATGAGATCTATTTTAATTAATTCTCGATATCCTCACGAACATTTTGAGACCACTTTCATCAATTTTCTATCGACTCGATTTGAGATATTACAATTTAATTGTGAATATCATCTCATATCATAGGTCGAAGTTAAATCTCTACAAAAGCTGCAAATATCATTTAAGCTAAATGAGATCTATTTTACTTAATTCCCGACATCCTCACGAACATTTTGAGACCACTTCGATCAAATTTCTATCGACTCGATTTGAGATATTTCAATTTAATGGTGAATATCATCTCATATCATAGGTCGAAGTTAAATCTCTATAAAAGCTGCAAATATCATTTAAGCTAAATGAGATCTATTTTATTTCATTCTCGAAATCCTCACGAACATTTCGAGACCACTTCCATCAAATTTCTATCGACTCGGTTTGAGATATTTCAATTTAATGGTGAATATCATCTCATATCATAGGTCGAAGTTAAATCTCTATAAAAGCTGCAAATATCATTTAAGCTAAATGAGATCTATTTTATTTAATTCTCGAAATCCTCACGAACATCTTGAGACCACTTCCATCAAATTTCTATCGACTCGATTTGAGATATTTCAATTTAATGGTGAATATCATCTCATATCATAGGTCGAAGTTAAATCTCTATAAAAGCTGCAAATATCATTTAAGCTAAATGAGATCTATTTTATTTAATTCTCAATATCCTCACGAACATTTTGAGACTACCTTCATCAAATTTCTATCGACTCGATTTGAGATATTACAATTTAATTGTGAATATCATCTCATATCATAGGTCGAAGTTAAATCTCTACAAAAGCTGCAAATATCATTTAAGCTAAATGAGATCTATTTTACTTAATTCCCGACATCCTCACGAACATTTTGAGACCACTTTCATCAAATTTCTATCGACTCGATTTGAGATATTTCAATTTAATTGTGAATATCATCTCATATCATAGGTCGAAGTTAAATCTCTATAAAAGCTGCAAATATCATTTAAGCTAAATGAGATCTATTTTATTTAATTCTCAATATCCTCACGAACATTTTGGGACTACTTTCATCAAATTTCTATCGACTCGATTTGAGATATTTCAATTTAATGGTGAATATCATCTCATATCATAGGTCGAAGTTAAATCTCTACAAAAGCTGCAAATATCATTTAACCTAAATGAGATCTATTTTAGTTAATTCTCGATATCCTCACGAACATTTTGAGACCACTTCCATCAAATTTCTGTCGACTCGGTTTGAGATATTTCAATTTAATGGTGAATATCATCTCATATCATAGGTCGAAGTTAAATCTCTATAAAAGCTGCAAATATCATTTAAGCTAAATGAGATCTATTTTACTTAATTCCCGACATCCTCACGAACATTTTGAGACCACTTCGATCAAATTTCTATCGACTCGATTTGAGATATTTCAATTTAATGGTGAATATCATCTCATATCATAGGTCGAAGTTAAATCTCTATAAAAGCTGCAAATATCATTTAAGCTAAATGAGATCTATTTTATTTCATTCTCGAAATCCTCACGAACATTTTGAGACCACTTCCATCAAATTTCTATCGACTCGATTTGAGATATTTCAATTTAATGGTGAATATCATCTCATATCATAGGTCGAAGTTAAATCTCTATAAAAGCTGCAAATATCATTTAAGCTAAATGAGATCTATTTTATTTAATTCTCAATATCCTCACGAACATTTTGAGACTACCTTCATCAAATTTCTATCGACTCGATTTGAGATATTACAATTTAATTGTGAATATCATCTCATATCATAGGTCGAAGTTAAATCTCTACAAAAGCTGCAAATATCATTTAAGCTAAATGGGATCTATTTTACTTAATTCCCGACATCCTCACGAACATTTTGAGACCACTTTCATCAAATTTCTATCGACTCGATTTGAGATATTTCAATTTAATTGTGAATATCATCTCATATCATAGGTCGAAGTTAAATCTCTATAAAAGCTGCAAATATCATTTAAGCTAAATGAGATCTATTTTATTTAATTCTCAATATCCTCACGAACATTTTGGGACTACTTTCATCAAATTTCTATCGACTCGATTTGAGATATTTCAATTTAATGGTGAATATCATCTCATATCATAGGTCGAAGTTAAATCTCTACAAAAGCTGCAAATATCATTTAACCTAAATGAGATCTATTTTAGTTAATTCTCGATATCCTCACGAACATTTTGAGACCACTTCCATCAAATTTCTGTCGACTCGGTTTGAGATATTTCAATTTAATGGTGAATATCATCTCATATCATAGGTCGAAGTTAAATCTCTATAAAAGCTGCAAATATCATTTAAGCTAAATGAGATCTATTTTACTTAATTCCCGACATCCTCACGAACATTTTGAGACCACTTCGATCAAATTTCTATCGACTCGATTTGAGATATTTCAATTTAATGGTGAATATCATCTCATATCATAGGTCGAAGTTAAATCTCTATAAAAGCTGCAAATATCATTTAAGCTAAATGAGATCTATTTTATTTCATTCTCGAAATCCTCACGAACATTTTGAGACCACTTCCATCAAATTTCTATCGACTCGATTTGAGATATTTCAATTTAATGGTGAATATCATCTCATATCATAGGTCGAAGTTAAATCTCTATAAAAGCTGCAAATATCATTTAAGCTAAATGAGATCTATTTTATTTAATTCTCAATATCCTCACGAACATTTTGAGACTACTTTCATCAAATTTCTATCGACTCGATTTGAGATATTACAATTTAATGGTGAATATCATCTCATATCATAGGTCGAAGTTAAATCTCTACAAAAGCTGCAAATATCATTTAAGCTAAATGAGATCTATTTTACTTAATTCCCGACATCCTCACGAACATTTTGAGACCACTTTCATCAAATTTCTATCGACTCAATTTGAGATATTTCAATTTAATGGTGAATATCATCTCATATCATAGGTCGAAGTTAAATCTCTATAAAAGCTGCAAATATCATTTAAGCTAAATGAGATCTATTTTATTTAATTCTCAATATCCTCACGAACATTTTGGGACTACTTTCATCAAATTTCTATCGACTCGATTTGAGATATTTCAATTTAATGGTGAATATCATCTCATATCATAGGTCGAAGTTAAATCTCTACAAAAGCTGCAAATATCATTTAACCTAAATGAGATCTATTTTAGTTAATTCTCGATATCCTCACGAACATTTTGAGACCACTTCCATCAAATTTCTATCGACTCGGTTTGAGATATTTCAATTTAATGGTGAATATCATCTCATATCATAGGTCGAAGTTAAATCTCTATAAAAGCTGCAAATATCATTTAAGCTAAATGAGATCTATTTTATTTAATTCTCAATATCCTCACGAACATTTTGAGACTACTTTCATCAAATTTCTATCGACTCGATTTGAGATATTACAATTTAATGGTGAATATCATCTCATATCATAGGTCGAAGTTAAATCTCTACAAAAGCTGCAAATATCATTTAAGCTAAATGAGATCTATTTTACTTAATTCCCGACATCCTCACGAACATTTTGAGACCACTTTCATCAAATTTCTATCGACTCGATTTGAGATATTTCAATTTAATGGTGAATATCATCTCATATCATAGGTCGAAGTTAAATCTCTATAAAAGCTGCAAATATCATTTAAGCTAAATGAGATCTATTTTATTTAATTCTCAATATCCTCACGAACATTTTGGGACTACTTTCATCAAATTTCTATCGACTCGATTTGAGATATTTCAATTTAATGGTGAATATCATCTCATATCATAGGTCGATGTTAAATCTCTATAAAAGCTGCAAATATCATTTAAGCTAAATGAGATCTATTCTAATTAATTCCCGATATCCTCACGAACATTTTGAGACCACTTTCATCAAATTTCTATCGACTCAATTTGAGATATTTCAATTTAATGGTGAATATCATCTCATATCATAGGTCGAAGTTAAATCTCTATAAAAGCTGCAAATATCATTTAAGCTAAATGAGATCTATTTTATTTAATTCTCAATATCCTCACGAACATTTTGGGACTACTTTCATCAAATTTCTATCGACTCGATTTGAGATATTTCAATTTAATGGTGAATATCATCTCATATCATAGGTCGAAGTTAAATCTCTACAAAAGCTGCAAATATCATTTAACCTAAATGAGATCTATTTTAGTTAATTCTCGATATCCTCACGAACATTTTGAGACCACTTCCATCAAATTTCTATCGACTCGGTTTGAGATATTTCAATTTAATGGTGAATATCATCTCATATCATAGGTCGAAGTTAAATCTCTATAAAAGCTGCAAATATCATTTAAGCTAAATGAGATCTATTTTATTTAATTCTCAATATCCTCACGAACATTTTGAGACTACTTTCATCAAATTTCTATCGACTCGATTTGAGATATTACAATTTAATGGTGAATATCATCTCATATCATAGGTCGAAGTTAAATCTCTACAAAAGCTGCAAATATCATTTAAGCTAAATGAGATCTATTTTACTTAATTCCCGACATCCTCACGAACATTTTGAGACCACTTTCATCAAATTTCTATCGACTCAATTTGAGATATTTCAATTTAATGGTGAATATCATCTCATATCATAGGTCGAAGTTAAATCTCTATAAAAGCTGCAAATATCATTTAAGCTAAATGAGATCTATTTTAATTAATTCTCGATATCCTTACGAACATTTTGAGACCACTTCCATCAAATTTCTATCGACTCGATTTGAGATATTTCAATTTAATGGTGAATATCATCTCATATCATAGGTCGATGTTAAATCTCTATAAAAGCTGCAAATATCATTTAAGCTAAATGAGATCTATTCTAATTAATTCCCGATATCCTCACGAACATTTTGAGACCACTTCCATCAAATTTCTATCGACTCGATTTGAGATATTTCAATTTAATGGTGAATATCATCTCATATCATAGGTCGAAGTTAAATCTCTATAAAAGCTGCAGATATCATTTAAGCTAAATGAGATCCATTTTATTTCATTCTCGAAATCCTCACGAACATTTTGAGACCACTTCCATCAAATTTCTATCGACTCGATTTGAGATATTTCAATTTAATGGTGAATATAAAAGCTGCAAATATCATTTAAGCTAAATGAGATCTATTTTATTTAATTCTCAATATCCTCACGAACATTTTGAGACTACTTTCATCAAATTTCTATCGACTCGATTTGAGATATTACAATTTAATGGTGAATATCATCTCATATCATAGGTCGAAGTTAAATCTCTACAAAAGCTGCAAATATCATTTAAGCTAAATGAGATCTATTTTACTTAATTCCCGACATCCTCACGAACATTTTGAGACCACTTTCATCAAATTTCTATCGACTCAATTTGAGATATTTCAATTTAATGGTGAATATCATCTCATATCATAGGTCGAAGTTAAATCTCTATAAAAGCTGCAAATATCATTTAAGCTAAATGAGATCTATTTTATTTAATTCTCAATATCCTCACGAACATTTTGGGACTACTTTCATCAAATTTCTATCGACTCGATTTGAGATATTTCAATTTAATGGTGAATATCATCTCATATCATAGGTCGAAGTTAAATCTCTACAAAAGCTGCAAATATCATTTAACCTAAATGAGATCTATTTTAGTTAATTCTCGATATCCTCACGAACATTTTGAGACCACTTCCATCAAATTTCTATCGACTCGGTTTGAGATATTTCAATTTAATGGTGAATATCATCTCATATCATAGGTCGAAGTTAAATCTCTATAAAAGCTGCAAATATCATTTAAGCTAAATGAGATCTATTTTAATTAATTCTCGATATCCTTACGAACATTTTGAGACCACTTCCATCAAATTTCTATCGACTCGATTTGAGATATTTCAATTTAATGGTGAATATCATCTCATATCATAGGTCGATGTTAAATCTCTATAAAAGCTGCAAATATCATTTAAGCTAAATGAGATATATTCTAATTAATTCCCGATATCCTCACGAACATTTTGAGACCACTTCCATCAAATTTCTATCGACTCGATTTGAGATATTTCAATTTAATGGTGAATATCATCTCATATCATAGGTCGAAGTTAAATCTCTATAAAAGCTGCAGATATCATTTAAGCTAAATGAGATCTATTTTACTTAATTCCCGACATCCTCACGAACATTTGAGACCACTTTCATCAAATTTCTATCGACTTGATTTGAGATATTTCAATTTAATGGTGAATATCATCTCATATCATAGGTCGAAGTTAAATCTCTACAAAAGCTGCAAATATCATTTAAGCTAAATGAGATCTATTTTAGTTAATTCTCGATATCCTCACGAACATTTTGAGACCACTTCCATCAAATTTCTATCGACTCGGTTTGAGATATTTCAATTTAATGGTGAATATCATCTCATATCATAGGTCGAAGTTAAATCTCTATAAAAGCTGCAAATATCATTTAAGCTAAATGAGATCTATTTTATTTCATTCTCGAAATCCTCACGAACATTTTGAGACCACTTCCATCAAATTTCTATCGACTCGATTTGAGATATTTCAATTTAATGGTGAATATCATCTCATATCATCGGTCGAAGTTAAATCTCTATAAAAGCTGCAAATATCATTTAAGCTAAATGAGATCTATTTTATTTAATTCTCGAAATCCTCACGAACATTTTGAGACCACTTCCATCAAATTTCTATCGACTCGATTTGAGATATTTCAATTTAATTGTGAATATCATCTCATATCATAGGTCGAAGTTAAATCTCTATAAAAGCTGCAAATATCATTTAAGCTAAATGAGATCTGTTTTATTTAATTCTCAATATCCTCACGAACATTTTGAGACTACTTTCATCAAATTTCTATCGACTCGATTTGAGATATTACAATTTAATTGTGAATATCATCTCATATCATAGGTCGAAGTTAAATCTCTACAAAAGCTGCAAATATCATTTAACCTAAATGGGATCTATTTTAGTTAATTCTCGATATCCTCACGAACATTTTGAGACCACTTCCATCAAATTTCTATCGACTCGGTTTGAGATATTTCAATTTAATGGTGAATATCATCTCATATCATAGGTCGAAGTTAAATCTCTATAAAAGCTGCAAATATCATTTAAGCTAAATGAGATCTATTTTAATTAATTCTCGATATCCTTACGAACATTTTGAGACCACTTCCATCAAATTTCTATCGACTCGATTTGAGATATTTCAATTTAATGGTGAATATCATCTCATATCATAGGTCGATGTTAAATCTCTATAAAAGCTGCAAATATCATTTAAGCTAAATGAGATCTATTCTAATTAATTCCCGATATCCTCACGAACATTTTGAGACCACTTCCATCAAATTTCTATCGACTCGATTTGAGATATTTCAATTTAATGGTGAATATCATCTCATATCATAGGTCGAAGTTAAATCTCTATAAAAGCTGCAGATATCATTTAAGCTAAATGAGATCTATTTTACTTAATTCCCGACATCCTCACGAACATTTTGAGACCACTTTCATCAAATTTCTATCGACTTGATTTGAGATATTTCAATTTAATGGTGAATATCATCTCATATCATAGGTCGAAGTTAAATCTCTATAAAAGCTGCAAATATCATTTAAGCTAAATGAGATCTATTTTATTTAATTCTCAATATCCTCACGAACATTTTGAGACTACTTTCATCAAATTTCTATCGACTCGATTTGAGATATTTCAATTTAATGGTGAATATCATCTCATATCATAGGTCGAAGTTAAATCTCTACAAAAGCTGCAAATATCATTTAACCTAAATGAGATCTATTTTAGTTAATTCTCGATATCCTCACGAACATTTTGAGACCACTTCCATCAAATTTCTATCGACTCGGTTTGAGATATTTCAATTTAATGGTGAATATCATCTCATATCATAGGTCGAAGTTAAATCTCTATAAAAGCTGCAAATATCATTTAAGCTAAATGAGATCTATTTTATTTCATTCTCGAAATCCTCACGAACATTTTGAGACCACTTCCATCAAATTTCTATCGACTCGATTTGAGATATTTCAATTTAATGGTGAATATCATCTCATATCATCGGTCGAAGTTAAATCTCTATAAAAGCTGCAAATATCATTTAAGCTAAATGAGATCTATTTTATTTAATTCTCGAAATCCTCACGAACATTTTGAGACCACTTCCATCAAATTTCTATCGACTCGATTTGAGATATTTCAATTTAATTGTGAATATCATCTCATATCATAGGTCGAAGTTAAATCTCTATAAAAGCTGCAAATATCATTTAAGCTAAATGAGATCTGTTTTATTTAATTCTCAATATCCTCACGAACATTTTGAGACTACTTTCATCAAATTTCTATCGACTCGATTTGAGATATTACAATTTAATTGTGAATATCATCTCATATCATAGGTCGAAGTTAAATCTCTACAAAAGCTGCAAATATCATTTAAGCTAAATGAGATCTATTTTACTTAATTCCCGACATCCTCACGAACATTTTGAGACCACTTTCATCAAATTTCTATCGACTCGATTTGAGATATTTCAATTTAATGGTGAATATCATCTCATATCATAGGTCGAAGTTAAATCTCTATAAAAGCTGCAAATATCATTTAAGCTAAATGAGATCTATTTTATTTAATTCTCAATATCCTCACGAACATTTTGGGACTACTTTCATCAAATTTCTATCGACTCGATTTGAGATATTTCAATTTAATGGTGAATATCATCTCATATCATAGGTCGAAGTTAAATCTCTACAAAAGCTGCAAATATCATTTAACCTAAATGAGATCTATTTTAGTTAATTCTCGATATCCTCACGAACATTTTGAGACTACTTCCATCAAATTTCTATCGACTCGATTTGAGATATTTCAATTTAATGGTGAATATCATCTCATATCATAGGTCGAAGTTAAATCTCTATAAAAGCTGCAAATATCATTTAAGCTAAATGAGATCTATTCTAATTAATTCCCGATATCCTCACGAACATTTGAGACCACTTCCATCAAATTTCTATCGACTCGATTTGAGATATTTCAATTTAATGGTGAATATCATCTCATATCATAGGTCGAAGTTAAATCTCTATAAAAGCTGCAAATATCATTTAAGCTAAATGAGATCTATTTTAATTAATTCTCGACATCCTCACGAACATTTGGAGACCACCATCATCAAATTTCTATCGACTCGATTTGAGATATTTCAATTTAATGGTGAATATCATCTCATATCATAGGTCGAAGTTAAATCTTTATAAAAGCTGCAAATATCATTTAAGCTAAATGAGATCTATTTTAATTAATTCTCGACATCCTCACGAACATTTGGAGACCACCATCATCAAATTTCTATCGACTCGATTTGAGATATTTCAATTTAATGGTGAATATCATCTCATATCATAGGTCGAAGTTAAATCTCTATAAAAGCTGCAAATATCATTTAAGCTAAATGAGATCTATTTTAGTTAATTCTCGATATCCTCACGAACATTTTGAGACCACTTCCATCAAATTTCTATCGACTCGGTTTGAGATATTTCAATTTAATGGTGAATATCATCTCATATCATAGGTCGAAGTTAAATCTCTATAAAAGCTGCAAATATCATTTAAGCTAAATGAGATCTATTTTATTTAATTCTCAATATCCTCACGAACATTTTGGGACTACTTTCATCAAATTTCTATCGACTCGATTTGAGATATTTCAATTTAATGGTGAATATCATCTCATATCATAGGTCGAAGTTAAATCTCTATAAAACCTGCAAATATCATTTAAGCTAAATGAGATCTATTTTAATTAATTCTCGATATCCTCACGAACATTTTGAGACCACTTTCATCAATTTTCTATCGACTCGATTTGAGATATTACAATTTAATTGTGAATATCATCTCATATCATAGGTCGAAGTTAAATCTCTACAAAAGCTGCAAATATCATTTAAGCTAAATGAGATCTATTTTACTTAATTCCCGACATCCTCACGAACATTTTGAGACCACTTCGATCAAATTTCTATCGACTCGATTTGAGATATTTCAATTTAATGGTGAATATCATCTCATATCATAGGTCGAAGTTAAATCTCTATAAAAGCTGCAAATATCATTTAAGCTAAATGAGATCTATTTTATTTCATTCTCGAAATCCTCACGAACATTTCGAGACCACTTCCATCAAATTTCTATCGACTCGATTTGAGATATTTCAATTTAATGGTGAATATCATCTCATATCATAGGTCGAAGTTAAATCTCTATAAAAGCTGCAAATATCATTTAAGCTAAATGAGATCTATTTTATTTAATTCTCGAAATCCTCACGAACATCTTGAGACCACTTCCATCAAATTTCTATCGACTCGATTTGAGATATTTCAATTTAATGGTGAATATCATCTCATATCATAGGTCGAAGTTAAATCTCTATAAAAGCTGCAAATATCATTTAAGCTAAATGAGATCTATTTTATTTAATTCTCAATATCCTCACGAACATTTTGAGACTACCTTCATCAAATTTCTATCGACTCGATTTGAGATATTACAATTTAATTGTGAATATCATCTCATATCATAGGTCGAAGTTAAATCTCTACAAAAGCTGCAAATATCATTTAAGCTAAATGAGATCTATTTTACTTAATTCCCGGCATCCTCACGAACATTTTGAGACCACTTTCATCAAATTTCTATCGACTCGATTTGAGATATTTCAATTTAATTGTGAATATCATCTCATATCATAGGTCGAAGTTAAATCTCTATAAAAGCTGCAAATATCATTTAAGCTAAATGAGATCTATTTTATTTAATTCTCAATATCCTCACGAACATTTTGGGACTACTTTCATCAAATTTCTATCGACTCGATTTGAGATATTTCAATTTAATGGTGAATATCATCTCATATCATAGGTCGAAGTTAAATCTCTACAAAAGCTGCAAATATCATTTAACCTAAATGAGATCTATTTTAGTTAATTCTCGATATCCTCACGAACATTTTGAGACCACTTCCATCAAATTTCTGTCGACTCGGTTTGAGATATTTCAATTTAATGGTGAATATCATCTCATATCATAGGTCGAAGTTAAATCTCTATAAAAGCTGCAAATATCATTTAAGCTAAATGGGATCTATTTTGTTTCATTCTCGAAATCCTCACGAACATTTTGAGACCACTTCCATCAAATTTCTATCGACTCGATTTGAGATATTTCAATTTAATGGTGAATATCATCTCATATCATAGGTCGAAGTTAAATCTCTATAAAAGCTGCAGATATCATTTAAGCTAAATGAGATCTATTTTACTTAATTCCCGACATCCTCACGAACATTTTGAGACCACTTTCATCAAATTTCTATCGACTTGATTTGAGATATTTCAATTTAATGGTGAATATCATCTCATATCATAGGTCGAAGTTAAATCTCTATAAAAGCTGCAAATATCATTTAAGCTAAATGAGATCTATTTTATTTAATTCTCAATATCCTCACGAACATTTTGGGACTACTTTCATCAAATTTCTATCGACTCGATTTGAGATATTTCAATTTAATGGTGAATATCATCTCATATCATAGGTCGAAGTTAAATCTCTACAAAAGCTGCAAATATCATTTAACCTAAATGAGATCTATTTTAGTTAATTCTCGATATCCTCACGAACATTTTGAGACCACTTCCATCAAATTTCTATCGACTCGATTTGAGATATTTCAATTTAATGGTGAATATCATCTCATATCATAGGTCGAAGTTAAATCTCTACAAAAGCTGCAAATATCATTTAACCTAAATGAGATCTATTTTAGTTAATTCTCGATATCCTCACGAACATTTTGAGACCACTTCCATCAAATTTCTGTCGACTCGGTTTGAGATATTTCAATTTAATGGTGAATATCATCTCATATCATAGGTCGAAGTTAAATCTCTATAAAAGCTGCAAATATCATTTAAGCTAAATGGGATCTATTTTATTTCATTCTCGAAATCCTCACGAACATTTTGAGACCACTTCCATCAAATTTCTATCGACTCGATTTGAGATATTTCAATTTAATGGTGAATATCATCTCATATCATAGGTCGAAGTTAAATCTCTATAAAAGCTGCAGATATCATTTAAGCTAAATGAGATCTATTTTACTTAATTCCCGACATCCTCACGAACATTTTGAGACCACTTTCATCAAATTTCTATCGACTTGATTTGAGATATTTCAATTTAATGGTGAATATCATCTCATATCATAGGTCGAAGTTAAATCTCTATAAAAGCTGCAAATATCATTTAAGCTAAATGAGATCTATTTTATTTAATTCTCAATATCCTCACGAACATTTTGGGACTACTTTCATCAAATTTCTATCGACTCGATTTGAGATATTTCAATTTAATGGTGAATATCATCTCATATCATAGGTCGAAGTTAAATCTCTATAAAAGCTGCAAATATCATTTAAGCTAAATGAGATCTATTTTATTTAATTCTCAATATCCTCACGAACATTTTGAGACTACTTTCATCAAATTTCTATTGACTCGATTTGAGATATTACAATTTAATGGTGAATATCATCTCATATCATAGGTCGAAGTTAAATCTCTACAAAAGCTGCAAATATCATTTAAGCTAAATGAGATCTATTTTACTTAATTCCCGACATCCTCACGAACATTTTGAGACCACTTTCATCAAATTTCTATCGACTCGATTTGAGATATTTCAATTTAATGGTGAATATCATCTCATATCATAGGTCGAAGTTAAATCTCTATAAAAGCTGCAAATATCATTTAAGCTAAATGAGATCTATTTTATTTAATTCTCAATATCCTCACGAACATTTTGGGACTACTTTCATCAAATTTCTATCGACTCGATTTGAGATATTTCAATTTAATGGTGAATATCATCTCATATCATAGGTCGAAGTTAAATCTCTACAAAAGCTGCAAATATCATTTAACCTAAATGAGATCTATTTTAGTTAATTCTCGATATCCTCACGAACATTTTGAGACCACTTCCATCAAATTTCTATCGACTCGATTTGAGATATTTCAATTTAATGGTGAATATCATCTCATATCATAGGTCGAAGTTAAATCTCTATAAAAGCTGCAAATATCATTTAAGCTAAATGAGATCTATTTTAATTAATTCTCGATATCCTTACGAACATTTTGAGACCACTTCCATCAAATTTCTATCGACTCGATTTGAGATATTTCAATTTAATGGTGAATATCATCTCATATCATAGGTCGATGTTAAATCTCTATAAAAGCTGCAAATATCATTTAAGCTAAATGAGATCTATTCTAATTAATTCCCGATATCCTCACGAACATTTTGAGACCACTTCCATCAAATTTCTATCGACTCGATTTGAGATATTTCAATTTAATGGTGAATATCATCTCATATCATAGGTCGAAGTTAAATCTCTATAAAAGCTGCAGATATCATTTAAGCTAAATGAGATCTATTTTACTTAATTCCCGACATCCTCACGAACATTTTGAGACCACTTTCATCAAATTTCTATCGACTTGATTTGAGATATTTCAATTTAATGGTGAATATCATCTCATATCATAGGTCGAAGTTAAATCTCTATAAAAGCTGCAAATATCATTTAAGCTAAATGAGATCTATTTTATTTAATTCTCAATATCCTCACGAACATTTTGGGACTACTTTCATCAAATTTCTATCGACTCGATTTGAGATATTTCAATTTAATGGTGAATATCATCTCATATCATAGGTCATATATAGGTCGAAGTTAAATCTCTACAAAAGCTGCAAATATCATTTAACCTAAATGAGATCTATTTTAGTTAATTCTCGATATCCTCACGAACATTTTGAGACCACTTCCATCAAATTTCTATCGACTCGGTTTGAGATATTTCAATTTAATGGTGAATATCATCTCATATCATAGGTCGAAGTTAAATCTCTATAAAAGCTGCAAATATCATTTAAGCTAAATGAGATCTATTTTATTTCATTCTCGAAATCCTCACGAACATTTTGAGACCACTTCCATCAAATTTCTATCGACTCGATTTGAGATATTTCAATTTAATGGTGAATATCATCTCATATCATCGGTCGAAGTTAAATCTCTATAAAAGCTGCAAATATCATTTAAGCTAAATGAGATCTATTTTATTTAATTCTCGAAATCCTCACGAACATTTTGAGACCACTTCCATCAAATTTCTGTCGACTCGATTTGAGATATTTCAATTTAATTGTGAATATCATCTCATATCATAGGTCGAAGTTAAATCTCTATAAAAGCTGCAAATATCATTTAAGCTAAATGAGATCTGTTTTATTTAATTCTCAATATCCTCACGAACATTTTGAGACTACTTTCATCAAATTTCTATCGACTCGATTTGAGATATTACAATTTAATTGTGAATATCATCTCATATCATAGGTCGAAGTCAAATCTCTACAAAAGCTGCAAATATCATTTAACCTAAATGAGACCTATTTTAGTTAATTCTCGATATCCTCACGAACATTTTGAGACCACTTCCATCAAATTTCTATCGACTCGGTTTAAGATATTTCAATTTAATGGTGAATATCATCTCATATCATAGGTCGAAGTTAAATCTCTATAAAAGCTGCAAATATCATTTAAGCTAAATGAGATCTATTTTAATTAATTCTCGATATCCTTACGAACATTTTGAGACCACTTCCATCAAATTTCTATCGACTCGATTTGAGATATTTCAATTTAATGGTGAATATCATCTCATATCATAGGTCGATGTTAAATCTCTATAAAAGCTGCAAATATCATTTAAGCTAAATGAGATCTATTCTAATTAATTCCCGATATCCTCACGAACATTTTGAGACCACTTCCATCAAATTTCTATCGACTCGATTTGAGATATTTCAATTTAATGGTGAATATCATCTCATATCATAGGTCGAAGTTAAATCTCTATAAAAGCTGCAGATATCATTTAAGCTAAATGAGATCTATTTTACTTAATTCCCGACATCCTCACGAACATTTTGAGACCACTTTCATCAAATTTCTATCGACTTGATTTGAGATATTTCAATTTAATGGTGAATATCATCTCATATCATAGGTCGAAGTTAAATCTCTATAAAAGCTGCAAATATCATTTAAGCTAAATGAGATCTATTTTATTTAATTCTCAATATCCTCACGAACATTTTGAGACTACTTTCATCAAATTTCTATCGACTCGATTTGAGATATTTCAATTTAATGGTGAATATCATCTCATATCATAGGTCGAAGTTAAATCTCTACAAAAGCTGCAAATATCATTTAACCTAAATGAGATCTATTTTAATTAATTCTCGATATCCTCACGAACATTTTGAGACCACTTCCATCAAATTTCTATCGACTCGGTTTGAGATATTTCAATTTAATGGTGAATATCATCTCATATCATAGGTCGAAGTTAAATCTCTATAAAAGCTGCAAATATCATTTAAGCTAAATGAGATCTATTTTATTTCATTCTCGAAATCCTCACGAACATTTTGAGACCACTTCCATCAAATTTCTATCGACTCGATTTGAGATATTTCAATTTAATGGTGAATATCATCTCATATCATCGGTCGAAGTTAAATTTCTATAAAAGCTGCAAATATCATTTAAGCTAAATGAGATCTATTTTATTTAATTCTCGAAATCCTCACGAACATTTTGAGACCACTTCCATCAAATTTCTATCGACTCGATTTGAGATATTTCAATTTAATTGTGAATATCATCTCATATCATAGGTCGAAGTTAAATCTCTATAAAAGCTGCAAATATCATTTAAGCTAAATGAGATCTGTTTTATTTAATTCTCAATATCCTCACGAACATTTTGAGACTACTTTCATCAAATTTCTATCGACTCGATTTGAGATATTACAATTTAATTGTGAATATCATCTCATATCATAGGTCGAAGTTAAATCTCTACAAAAGCTGCAAATATCATTTAAGCTAAATGAGATCTATTTTACTTAATTCCCGACATCCTCACGAACATTTTGAGACCACTTTCATCAAATTTCTATCGACTCGATTTGAGATATTTCAATTTAATGGTGAATATCATCTCATATCATAGGTCGAAGTTAAATCTCTATAAAAGCTGCAAATATCATTTAAGCTAAATGAGATCTATTTTATTTAATTCTCAATATCCTCACGAACATTTTGGGACTACTTTCATCAAATTTCTATCGACTCGATTTGAGATATTTCAATTTAATGGTGAATATCATCTCATATCATAGGTCGAAGTTAAATCTCTACAAAAGCTGCAAATATCATTTAACCTAAATGAGATCTATTTTAGTTAATTCTCGATATCCTCACGAACATTTTGAGACCACTTCCATCAAATTTCTATCGACTCGGTTTGAGATATTTCAATTTAATGGTGAATATCATCTCATATCATAGGTCGAAGTTAAATCTCTATAAAAGCTGCAAATATCATTTAAGCTAAATGAGATCTATTTTATTTAATTCTCAATATCCTCACGAACATTTTGGGACTACTTTCATCAAATTTCTATCGACTCGATTTGAGATATTTCAATTTAATGGTGAATATCATCTCATATCATAGGTCGAAGTTAAATCTCTACAAAAGCTGCAAATATCATTTAACCTAAATGAGATCTATTTTAGTTAATTCTCGATATCCTCACGAACATTTTGAGACTACTTCCATCAAATTTCTATCGACTCGATTTGAGATATTTCAATTTAATGGTGAATATCATCTCATATCATAGGTCGAAGTTAAATCTCTATAAAAGCTGCAAATATCATTTAAGCTAAATGAGATCTATTCTAATTAATTCCCGATATCCTCACGAACATTTGAGACCACTTCCATCAAATTTCTATCGACTCGATTTGAGATATTTCAATTTAATGGTGAATATCATCTCATATCATAGGTCGAAGTTAAATCTCTATAAAAGCTGCAAATATCATTTAAGCTAAATGAGATCTATTTTAGTTAATTCTCGACATCCTCACGAACATTTTGAGACCACCTCCATGAAATTTCTATCGACTCGATTTGAGATATTTCAATTTAATGGTGAATATCATCTCATATCATAGGTCGAAGTTAAATATCTATAAAAGCTGCAAATATCATTTAAGCTAAATGAGATCTATTTTAGTTAATTATCGATATCCTCACGAACATTTTGAGACCACTTCCATCAAATTTCTATCGACTCGATTTGAGATATTTCAATTTAATGGTGAATATCATCTCATATCATAGGTCGAAGTTAAATATCTATAAAAGCTGCAAATATCATTTAAGCTAAATGAGATCTATTTTAATTAATTCTCGATATCCTCACGAACATTTTGAGACCACTTTCATCAAATTTCTATCGACTTGATTTGAGATATTTCAATTTAATGGTGAATATCATCTCATATCATAGGTCGAAGTTAAATCTCTATAAAAGCTGCAAATATCATTTAAGCTAAATGAGATCTATTTTATTTAATTCTCAATATCCTCACGAACATTTTGAGACTACCTTCATCAAATTTCTATCGACTCGATTTGAGATATTTCAATTTAATGGTGAATATCATCTCATATCATAGGTCGAAGTTAAATCTCTACAAAAGCTGCAAATATCATTTAACCTAAATGAGATCTATTTTAATTAATTCTCGATATCCTCACGAACATTTTGAGACCACTTCCATCAAATTTCTATCGACTCGGTTTGAGATATTTCAATTTAATGGTGAATATCATCTCATATCATAGGTCGAAGTTAAATCTCTATAAAAGCTGCAAATATCATTTAAGCTAAATGAGATCTATTTTATTTCATTCTCGAAATCCTCACGAACATTTTGAGACCACTTCCATCAAATTTCTATCGACTCGATTTGAGATATTTCAATTTAATGGTGAATATCATCTCATATCATCGGTCGAAGTTAAATTTCTATAAAAGCTGCAAATATCATTTAAGCTAAATGAGATCTATTTTATTTAATTCTCGAAATCCTCGCGAACATTTTGAGACCACTTCCATCAAATTTCTATCGACTCGATTTGAGATATTTCAATTTAATTGTGAATATCATCTCATATCATAGGTCGAAGTTAAATCTCTATAAAAGCTGCAAATATCATTTAAGCTAAATGAGATCTATTTTATTTCATTCTCGAAATCCTCACGAACATTTTGAGACCACTTCCATCAAATTTCTATCGACTCGATTTGAGATATTTCAATTTAATTGTGAATATCATCTCATATCATAGGTCGAAGTTAAATCTCTATAAAAGCTGCAAATATCATTTAAGCTAAATGAGATCTGTTTTATTTAATTCTCAATATCCTCACGAACATTTTGAGACTACTTTCATCAAATTTCTATCGACTCGATTTGAGATATTACAATTTAATTGTGAATATCATCTCATATCATAGGTCGAAGTTAAATCTCTACAAAAGCTGCAAATATCATTTAAGCTAAATGAGATCTATTTTACTTAATTCCCGACATCCTCACGAACATTTTGAGACCACTTTCATCAAATTTCTATCGACTCGATTTGAGATATTTCAATTTAATGGTGAATATCATCTCATATCATAGGTCGAAGTTAAATCTCTATAAAAGCTGCAAATATCATTTAAGCTAAATGAGATCTATTTTATTTAATTCTCAATATCCTCACGAACATTTTGGGACTACTTTCATCAAATTTCTATCGACTCGATTTGAGATATTTCAATTTAATGGTGAATATCATCTCATATCATAGGTCGAAGTTAAATCTCTACAAAAGCTGCAAATATCATTTAACCTAAATGAGATCTATTTTAGTTAATTCTCGATATCCTCACGAACATTTTGAGACTACTTCCATCAAATTTCTATCGACTCGATTTGAGATATTTCAATTTAATGGTGAATATCATCTCATATCATAGGTCGAAGTTAAATCTCTATAAAAGCTGCAAATATCATTTAAGCTAAATGAGATCTATTCTAATTAATTCCCGATATCCTCACGAACATTTGAGACCACTTCCATCAAATTTCTATCGACTCGATTTGAGATATTTCAATTTAATGGTGAATATCATCTCATATCATAGGTCGAAGTTAAATCTCTATAAAAGCTGCAAATATCATTTAAGCTAAATGAGATCTATTTTAATTAATTCTCGACATCCTCACGAACATTTGGAGACCACCATCATCAAATTTCTATCGACTCGATTTGAGATATTTCAATTTAATTGTGAATATCATCTCATATCATAGGTCGAAGTTTAATCTCTATAAAAGCTGCAAATATCATTTAAGCTAAATGAGATCTATTTTAGTTAATTCTCGACATCCTCACGAACATTTTGAGACCACCTCCATCAAATTTCTATCGACTCGATTTGAGATATTTCAATTTAATGGTGAATATCATCTCATATCATAGGTCGAAGTTAAATATCTATAAAAGCTGCAAATATCATTTAAGCTAAATGAGATCTATTTTAGTTAATTATCGATATCCTCACGAACATTTTGAGACCACTTCCATCAAATTTCTATCGACTCGATTTGAGATATTTCAATTTAATGGTGAATATCATCTCATATCATAGGTCGAAGTTAAATATCTATAAAAGCTGCAAATATCATTTAAGCTAAATGAGATCTATTTTAATTAATTCTCGATATCCTCACGAACATTTTGAGACCACTTCCATCAAATTTCTATCGACTCGATTTGAGATATTTCAATTTAATGGTGAATATCATCTCATATCATAGGTCGAAGTTAAATCTCTATAAAAGCTGCAAATATCATTTAAGCTAAATGAGATCTATTCTAATTAATTCCCGATATCCTCACGAACATTTTGAGACCACTTCCATCAAATTTCTATCGACTCGATTTGAGATATTTCAATTTAATGGTGAATATCATCTCATATCATAGGTCGAAGTTAAGTATCTATAAAAGCTGCAAATATCATTTAAGCTAAATGAGATCTACTTTAATTAATTACCGATATCCTCACGAACATTTTGAGAGCACTTCCATCAAATTTCTATCGACTCGATTTGAGATATTTCAATTTAATGGTGAATATCATCTCATATCATAGGTCGAAGTTAAATCTCTATAAAAGCTGCAAATATCATTTAAGCTAAATGAGATCTATTTTAATTAATTCTCGACATCCTCACGAACATTTTGAGACCACCTCCATCAAATTTCTATCGACTCGATTTGAGATATTTCAATTTAATGGTGAATATCATCTCATATCATAGGTCGAAGTTAAATCTCTATAAAAGCTGCAAATATCATTTAAGCTAAATGAGGTCTATTTTAGTTAATTCTCGATATCCTCACGAACATTTTGAGACCACTTTTATCAAATTTCTATCGACTCGATTTGAGATATTGCAATTTAATGGTGAATATCATCTCATATCATAGGTCGAAGTTAAATCTCTATAAAAGCTGCAAATATCATTTAAGCTAAATGAGATCTATTTTAATTAATTTTCGATATCCTCACGAACATTTTGAGACCACTTCCATCAAATTTCTATCGACTCGATTTGAGATATTTCAATTTAACGGTGAATATCATCTCATATCATAGGTCGAAGTTAAATCTCTATAAAAGCTGCAAATATCATTTAAGCTAAATGAGAACCGGTGTGAAGTTGGCAGACGGCGAATTCGGCCACTCAGCAGACGGCAAATTCAATTCATGTGCCTCTTTTAACCACCTCTCTCGCTCTGTGTTTGTGGGGAAAACCGGTTGGAATTAACCGGCGATTAGGTGAATTTAATATATTCATTGATATTTCGATAAGAGAAAGGAAGTACCCAAACCATTTCTTTCTTTCCTTAAAAATAATATTGTGCACAACAAACAATGTATAATTAAGTAAAATTGAAAATTTTTATTTATATATACGCATACACAGAGATATAGAAAACAAAAATGTTTTGTCGATAAGAAATAAAAATAAAATACATATTAATCGCTAAAAATAGCATCATGTAATTATTTGTAATTATTTCTTCTTCATCTATTTTTTAGTGAGATAAGCATACACGCACAAAAACAATCAAATACGACCGCTTAAAAACTAGCTACACCCTTATGTCCAGGCATTTGTTCAACCAACCCATTTACATGGTCTTTTCCTATTACATGATGTCATATACATTTCTCTGTTTTGAAATAGTTTTATTCGTCTCCAGTTTATATAAGCCTCCATCTCCTTAATTAAAAAAAATTATGTAAATAATACACTTTTTATCAGACTTTCTGTAATCACATTTAATTAATGACAGAGTTAAAAAATACAAATAAACAAACAAAGTGTCCTAAAAAGTTAGTATTAAAGCAAAATATAAATTTATTAACAATATGCAATATACCAATACAAAAATTTAAATAATAACTACGATTAGGAAAAGGAAATAAAAGAATGCAAATAGTACATTTTGAATAGTAAGCGAATTGAGGATATTCAAAATAAAAGTTACGTTATTTAAAAAATTGTGTATTTGTGTTTCCATTTCACGATAAACAAAAGTTGTTATTGAATATTAATTCTGCAAGTCCTTTCCCCAAAAATTAGATGTGTGCCATCCCAATTAGATGCTTTCTAAAATAATATAAAACTCATTTATTGATTCATTAGTCTGCGATGATTAGAAAAACTTCGCTTTTTCATAAGTTGTGGAATTGAGCTTCATTAAAATTACTGCTGAACTGATCTCGGAATAGTTTATACAGCGGTTTCCATAATTTTTTGGAATAAACCCAGTATCGACATGAACAAGACTGGACAACATCGAACGCAACAGAAACATTTCTGGATTATCGGCGTAAAATCGATATGTGGTGTCATCCCAGAAAAACGATTTTCAAATTGCGGCTCAGGCAGCAGCATGAAAATAGCGGACATAGAAAACCCCACCTCGTAATCCACTCATATTTATTGGTTTTGGATTATGTAGATCACGCGCCTTAAATGATATATAGGCAGAAAGGACAAAATTTAGAAAAAAATGCAAGAATTGAAGTAAATAATTTGTTGCTACCGTTTGCTATAGATGTTAACAGTTGACGCTGCTTAAAGACAAAAGTCTAGAAAACTAAGGACATAAGTACATAAAGTACCGCAAATGAGAATGAACACCTGAATGTATATAACTAAATTATAATTATAATAATAAAAATATGGATAATAATATATTTTAATAATAATAATAATTATTATTAATATGAAATAATAAATATGAAATTATAAATAATGCAGTAAATATATCAAAATATTTCTACTACGACATAAAAGTTTACGCTCTTATCCATTTTCTATCGACCTTTTTTTGAATAAAGTTAATAACCGATTTTTATTAAAATTTATTAATACATTAATATTTATCATGACGCATGAAAACAATTTACATGGATTCCGGAGATCTCTAAATCAAGTCCCGAAGCTGTTCGTTCTTATTTGTGGTATTTATTTAAATATGTTCCTAGTCTTTTAATATTGACAACTGATTTCATACATGTAGGCAAATTAAAAGAATAAAAATTAACAAAATACTTCCATATATGTTTTTACAGTACGAACGTTCAGAGAATACCATACAATTGATAACGTATTAACGATGTCACATAATGCAAGTCTTTGTAAAACGCCATATGATTTCAAGCAGAGAGAAAAGTTATCTATTGTTTTTTATAGTTTTTGTTCATTATATTGGAATCAGAATTACTATAGCTGTGATCAGGGATATCATTGAAATCTTCTTCACAGTCTGAATAGGAACCAACAGAACGACAAATTCTGGAATTAAAATGGTAAAAAGGGTTCAAATATTGAATTTGAGATAAAAACTGACCTCTGCCCCGGTACATGGTGTTCTACAATGAGCAGAGACACATTATTTGTTGATAGTGGTACTACTGAAGGCAGATTCGGCAAAGAGACATTATGCAGGTGAATCGAAGAGTGTGAATTTGATAAACTGTCAGGAATTCGTTGTTGAATATTTTCTGTCTCTTTATGTTCTTCAGCAGATAAAGCTGCGAAGAAGGTTACGATATTTTCGATTGTCCCGCGCAGGTCACGTCTTATTCCGGCGAAGTCGTGACAAAGTTGGGCGATATTTTGATTAAGCAAATATATTGCGTACTTCACTGGCTTCGCAAGAATTATGGATCGGCTGTATAAAGGATACCTGTAAATAATTTAAATAGTTTTTTGTAAAATTTAATGCATATTGCTGTAGCCGAACTTACTCTCTTGCCGAAAGGGGTAGATCTTGCACTAAATCTATAATACGTGATGTTGAGCCTTCATGACGTATAGGATTTCTATAAAATTATTAAATTCGTATCAGAATTTGACGAGCTTGTAAGAATGTTTCAACGATTCACCTCAACGGCCTTTCAAAAATTATCGCTATAACTTGAACCAGATGCGCCAAATATCCAAGTGATGAACTTAACGCCATTGATGTTATATTCTCAACTTGTACAGCACTGTACTGATCATTGCATAAGTAATTATCCAAATGAAATAATGAAATGCCACAAATACTGTCGATGGGGTAAATTGTACGCAATTCTATACAGAGTGATGTCATGCAGCTTTTTACATTTTGCAATATTTTATGTTTCATTTGGAGCAGCTGCTGCACCCTCCAACACCTCTCTTCCAGTTGAAGTCTTTCTGCAGCCAATTGAGACCTACGCTTTTGTAGTGATTCCTGTAATTGTTGGCGCTTATCCGAAAGTGCTGAGAAGTGATGTCGCAGTTGTATTATTTGATTACTATACGTCTCGCACTCAGAACGCAGTAGCCGTAGCCGATTGTGAGATGATTCAATTTGTTCTTGTGTTATTTGCATACGTAACAGTCCATAACTACGCTGTTGCTGCGCATCTGGTAAAAGTAAACGCAGAGTCCGACCCATTGAGGCATGAGAATAATGTTGTGGCATTGATGCGGTAGCAGAAAGGTTTTTTCGGCATACTAGCTGATCCGTTGTAATACAACGGACGCATTGTCGCTTTATTTCCGAGGTAATTTCTAGTATTTGATTGTATTTCTGTACTTGAAGGCGCTGCAATTCTTGAATCTCTAATAACTTTATTAAATCATAGCTGCATCGTACTTCAGAAGGTACGCAAAATAAGTCAATGTAACGAGCTTTTGACATACTTAACAGATTTATTAGATTTCTTTTGCCATCTGGTTCAGTGTGAAAGTGTAGAGGACTCGGGTTGCGACTTACTTTCGGTGAGTTAATTAAAAACTCGTCGGATGAGATAGTCCTCTGTTTCGAATTTGTGTGGAATTGGTTGTAATTGGCCTCAAGTTGTTCTCTGAGTGTGTCTGGCTTCAAATGTTCAGCAGATGCGAAGAAGTCTGCATGTAATTGGAATATTAGAGAATTTCCAAAGCAATGAATAGGTTCGAAGGTTTTATTCATGGGAATTAGGCCGGAAAAATATACACCCCATACAAATATCAATTTATCCAACGGTTTCTGAAGAGGGTCGCAGTGGAAGAGTTGCATCGATAAGTACTTTTTCCTAACTGAACTGGAAAGATTATATGACAAATATTGTATTACAATTTACGAATACCGCCATCTGCCTACCTATTTGTCATTTTGGCATCATGTTTAAATTTTAGATGATTTTTCATATCGTTTATCACATTCGGGCTTGTGGCATTCCCGAACTTTTCCCACACCTTTACACAGACGCAGTTTAAATTAGATTGCTGTAATTTTATGCAAGGAATTTCTGACCAATTCTGGATTGAATGTCGAGCTGGTAGAGCCTCACTTCTATAGAATTCTGGAGATTGCTGTGTGTGGTGAAGCGTATAATAAATATGTGATTTGCTATTTTCGCAGTCAATATTAAATCCCTGAACCCGCACAAGATTCCGCAGGCGTAGCTGCTGCGAGGACAGGGGAAGCCAGCCACAACAACGTGGACGATTATGCATTTCTACTGATTTTGCATTTTAAGTTACCGCGAAAGAAGATATAATATTTGCACCAGTCCATTTAATTACATACTGGCTACATATTTTTATGGAGCTGTTCACCAGAGATAGAGATAGGACTCTTCACACTAATCCACATACATTCGCTCCAGAGACAACGAGATAGGAAACTCTTTTCCCGAAAAAAATGTGTCAAAAAAATTCCAAAATTTTACACGACCGAAACTCACGTACAGGGTTTATGTATATGAATGCGTAGTCCACCAAAATAATGTCACGTATGACATTTCATTAAAATATAATGGAAACAATTTATTGTGTTTACATTTTTTCATAGCTACCAGTTCTCAAAACTGAATTGAATTGAATTGAATTGAATGATTCTTAAGCTTCTATATGTATTTTTGAGAATTTCAATGATTTTTCAACAAAACTTGACTAAAGAATAAAGCATGGCCAATCTTTCTAAATGATTCTTAGGCTTCTAGATGGATTTTTGAGAATCTCAATGATTTTTCAACAAAACTATATTTTTGTTGTTTGTTTGACACTTTTTTTGGGGAAGAGAGTTTCCTATCTCGTTATCTCTAGTTTCGGTCGAGTAACATTTTGTCGTTTGTTTGACACATTTTTTTGGGGAAAGAGTTTTTGTTTTTCGGGAAAAAATGTGTCAAAAAAATGACAAAATGTTACACGACCTAAACCAGAGATGAGATAGGAAAATCTTCCCCAAAAAAGTGTCAAACAAACGACAAAATTTTACACGACCGAAACTCCGTGCAGGTGTATGTATATGGTTGCGTATTTCACCAAAATAATGTCACGTATGACATTTCATTAAAATATTATGGAAACAATTTATTGTGTTTACATTTTTTCACAGCTACCAGTTCTCAAAACTGAATTGAATTGAATTGAATTGAATGATTCTTAGGGTTCAGAGATAAAGAGATAGGACACTTCGCACTAAATCATATACGTTTCCTTAATGCAATCACAGAATTGTACAAATTTAGCTGGAATTAGGTACTTATTTCTTAGCGAACGAGTACTGGCATCAACAGCAATCAAAATCATGGGCTTTGAGTAGAGGGTGTTTGTATTTTGGTGAATCGAAGAGTGTGAATTTGATAAACTGTCAGGAATTCGTTGTTGAATATTTTCTGTCTCTTTATGTTCTTCAGCAGATAAAGCTGCGAAGAAGGTTACGATATTTTCGATTGTTCCGCGCAGGTCACGTCTTATTCCGGCGAAGTCGTGACAAAGTTGGGCGATATTTTGATTAAGCAAATATATTGCGTACTTCACTGGCGTCGCAAGAATTATGGATCGGCTGTATAAAGGACACCTGTAAATAATTTAAATAGTTTTTTGTAAAATCTAATGCATATTGCTGTAGCCGAACTTACTCTCTTGCCGAAAGGGGTAGATCTTGCACTAAATCTATAATACGTGATGTTGAGCCTTCATGACGTATAGGATTTCTATAAAATTATTAAATTCGTATCAGAATTTGACGAGCTTGTAAGAATGTTTCAACGATTCACCTCAACGGCCTTTCAAAAATTATCGCTATAACTTGAACCAGATGCGCCAAATATCCAAGTGATGAACTTAACGCCATTGATGTTATATTCTCAACTTGTACAGCACTGTACTGATCATTGCATAAGTAATTATCCAAATGAAATAATGAAATGCCACAAATACTGTCGATGGGGTAAATTGTACGCAATTCTATACAGAGCGATGTCATGCAGCTTTTTACATTTTGCAATATTTTATGTTTCATTTGGAGCAGCTGCTGCACCCTCCAACACCTCTCTTCCAGTTGAAGTCTTTCTGCAGCCAATTGAGACCTACGCTTTTGTAGTGATTCCTGTAATTGTTGGCGCTTATCCGAAAGTGCTGAGAAGTGATGTCGCAGTTGTATTATTTGATTACTATACGTCTCGCACTCAGAACGCAGTAGCCGTAGCCCATTGTGAGATGATTCAATTTGTTCTTGTGTTATTTGCATACGTAACAGTCCATAACTACGCTGTTGCTGCGCATCTGGTAAAAGTAAACGCAGAGTCCGACCCATTGAGGCATGAGAATAATGTTGTGGCATTGATGCGGTAGCAGAAAGGTTTTTTCGGCATACTAGCTGATCCGTTGTAATACAACGGACGCATTGTCGCTTTATTTCCGAGGTAATTTCTAGTATTTGATTGTATTTCTGTACTTGAAGGCGCTGCAATTCTTGAATCTCTAATAACTTTATTAAATCATAGCTGCATCGTACTTCAGAAGGTACGCAAAATAAGTCAATGTAACGAGCTTTTGACATACTTAACAGATTTATTAGATTTCTTTTGCCATCTGGTTCAGTGTGAAAGTGTAGAGGACTCGGGTTGCGACTTACTTTCGGTGAGTTAATTAAAAACTCGTCGGATGAGATAGTCCTCTGTTTCGAATTTGTGTGGAATTGGTTGTAATTGGCCTCAAGTTGTTCTCTGAGTGTGTCTGGCTTCAAATGTTCAGCAGATGCGAAGAAGTCTGCATGTAATTGGAATATTAGAGAATTTCCAAAGCAATGAATAGGTTCGAAGGTTTTATTCATGGGAATTAGGCCGGAAAAATATACACCCCATACAAATATCAATTTATCCAACGGTTTCTGAAGAGGGTCGCAGTGGAAGAGTTGCATCGATAAGTACTTTTTCCTAACTGAACTGGAAAGATTATATGACTAATATTGTATTACAATTTACGAATACCGCCATCTGCCTACCTATTTGTCATTTTGGCATCATGTTTAAATTTTAGATGATTTTTCATATCGTTTATCACATTCGGGCTTGTGGCATTCCCGAACTTTTCCCACACCTTTACACAGACGCAGTTTAAATTAGATTGCTGTAATTTTATGCAAGGAATTTCTGACCAATTCTGGATTGAATGTCGAGCTGGTAGAGCCTCACTTCTATAGAATTCTGGAGATTGCTGTGTGTGGTGAAGCGTATAATAAATATGTGATTTGCTATTTTCGCAGTCAATATTAAATCCCTGAACCCGCACAAGATTCCGTAGGCGTAGCTGCTGCGAGGACAGGGGAAGCCAGCCACAACAACGTGGACGATTATGCATTTCTACTGATTTTGCATTTTAAGTTACCGCGAAAGAAGATATAATATTTGCACCAGTCCATTTAATTACATACTGGCTAGATATTTTTATGGAGCTGTTCACCAGAGATAGAGATAGGACTCTTCACACTAATCCACATACATTCGCTCCAGAGACAACGAGATAGGAAACTCTTTTCCCGAAAAAAATGTGTCAAAAAAATTCCAAAATTTTACACGACCGAAACTCACGTACAGGGTTTATGTATATGCATGCGTAGTCCACCAAAATAATGTCACGTATGACATTTCATTAAAATATAATGGAAACAATTTATTGTGTTTACATTTTTTCATAGCTACCAGTTCTTAAAACTGAATTGAATTGAATTGAATTGAATGATTCTTAAGCTTCTATATGTATTTTTGAGAATTTCAATGATTTTTCAACAAAACTTGACTAAAGAATAAAGCATGGCCAATCTTTCTAAATCTTTCTAAATTCTTAGGCTTCTAGATGGATTTTTGAGAATCTCAATGATTTTTCAACAAAACTATATTTTTGTTGTTTGTTTGACACTTTTTTTGGGGAAGAGAGTTTCCTATCTCGTTATCTCTAGTTTCGGTCGAGTAACATTTTGTCGTTTGTTTGACACATTTTTTTGGGGAAAGAGTTTTTGTTTTTCGGGAAAAAATGTGTCAAAAAAATGACAAAATGTTACACGACCTAAACCAGAGATAACGAGATAGGAAAATCTTCCCCAAAAAAAAGTGTCAAACAAACGACAAAATTTTACACGACCGAAACTCCGTGCAGGTGTATGTATATGGTTGCGTATTTCACCAAAATAATGTCACGTATGACATTTCATTAAAATATTATGGAAACAATTTATTGTGTTTACATTTTTTCACAGCTACCAGTTCTCAAAACTGAATTGAATTGAATTGAATTGAATGATTCTTAGGGTTCAGAGATAAAGAGATAGGACACTTCGCACTAAATCATATACGTTTCCTTAATGCAATCACAGAATTGTACAAATTTAGCTGGAATTAGGTACTTATTTCTTAGCGAACGAGTACTGGCATCAACAGCAATCAAAATCATGGGCTTTGAGTAGAGGGTGTTTGTATTTTGGTGAATCGAAGAGTGTGAATTTGATAAACTGTCAGGAATTCGTTGTTGAATATTTTCTGTCTCTTTATGTTCTTCAGCAGATAAAGCTGCGAAGAAGGTTACGATATTTTCGATTGTTCCGCGCAGGTCACGTCTTATTCCGGCGAAGTCGTGACAAAGTTGGGCGATATTTTGATTAAGCAAATATATTGCGTACTTCACTGGCTTCGCAAGAATTATGGATCGGCTGTATAAAGGATACCTGTAAATAATTTAAATAGTTTTTTGTAAAATCTAATGCATATTGCTGTAGCCGAACTTACTCTCTTGCCGAAAGGGGTAGATCTTGCACTAAATCTATAATACGTGATGTTGAGCCTTAATGACGTATAGGATTTCTATAAAATTATTAAATTCGTATCAGAATTTGACGAGCTTGTAAGAATGTTTCAACGATTCACCTCAACGGCCTTTCAAAAATTATCGCTATAACTTGAACCAGATGCGCCAAATATCCAAGTGATGAACTTAACGCCATTGATGTTATATTCTCAACTTGTACAGCACTGTACTGATCATTGCATAAGTAATTATCCAAATGAAATAATGAAATGCCACAAATACTGTCGATGGGGTAAATTGTATGCAATTCTATACAGAGTGATGTCATGCAGCTTTTTACATTTTGCAATATTTTATGTTTCATTTGGAGCAGCTGCTGCACCCTCCAACACCTCTCTTCCAGTTGAAGTCTTTCTGCAGCCAATTGAGACCTACGCTTTTGTAGTGATTCCTGTAATTGTTGGCGCTTATCCGAAAGTGCTGAGAAGTGATGTCGCAGTTGTATTATTTGATTACTATACGTCTCGCACTCAGAACGCTGTAGCCGTAGCCGATTGTGAGATGATTCAATTTGTTCTTGTGTTATTTGCATACGTAACAGTCCAAAACTACGCTGTTGCTGCGCATCTGGTAAAAGTAAACGCAGAGTCCGACCCATTGAGGCATGAGAATAATGTTGTGGCATTGATGCGGTAGCAGAAAGGTTTTTTCGGCATACTAGCTGATCCGTTGTAATACAACGGACGCATTGTCGCTTTATTTCCGAGGTAATTTCTAGTATTTGATTGTATTTCTGTACTTGAAGGCGCTGCAATTCTTGAATCTCTAATAACTTTATTAAATCATAGCTGCATCGTACTTCAGAAGGTACGAAAAATAAGTCAATGTAACGAGCTTTTGACATACTTAACAGATTTATTAGATTTCTTTTGCCATCTGGTTCAGTGTGAAAGTGTAGAGGACTCGGGTTGCGACTTACTTTCGGTGAGTTAATTAAAAACTCGTCGGATGAGATAGTCCTCTGTTTCGAATTTGTGTGGAATTGGTTGTAATTGGCCTCAAGTTGTTCTCTGAGTGTGTCTGGCTTCAAATGTTCAGCAGATGCGAAGAAGTCTGCATGTAATTGGAATATTAGAGAATTTCCAAAGCAATGAATAGGTTCGAAGGTTTTATTCATGGGAATTAGGCCGGAAAAATATACACCCCATACAAATATCAATTTATCCAACGGTTTCTGAAGAGGGTCGCAGTGGAAGAGTTGCATCGATAAGTACTTTTTCCTAACTGAACTGGAAAGATTATATGACAAATATTGTATTACAATTTACGAATACCGCCATCTGCCTACCTATTTGTCATTTTGGCATCATGTTTAAATTTTAGATGATTTTTCATATCGTTTATCACATTCGGGCTTGTGGCATTCCCGAACTTTTCCCACACCTTTACACAGACGCAGTTTAAATTAGATTGCTGTAATTTTATGCAAGGAATTTCTGACCAATTCTGGATTGAATGTCGAGCTGGTAGAGCCTCACTTCTATAGAATTCTGGAGATTGCTGTGTGTGGTGAAGCGTATAATAAATATGTGATTTGCTATTTTCGCAGTCAATATTAAATCCCTGAACCCGCACAAGATTCCGTAGGCGTAGCTGCTGCGAGGACAGGGGAAGCCAGCCACAACAACGTGGACGATTATGCATTTCTACTGATTTTGCATTTTAAGTTACCGCGAAAGAAGATATAATATTTGCACCAGTCCATTTAATTACATACTGGCTAGATATTTTTATGGAGCTGTTCACCAGAGATAGAGATAGGACTCTTCACACTAATCCACATACATTCGCTCCAGAGACAACGAGATAGGAAACTCTTTTCCCGAAAAAAATGTGTCAAAAAAATTCCAAAATTTTACACGACCGAAACTCACGTACAGGGTTTATGTATATGCATGCGTAGTCCACCAAAATAATGTCACGTATGACATTTCATTAAAATATAATGGAAACAATTTATTGTGTTTACATTTTTTCATAGCTACCAGTTCTCAAAACTGAATTGAATTGAATTGAATTGAATGATTCTTAAGCTTCTATATGTATTTTTGAGAATTTCAATGATTTTTCAACAAAACTTGACTAAAGAATAAAGCATGGCCAATCTTTCTAAATCTTTCTAAATTCTTAGGCTTCTAGATGGATTTTTGAGAATCTCAATGATTTTTCAACAAAACTATATTTTTGTTGTTTGTTTGACACTTTTTTTGGGGAAGAGAGTTTCCTATCTCGTTATCTCTAGTTTCGGTCGAGTAACATTTTGTCGTTTGTTTGACACATTTTTTTGGGGAAAGAGTTTTTGTTTTTCGGGAAAAAATGTGTCAAAAAAATGACAAAATGTTACACGACCTAAACCAGAGATAACGAGATAGGAAAATCTTCCCCAAAAAAAAGTGTCAAACAAACGACAAAATTTTACACGACCGAAACTCCGTGCAGGTGTATGTATATGGTTGCGTATTTCACCAAAATAATGTCACGTATGACATTTCATTAAAATATTATGGAAACAATTTATTGTGTTTACATTTTTTCACAGCTACCAGTTCTCAAAACTGAATTGAATTGAATTGAATTGAATGATTCTTAGGGTTCAGAGATAAAGAGATAGGACACTTCGCACTAAATCATATACGTTTCCTTAATGCAATCACAGAATTGTACAAATTTAGCTGGAATTAGGTACTTATTTCTTAGCGAACGAGTACTGGCATCAACAGCAATCAAAATCATGGGCTTTGAGTAGAGGGTGTTTGTATTTTGGTGAATCGAAGAGTGTGAATTTGATAAACTGTCAGGAATTCGTTGTTGAATATTTTCTGTCTCTTTATGTTCTTCAGCAGATAAAGCTGCGAAGAAGGTTACGATATTTTCGATTGTTCCGCGCAGGTCACGTCTTATTCCGGCGAAGTCGTGACAAAGTTGGGCGATATTTTGATTAAGCAAATATATTGCGTACTTCACTGGCTTCGCAAGAATTATGGATCGGCTGTATAAAGGATACCTGTAAATAATTTAAATAGTTTTTTGTAAAATCTAATGCATATTGCTGTAGCCGAACTTACTCTCTTGCCGAAAGGGGTAGATCTTGCACTAAATCTATAATACGTGATGTTGAGCCTTCATGACGTATAGGATTTCTATAAAATTATTAAATTCGTATCAGAATTTGACGAGCTTGTAAGAATGTTTCAACGATTCACCTCAACGGCCTTTCAAAAATTATCGCTATAACTTGAACCAGATGCGCCAAATATCCAAGTGATGAACTTAACGCCATTGATGTTATATTCTCAACTTGTACAGCACTGTACTGATCATTGCATAAGTAATTATCCAAATGAAATAATGAAATGCCACAAATACTGTCGATGGGGTAAATTGTATGCAATTCTATACAGAGTGATGTCATGCAGCTTTTTACATTTTGCAATATTTTATGTTTCATTTGGAGCAGCTGCTGCACCCTCCAACACCTCTCTTCCAGTTGAAGTCTTTCTGCAGCCAATTGAGACCTACGCTTTTGTAGTGATTCCTGTAATTGTTGGCGCTTATCCGAAAGTGCTGAGAAGTGATGTCGCAGTTGTATTATTTGATTACTATACGTCTCGCACTCAGAACGCTGTAGCCGTAGCCGATTGTGAGATGATTCAATTTGTTCTTGTGTTATTTGCATACGTAACAGTCCAAAACTACGCTGTTGCTGCGCATCTGGTAAAAGTAAACGCAGAGTCCGACCCATTGAGGCATGAGAATAATGTTGTGGCATTGATGCGGTAGCAGAAAGGTTTTTTCGGCATACTAGCTGATCCGTTGTAATACAACGGACGCATTGTCGCTTTATTTCCGAGGTAATTTCTAGTATTTGATTGTATTTCTGTACTTGAAGGCGCTGCAATTCTTGAATCTCTAATAACTTTATTAAATCATAGCTGCATCGTACTTCAGAAGGTACGCAAAATAAGTCAATGTAACGAGCTTTTGACATACTTAACAGATTTATTAGATTTCTTTTGCCATCTGGTTCAGTGTGAAAGTGTAGAGGACTCGGGTTGCGACTTACTTTCGGTGAGTTAATTAAAAACTCGTCGGATGAGATAGTCCTCTGTTTCGAATTTGTGTGGAATTGGTTGTAATTGGCCTCAAGTTGTTCTCTGAGTGTGTCTGGCTTCAAATGTTCAGCAGATGCGAAGAAGTCTGCATGTAATTGGAATATTAGAGAATTTCCAAAGCAATGAATAGGTTCGAAGGTTTTATTCATGGGAATTAGGCCGGAAAAATATACACCCCATACAAATATCAATTTATCCAACGGTTTCTGAAGAGGGTCGCAGTGGAAGAGTTGCATCGATAAGTACTTTTTCCTAACTGAACTGGAAAGATTATATGACAAATATTGTATTACAATTTACGAATACCGCCATCTGCCTACCTATTTGTCATTTTGGCATCATGTTTAAATTTTAGATGATTTTTCATATCGTTTATCACATTCGGGCTTGTGGCATTCCCGAACTTTTCCCACACCTTTACACAGACGCAGTTTAAATTAGATTGCTGTAATTTTATGCAAGGAATTTCTGACCAATTCTGGATTGAATGTCGAGCTGGTAGAGCCTCACTTCTATAGAATTCTGGAGATTGCTGTGTGTGGTGAAGCGTATAATAAATATGTGATTTGCTATTTTCGCAGTCAATATTAAATCCCTGAACCCGCACAAGATTCCGTAGGCGTAGCTGCTGCGAGGACAGGGGAAGCCAGCCACAACAACGTGGACGATTATGCATTTCTACTGATTTTGCATTTTAAGTTACCGCGAAAGAAGATATAATATTTGCACCAGTCCATTTAATTGCATACTGGCTAGATATTTTTATGGAGCTGTTCACCAGAGATAGAGATAGGACTCTTCACACTAATCCACATACATTCGCTCCAGAGACAACGAGATAGGAAACTCTTTTCCCGAAAAAAATGTGTCAAAAAAATTCCAAAATTTTACACGACCGAAACTCACGTACAGGGTTTATGTATATGCATGCGTAGTCCACCAAAATAATGTCACGTATGACATTTCATTAAAATATAATGGAAACAATTTATTGTGTTTACATTTTTTCATAGCTACCAGTTCTCAAAACTGAATTGAATTGAATTGAATTGAATGATTCTTAAGCTTCTATATGTATTTTTGAGAATTTCAATGATTTTTCAACAAAACTTGACTAAAGAATAAAGCATGGCCAATCTTTCTAAATGATTCTTAGGCTTCTAGATGGATTTTTGAGAATCTCAATGATTTTTCAACAAAACTATATTTTTGTTGTTTGTTTGACACTTTTTTTGGGGAAGAGAGTTTCCTATCTCGTTATCTCTAGTTTCGGTCGAGTAACATTTTGTCGTTTGTTTGACACATTTTTTTGGGGAAAGAATTTTTGTTTTTCGGGAAAAAATGTGTCAAAAAAATGACAAAATGTTACACGACCTAAACCAGAGATAACGAGATAGGAAAATCTTCCCCAAAAAAAAAGTGTCAAACAAACGACAAAATTTTACACGACCGAAACTCCGTGCAGGTGTATGTATATGGTTGCGTATTTCACCAAAATAATGTCACGTATGACATTTCATTAAAATATTATGGAAACAATTTATTGTGTTTACATTTTTTCACAGCTACCAGTTCTCAAAACTGAATTGAATTGAATTGAATTGAATGATTCTTAGGGTTCAGAGATAAAGAGATAGGACACTTCGCACTAAATCATATACGTTTCCTTAATGCAATCACAGAATTATACAAATTTAGCTGGAATTAGGTACTTATTTCTTAGCGAACGAGTACTGGCATCAACAGCAATCAAAATCATGGGCTTTGAGTAGAGGGTGTTTGTATTTTGGTGAATCGAAGAGTGTGAATTTGATAAACTGTCAGGAATTCGTTGTTGAATATTTTCTGTCTCTTTATGTTCTTCAGCAGATAAAGCTGCGAAGAAGGTTACGATATTTTCGATTGTTCCGCGCAGGTCACGTCTTATTCCGGCGAAGTCGTGACAAAGTTGGGCGATATTTTGATTAAGCAAATATATTGCGTACTTCACTGGCTTCGCAAGAATTATGGATCGGCTGTATAAAGGATACCTGTAAATAATTTAAATAGTTTTTTGTAAAATCTAATGCATATTGCTGTAGCCGAACTTACTCTCTTGCCGAAAGGGGTAGATCTTGCACTAAATCTATAATACGTGATGTTGAGCCTTCATGACGTATAGGATTTCTATAAAATTATTAAATTCGTATCAGAATTTGACGAGCTTGTAAGAATGTTTCAACGATTCACCTCAACGGCCTTTCAAAAATTATCGCTATAACTTGAACCAGATGCGCCAAATATCCAAGTGATGAACTTAACGCCATTGATGTTATATTCTCAACTTGTACAGCACTGTACTGATCATTGCATAAGTAATTATCCAAATGAAATAATGAAATGCCACAAATACTGTCGATGGGGTAAATTGTATGCAATTCTATACAGAGTGATGTCATGCAGCTTTTTACATTTTGCAATATTTTATGTTTCATTTGGAGCAGCTGCTGCACCCTCCAACACCTCTCTTCCAGTTGAAGTCTTTCTGCAGCCAATTGAGACCTACGCTTTTGTAGTGATTCCTGTAATTGTTGGCGCTTATCCGAAAGTGCTGAGAAGTGATGTCGCAGTTGTATTATTTGATTACTATACGTCTCGCACTCAGAACGCTGTAGCCGTAGCCGATTGTGAGATGATTCAATTTGTTCTTGTGTTGTTTGCATACGTAACAGTCCAAAACTACGCTGTTGCTGCGCATCTGGTAAAAGTAAACGCAGAGTCCGACCCATTGAGGCATGAGAATAATGTTGTGGCATTGATGCGGTAGCAGAAAGGTTTTTTCGGCATACTAGCTGATCCGTTGTAATACAACGGACGCATTGTCGCTTTATTTCCGAGGTAATTTCTAGTATTTGATTGTATTTCTGTACTTGAAGGCGCTGCAATTCTTGAATCTCTAATAACTTTATTAAATCATAGCTGCATCGTACTTCAGAAGGTACGCAAAATAAGTCAATGTAACGAGCTTTTGACATACTTAACAGATTTATTAGATTTCTTTTGCCATCTGGTTCAGTGTGAAAGTGTAGAGGACTCGGGTTGCGACTTACTTTCGGTGAGTTAATTAAAAACTCGTCGGATGAGATAGTCCTCTGTTTCGAATTTGTGTGGAATTGGTTGTAATTGGCCTCAAGTTGTTCTCTGAGTGTGTCTGGCTTCAAATGTTCAGCAGATGCGAAGAAGTCTGCATGTAATTGGAATATTAGAGAATTTCCAAAGCAATGAATAGGTTCGAAGGTTTTATTCATGGGAATTAGGCCGGAAAAATATACACCCCATACAAATATCAATTTATCCAACGGTTTCTGAAGAGGGTCGCAGTGGAAGAGTTGCATCGATAAGTACTTTTTCCTAACTGAACTGGAAAGATTATATGACAAATATTGTATTACAATTTACGAATACCGCCATCTGCCTACCTATTTGTCATTTTGGCATCATGTTTAAATTTTAGATGATTTTTCATATCGTTTATCACATTCGGGCTTGTGGCATTCCCGAACTTTTCCCACACCTTTACACAGACGCAGTTTAAATTAGATTGCTGTAATTTTATGCAAGGAATTTCTGACCAATTCTGGATTGAATGTCGAGCTGGTAGAGCCTCACTTCTATAGAATTCTGGAGATTGCTGTGTGTGGTGAAGCGTATAATAAATATGTGATTTGCTATTTTCGCAGTCAATATTAAATCCCTGAACCCGCACAAGATTCCACAGGCGTAGCTGCTGCGAGGACAGGGGAAGCCAGCCACAACAACGTGGACGATTATGCATTTCTACTGATTTTGCATTTTAAGTTACCGCGAAAGAAGATATAATATTTGCACCAGTCCATTTAATTACATACTGGCTAGATATTTTTATGGAGCTGTTCACCAGAGATAGAGATAGGACTCTTCACACTAATCCACATACATTCGCTCCAGAGACAACGAGATAGGAAACTCTTTTCCCAAAAAAATGTGTCAAAAAAATTCCAAAATTTTACACGACCGAAACTCACGTACAGGGTTTATGTATATGTATGCGTAGTCCACCAAAATAATGTCACGTATGACATTTCATTAAAATATAATGGAAACAATTTATTGTGTTTACATTTTTTCATAGCTACCAGTTCTCAAAACTGAATTGAATTGAATTGAATTGAATGATTCTTAAGCTTCTATATGTATTTTTGAGAATTTCAATGATTTTTCAACAAAACTTGACTAAAGAATAAAGCATGGCCAATCTTTCTAAATGATTCTTAGGCTTCTAGATGGATTTTTGAGAATTTCAATGATTTTTCAACAAAACTATATTTTTGTTGTTTGTTTGACACTTTTTTTGGGGAAGGGAGTTTCCTATCTCGTTATCTCTAGTTTCGGTCGAGTAACATTTTGTCGTTTGTTTGACACATTTTTTTGGGGAAAGAGTTTTTGTTTTTCGGGAAAAAATGTGTCAAAAAAATGACAAAATGTTACACGACCTAAACCAGAGATAACGAGATAGGAAAATTTTCCCCAAAAAAAAGTGTCAAACAAACGACAAAATTTTACACGACCGAAACTCCGTGGAGGTGTATGTATATGGTTGCGTATTTCACCAAAATAATGTCACGTATGACATTTCATTAAAATATTATGGAAACAATTTATTGTGTTTACATTTTTTCACAGCTACCAGTTCTCAAAACTGAATTGAATTGAATTGAATTGAATGATTCTTAGGGTTCAGAGATAAAGAGATAGGACACTTCGCACTAAATCATATACGTTTCCTTAATGCAATCACAGAATTGTACAAATTTAGCTGGAATTAGGTACTTATTTCTTAGCGAACGAGTACTGGCATCAACAGCAATCAAAATCATGGGCTTTGAGTAGAGGGTGTTTGTATTTTAAGTGTCAAAGGTTTGGTGGATACGGTTGAGCCTTCTGAGGATTTTGATTAATTTTTTCACAAAATTTACTTCGTGATCGTTAAAAAATAGTTCAGCGATGAACAGGGAGATAATTGTGTGGAAATTGGATATTGTTTTTGATCTCTCAAGCTTCCAACATACAATATTTTATTCTGAGTTGAGAGACATACTTCTCCATGAGAGCCCGTTACAATCGTGGCAGATATCACACCGCTTTTGTTTACGAAGGTGAAACATGTTGTTTTTTTTTTTGGAAACTGATTAAAAGCATAAAATAACAACAATATGCCACAAGTTCACGCATAGCGTTCGCGATGTAAGCAATGCATAAAAAATAGACGTCAAATCCCTCTTTTGTGTGGTGAATTGGGAGTGTCCAATCTCTTTATCTCTGGTTTACATAACATTCTCATGTAATGTCATACCTGATGAACTATTGTGAATTACGCATGCCATGCTGACTCTGACCCATGCATATGCAAAAGTCCTGTACGTGAGCTTCAGTCGTGTAAAATTTTGACAATGATTTGCAACAATTTTTTGTGGGAATAGTTTCCAATCTCATCTTTGGCCGTTGTTTGGTGCACTTATCGGATGGGGGTGTGTTGTAATTTCTCATAGAAAATGAATTCTTCGTTCTTCAACACTCAAATTTGTGAAACTGAAGATGATCACTTATCAAATAAAAGCGGTGGACCACAAACCAGTAAAGAAGAAAAAATTCAGCGCGGTCGGAAACAGCACGATCAAATTGATGAAGCTCTTTGGTCTATTGACGATGATATTTTATTCTATCCATTGGCCTTAACAAACCACTGTACTGAGAATAAGTCGGTGTTTCTTACGTGGAGCGAAAATTATTTACTAATTTTTATTTTCAAAAAATCGCAGAAATCGCAGGGCGCTAAAGTGACCAAAGTGCGGTTAGATTTGCATGCAGACGAAATAATCCAAATCCTTATTCTGGAATTCAATACATTGCTTCTATTGCAGAGTGGGCGTATTTTTCATTTCAGTTCTGTGAAATCAATACAACCGTTTAAATGGTTGCAGGATGTACGATGCATCGCTTCTAAAGAAGGCTTTTGTGTCATTCGTCTGATGCCCCGTAATCGTTAGCATCTTGAAGTTTATCAAGATGTTATTAATATAGAACAGCGACAGTACAATTAAATTAAAATTAAATTAAAATTAAATTAAAATTAAATTAAAATTAAATTAAAATTAAATTAAAATTAAATTAAAATTAAATTAAAATTAAATTAAAATTAAATTAAAATTAAATTAAAATTAAATTAAAATTAAATTAAAATTAAATTAAAATTAAATTAAAATTAAATTAAAATTAAATTAAAATTAAATTAAAATTAAATTAAAATTAAATTAAAATTAAATTAAAATTAAATTAAAATTAAATTAAAATTAAATTAAAATTAAATTAAAATTAAATTAAAATTAAATTAAAATTAAATTAAAATTAAATTAAAATTAAATTAAAATTAAATTAAAATTAAATTAAAATTAAATTAAAATTAAATTAAAATTAAATTAAAATTAAATTAAAATTAAATTAAAATTAAATTAAAATTAAATTAAAATTAAATTAAAATTAAATTAAAATTAAATTAAAATTAAATTAAAATTAAATTAAAATTAAATTAAAATTAAATTAAAATTAAATTAAAATTAAATTAAAATTAAATTAAAATTAAATTAAAATTAAATTAAAATTAAATTAAAATTAAATTAAAATTAAATTAAAATTAAATTAAAATTAAATTAAAATTAAATTAAAATTAAATTAAAATTAAATTAAAATTAAATTAAAATTAAATTAAAATTAAATTAAAATTAAATTAAAATTAAATTAAAATTAAATTAAAATTAAATTAAAATTAAATTAAAATTAAATTAAAATTAAATTAAAATTAAATTAAAATTAAATTAAAATTAAATTAAAATTAAATTAAAATTAAATTAAAATTAAATTAAAATTAAATTAAAATTAAATTAAAATTAAATTAAAATTAAATTAAAATTAAATTAAAATTAAATTAAAATTAAATTAAAATTAAATTAAAATTAAATTAAAATTAAATTAAAATTAAATTAAAATTAAATTAAAATTAAATTAAAATTAAATTAAAATTAAATTAAAATTAAATTAAAATTAAATTAAAATTAAATTAAAATTAAATTAAAATTAAATTAAAATTAAATTAAAATTAAATTAAAATTAAATTAAAATTAAATTAAAATTAAATTAAAATTAAATTAAAATTAAATTAAAATTAAATTAAAATTAAATTAAAATTAAATTAAAATTAAATTAAAATTAAATTAAAATTAAATTAAAATTAAATTAAAATTAAATTAAAATTAAATTAAAATTAAATTAAAATTAAATTAAAATTAAAATTAAATTAAAATTAAATTAAATATCAATTAAATATCATGAAAGGGGGCGTGGACATAGTGGAAGGGGACGTGGACTCCCCAAAAGAGGCGAAAAGGGGCGTTTTTTACCAAAAAATTTTTTTGCGCTAATCGATAGGAAATATCATGAAAGGGGGCGTGGACATAGTGGAAGGGGGCTTGGACTCCCCAAAAGGGGCGAAAAGGGGCGTTTTTTACCAAAAATTTTTTTGCGCTAATCGATAGGAAATATCATGAAAGGGGCGTGGACATAGTGGAAGGGGGCGTGGACTCCCCAAAAGGGGCGAAAAGGGGCGTTTTTTACCAAAATTTTTTTTGCGCTAATCGATAGGAAATGTCATGAAAGGGGGCGTGGACATAGTGGAAGGGGGAGTGGACTCCCCAAAAGGGGCGAAAAGGGGCGTTTTTTACCAAAAATTTTTTTGCGCTAATCGATAGGAAATATCATGAAAGGGAGCGTGGACATAGTGGAAGGGGGCGTGGACTCCCCAAAAGGGGCGAAAAGGGGAGTTTTTTACCAAAAATTTTTTTGCGTTAATCGATAGGAAATATCATGAAAGGGGGCGTGGACATAGTGGAAGGGGGAGTGGACTCCCCAAAAGGGGGCGAAAAGGGGCGTTTTTTACCAAGAATTTTTTTTGCGCTAATCGATAGGAAATATCATGAAAGGGGCGTGGACATAGTGGAAGGTGGCGTGGACTCCCCAAAAGGGGCGTTTTTTACCAAAATTTTTTTTGCGCTAATCGATAGGAAATATCATGAAAGGGGGCGTGGACATAGTGGAAGGGGGCGTGGACTCCCCAAAAGGGGCGAAAAGGGCGTTTTTTACCAAAAATTTTTTTTGCGCTAATCGATAGGAAATATCATGAAAGGGGGCGTGGACACAGTGGAAGGGGGCGTGGACTCCCCAAAAGGGGCGAAAAGGGGCGTTTTTTACCAAAAATTTTTTTGCGCTAATCGATAGGAAATATCACGAAAGGGGGCGTGGACATAGTGGAAGGGGGAGTGGACTCCCCAAAAGGGGCGAAAAGGGGCGTTTTTTACCAAGAATTTTTTTGCGCTAATCGATAGGAAATATCATGAAAGGGGGCGTGGACATAGTGGAAGGGGGCGTGGACTCCCCAAAAGGGGCGAAAAGGGGCGTTTTTTACCAAAATTTTTTTTGCGCTAATCGATAGGAAATATCATGGAAGGGGGCGTGGACATAGTGGAGGGGGGCGTGGACTCCTCAAAAGGGAGAAAAGGGGCGTTTTTTACCAAAAAAATTTTTTGCGATAATCGATAGGAAATATCATGAAAGGGGGCGTGGACATGGTGGAAGGGGGCGTGGACTCCTCAAAAGGGGCGAAAAGGGGCGTTTTTTACCAAAATTTTTTTTGCGCTAATCGATAGGAAATATCATGAAAGGGGGCGTGGACATAGTGGAAGGGGGCGTGGACTCCCCAAAAGGGGCGAAAGGGGGCGTTTTTTACCAAAAATTTTTTTGCGCTAATCGACAGGAAATATTATGAAAGGGGGCGTGGACATAGTGGAAGGGGGCGTGGACTCCCCAAAAGGGGCGAAAAGGGGCGTTTTTTACCAAAATTTTTTTTTGCGCTAATCGATAGGAAATATCATGGAAGGGGGCGTGAACATAGTGGAAGGGGGCGTGGACTCCTCAAAAGGGGCGAAAAGGGGCGTTTTTTACCAAATTTTTTTTTGCGCTAATCGATAGGAAATATCATGAAAGGGGGCGTGGACATAGTGGAATAGGGCGTGGACTCCCCAAAAGGGGCGAAAAGGGGCGTTTTTTACCAAAAATTTTTTTGCGCTAATCGATAGGAAATATCATGAAAGTGGGCGTGGACATAGTGGAAGGGGGCGTGGACTCCCCAAAAGGGGCGAAAAGGGGCATTTTTTACCAAAAATTTTTTTTGCGCTAATCGATAGGAAATATCATGAAAGGGGGCGTGGACATAGTGGAAGGGGGCGTGGACTCCCCAAAAGGGGCGAAAAGTGGCGTTTTTTACCAAAATTTTTTTTTGCGCTAATCGATAGGAAATATCATGAAAGGGGACGTGGATATAGTGGAAGGGGGCGTGGACTCTCCAAAAGAGGCGAAAAGGGGCGTTTTTTACCAACAATTTTTTTTGCGCTAATCGATAGGAAATATC
This sequence comes from Physocephala rufipes, assembly GCA_963966595.1. Lineage (NCBI taxonomy): Eukaryota > Metazoa > Arthropoda > Insecta > Diptera > Conopidae > Physocephala > Physocephala rufipes. The sequence goes on along the minus strand of OZ016501.1, from coordinate 39,021 downwards.
ATGAAAGGGGGCGTGGACATAGTGGAAGGGGGAGTGGACTCCCAAAATGGGCGAAAAGGGGCGTTTTTTACCAAGAATTTTTTTGCGCTAATCGATAGGAAATATCATGAAAGGGGGCGTGGACATAGTGGAAGGGGGCGTGGACTCCCCAAAAGAGGCGAAAAGGGGCGTTTTTTACCAAAAATTTTTTTTGCGCTAATCGATAGGAAATATCATAGAAGAGGGCGTGGACATAGTGGAAGGGGGCGTGGACTCCTCAAAAGGGGCGAAAAGGGGCGTTTTTTACCAAAATTTTTTTTGCGCTAATCGATAGGAAATATCATGAAAGGGGGCGTGGACATAGTGGAAGGGGGCGTGGACCCCTCAAAATGGGCGAAAAGGGGCGTTTTTTACCAAAATTTTTTTTGCGCTAATCGATAGGAAATATCATGAAAGGGGGCGTGGACATTGTGGAAGGGGGCGTGGACCCCTCAAAATGGGCGAAAAGGGGCGTTTTTTACCAAAATTTTCTTTGCGCTAATCGATAGGAAATATCATGAAAGGGGGCGTGGACATAGTGGAAGGGGGCGTGGACTCCCGAAAAGGGGCGTTTTTTACCAAAAATTTTTTTTGCGCTAATCGATAGGAAATATCATGAAAGGGGGCGTGGACATAGTGGAAGGGGGCGTGAACTCCCAAAAGGGGCGAAAAGGGGCGTTTTTTACCAAAAATTTTTTTGCGCTAATCGATAGGAAATATCATGAAAGGGGGAGTGGACATAGAGGAAGGGGGCGTGGACTCCCCAAAAGGGGCGAAAAGGGGCGTTTTTACCAAAAAATTTTTTTGCGCTAATCGATAGGAAATATCATGAAAGGGGGCGTGGACATAGTGGAAGGGGAGTCCCTTTCGCCCCTTTTTGGGAGTCCACGCTCCCTTCCACTATGTCCACGCCCCCTTTCATGATATTTCCTATCGATTAGCGCAAAAAAATTTTTGGTAAAAAACGCCCCTTTTTGCCCCTTTTGGGGAGTCCACGCCCCCATCCACTATGTCCACGCCCCCTTTCATGATATTTCCTATCGATTAGCGCAAAAAAATTTTTTGGCAAATAACGCCTCTTTTCGCCCCTTTTGGGGAGTCCACTCCCCCATCCACTATGTCCACGCCCTATTTCATGATATTTCCTATCGATTAGCGCAAAAAAAATTTTTGGTAAAAAACGCCCCTTTTCGCCCCTTTTGGGGAGTCCACGCCCCCTTCCACTATGTCCACGCCCCTTTCATGATATTTCCTATCGATTAGCGCAAAAAAAAAATTTTGGTAAAAAACGCCCCTTTTCGCCCCTTTTGGGGAGTCCACGCCCCCTTCCACTATGTCCACGCCCCTTTTCATGATATTTCCTATCGATTAGCGCAAAAAAAATTTTAGTAAAAAACGCCCCTTTTCGCCCCTTTCGGGGAGTCCACGCCCCCTTCCACTATGTCCACTCCCCCTTTCATGATATTTCCTATCGATTAGCGCAAAAAAAATTTTTGGTAAAAAACGCCCCTTTTTGCAAAAAAAAAATAAAATGAGACACTGGACTACACATTTTCCCGCCAAAAATTATGTCAGACCCTTAAAGGAAAAAATCTGGATCACCACATTTTACCGCCAAAAATTATGTGAGACCCTTAAAAGAAAAAAATCTGTACCACCACATGTTGCCGCCAAAAATTATGTCAGACTCTTAAAAGAAAAAAATCTGGACCACCATATTTTACCGCCAAAATTTATGACAGACCCTTAAGAGAAAAAATCTGGACCACCACATGTTGCCGCCAAAAATTATGTCAGACCCTTAAAAGAAAAAATAAAATACAATTCGCCGCCGACCCGGTAAGAAATCGCGCTTATCTAAAAGAATATTTATGCAAAATATATAAAAATATGTAAAAGAATATTTATGTAAAAAATATTTATATAAAGATAAAGATAAAGAATTGTAACGTTCCAATAATAGTTACAACTAATTTTTCCCGTCACCCTGTCATCACAATTACCGAATTGCTAATACACCCACCTCTATGGCAATAGTTATGGTACAAACCGCCTAGCCTACTTTTAGGCCTTATATTTTTAAGGGCACCATACTACAAAAAAGTCGACCATTTCTTATACTTCATAATTCCAATGAATATAAAATGGCATGACAGCTCATAAGATGGCAAACGACCTGGCCTACTTTTTGGCCTTATATTTTTAAAGGCACCATACTACAAAAAAGTCGACCATTTCTTATACTTCATAATTCCAATGAATATAAAATGGCATGACAGCTCGTAAGATGGCAAACTACCTAGCCTACTTTTTGGCCTTACATTTTTAAAGGCACCATACTACAAAAAAGTCGACCATTTCTTATACTTTATAATTTCAGTGAAAATAAGATGGCATGACAGCTCATAAGATGGCAAACGACCTAGTCTACTTTTTGGCCTTATATTTTTAAAGGCACCATACTACAAAAAAGTCGACCATTTCTTATACTTCATAATTCCAATGAATATAAAATGGCATGACAGCTCATAAGAATGCAAATGACCTAGCCTACTTTTTGGCCTTATATTTTTAAAGGCACCATACTACAAAAAAGTCGACCATTTCTTATACTTTATAATTTCAATGAAAATAAGTTGGCATGACAGCTCATAAGATGGCAAACGACCTGGCCTACTTTTTGGCCTTATATTTTTAAAGGCACCATACTACAAAAAAGTCGACCATTTCTTATACTTTATAATTTCAATGAAAATAAGATGGCATGACAGCTCATAAGATGGCAAACGACCTAGCCTACTTTTTGGCCTTATATTTTTAAAGGCACCATACTACAAAAAAGTCGACCATTTCTTATACTTTATAATTTCAATGAAAATAAGATGGCATGACAGCTCATAAGATTGCAAACGACCTGGCATACATTTTGGCCTTATATTTTTAAAGGCACCATACTACAAAAAAGTCGACCATTTCTTATACTTTATAATTTCAATGAAAATAAGATGGCATGACAGCTCATAAGATGGCAAACGACCTGGCCTACTTTTTGGCCTTATATTTTTAAAGGCACCATACTACAAAAAAGTCGACCATTTCTTATACTTCATAATTTCAATGAAAATAAGATGGCATTACAGCTCAGTGTATAGAGCGATTATTTTCGGTGCAGTAGTCGAAAGTTCAAATCTATATATATTAAAAAAGAAACTATAATAATTTTTCATATTTTTTATATTTTTAAAGGCACCATACTACAAAAAAGTCGACCATTCTTATACTTTATAATTCCAATGAAAATAAGATGGCATGATAGCTCAGTGTATAGAGCGTTCATCTTCGGTGCAGTAGTCGCAGGTTCGAATCTATATATATTAAAAAAGAAAATATAATAATTTTTAAAGACAAAGACAAATATAAAGACAAAGACAAAGACAAAGACAAAGACAAAGACAAAGACAAAGACAAAGACACAGATACAGACAAAGACACAGATACAGACAAAGACACAGATACAGACAAAGACACAGATACAGACACAGATACAGACACAGATACAGATACAGATACAGATACAGATACAGATACAGATACAGATACAGATACAGATACAGATACAGATACAGATACAGATACAGATACAGATACAGATACAGATACAGATACAGATACAGATACAGATACAGATACAGATACAGATACAGATACAGATACAGATACAGATACAGATACAGATACAGATACAGATACAGATACAGATACAGATACAGATACAGATACAGATACAGATACAGATACAGATACAGATACAGATACAGATACAGATACAGATACAGATACAGATACAGATACAGATACAGATACAGATACAGATACAGATACAGATACAGATACAGATACAGATACAGATACAGATACAGATACAGATACAGATACAGATACAGATACAGATACAGATACAGATACAGATACAGATACAGATACAGATACAGATACAGATACAGATACAGATACAGATACAGATACAGATACAGATACAGATACAGATACAGATACAGATACAGATACAGATACAGATACAGATACAGATACAGATACAGATACAGATACAGATACAGATACAGATACAGATACAGATACAGATACAGATACAGATACAGATACAGATACAGATACAGATACAGATACAGATACAGATACAGATACAGATACAGATACAGATACAGATACAGATACAGATACAGATACAGATACAGATACAGATACAGATACAGATACAGATACAGATACAGATACAGATACAGATACAGATACAGATACAGATACAGATACAGATACAGATACAGATACAGATACAGATACAGATACAGATACAGATACAGATACAGATACAGATACAGATACAGATACAGATACAGATACAGATACAGATACAGATACAGATACAGATACAGATACAGATACAGATACAGATACAGATACAGATACAGATACAGATACAGATACAGATACAGATACAGATACAGATACAGATACAGATACAGATACAGATACAGATACAGATACAGATACAGATACAGATACAGATACAGATACAGATACAGATACAGATACAGATACAGATACAGATACAGATACAGATACAGATACAGATACAGATACAGATACAGATACAGATACAGATACAGATACAGATACAGATACAGATACAGATACAGATACAGATACAGATACAGATACAGATACAGATACAGATACAGATACAGATACAGATACAGATACAGATACAGATACAGATACAGATACAGATACAGATACAGATACAGATACAGATACAGATACAGATACAGATACAGATACAGATACAGATACAGATACAGATACAGATACAGATACAGATACAGATACAGATACAGATACAGATACAGATACAGATACAGATACAGATACAGATACAGATACAGATACAGATACAGATACAGATACAGATACAGATACAGATACAGATACAGATACAGATACAGATACAGATACAGATACAGATACAGATACAGATACAGATACAGATACAGATACAGATACAGATACAGATACAGATACAGATACAGATACAGATACAGATACAGATACAGATACAGATACAGATACAGATACAGATACAGATACAGATACAGATACAGATACAGATACAGATACAGATACAGATACAGATACAGATACAGATACAGATACAGATACAGATACAGATACAGATACAGATACAGATACAGATACAGATACAGATACAGATACAGATACAGATACAGATACAGATACAGATACAGATACAGATACAGATACAGATACAGATACAGATACAGATACAGATACAGATACAGATACAGATACAGATACAGATACAGATACAGATACAGATACAGATACAGATACAGATACAGATACAGATACAGATACAGATACAGATACAGATACAGATACAGATACAGATACAGATACAGATACAGATACAGATACAGATACAGATACAGATACAGATACAGATACAGATACAGATACAGATACAGATACAGATACAGATACAGATACAGATACAGATACAGATACAGATACAGATACAGATACAGATACAGATACAGATACAGATACAGATACAGATACAGATACAGATACAGATACAGATACAGATACAGATACAGATACAGATACAGATACAGATACAGATACAGATACAGATACAGATACAGATACAGATACAGATACAGATACAGATACAGATACAGATACAGATACAGATACAGATACAGATACAGATACAGATACAGATACAGATACAGATACAGATACAGATACAGATACAGATACAGATACAGATACAGATACAGATACAGATACAGATACAGATACAGATACAGATACAGATACAGATACAGATACAGATACAGATACAGATACAGATACAGATACAGATACAGATACAGATACAGATACAGATACAGATACAGATACAGATACAGATACAGATACAGATACAGATACAGATACAGATACAGATACAGATACAGATACAGATACAGATACAGATACAGATACAGATACAGATACAGATACAGATACAGATACAGATACAGATACAGATACAGATACAGATACAGATACAGATACAGATACAGATACAGATACAGATACAGATACAGATACAGATACAGATACAGATACAGATACAGATACAGATACAGATACGAGGTTGATTAAAAATAAAATTTAACGAGAAATTAAAAGTGTAATTATCCCTGCTTAAACTTTCGTGACAATTCTATGTGATACCTAGCGTCTCGGCTTAGCTTAGTGGGGGAATCGGTTCATGAGATATGTGTTAATGTCATTGGGTAACCTGATATTAAGGTTCTGTCCATAAAAATATCTGCTGGGTTATAATGATACTATTATAAATATCTTATAGGTAACCTTGATAATATTAGTTAATTACTACATATTATATTATATTATATTATATTATATTGTATTATATTATATTGTCTGGGTTTATCTGAACAAAGGCCTTAAAGGTCATACATGTGCATGCATGCCGCACAGACACGCGTATGATCACATGCGCGTATCTGCACACCCATGCACCCACATGCACGAGCATATCTTCCGAAAACATGAGACCTGAAGCCTAGCTAGATGGGGCTCAATCATTCTTACTGGCATGCATACTTAATTGAGTTTTCGGTTATATACGTTGTGAATCCTAGTGGGGTTCTTTCAAGTCTTTACATCCCGGTATGACCGACGGTGTTTTACTTTACTCCCCATTGCCCATCTCAATATTGTTTTACTTCACTTTTCCATCCCCATTCCCCATCCCCCCCCCTCTCTCTCTCACACACACGCTCCACCCTTATTCCTTGATTTTATTGATTTTTTACCTCGGACGGAACAGACTGAAACTGAATCGAATGCCATCGATTCCAACCGATTCATGCCGAGTATAAATTAGTCGGTCGTTTACCCCATCAGTTTACAAACATGTGATCATTATGGTCCTTATGATAGTGGACGACTAAAAACCGACCATAAAATTACTAGTGGAAGAGGTGGAATGGGAAACAACGAGAATACCCCAAGCCAAGACACGCAAGATCAATAGTACAAAAACAACAGTAGAAAAACCCCCCCAAAAACATGACAGCAAAAGGATGCATTATAAAGAGAAGACACAATGTTAAGAAAAAGGACATAATGTTAAGAAAAGGCATAATGTTAAGAAAACAATGTTAAGCAAAAACCTCATCCAGCAGTGGATCGATCAATAAACCACTAATTAAACCGTCCGATCGGCCTCTAAGTTTACTTAGCCAGTTGATCATCGGTCAATCAATACGTTGACTGTTGACTTGATCGGTCAACTGAGGATGCTCAGCGTCATCACAGCATGGACTTTATGCTATGATGAATTGTGTGTGTATTGGTGATGTGTGGTGGTGTTGTCTATTTAACACGTCGTGGTGTATTGCTTTTATTTTGTTACCGTATAGGTACGTGGGCTTCCAAGAAGCTTTTCGTTCCAGCCACGGAACTCATCAGTTGGGTTTTTTGTTTTGTATGTGTATGGTGTCTTTTCACTGTCTCCATATTTGGATCTTAGGATGTATTTGGAATTAACATTCGATCCTATGGGTGTGTTTCCGCTTGCATCAGTTGATGTGTTGGAAACACTCCGACAATTCTAGCGTTTTTTCTTTTTTCTTTTATCCTTTACGTGTATATGTGCCTGTATTGTGTGTTGTTTATGTTGCTGTAGTGATGTGCTTTATATTAGATTTTTCCGGTCACCGGTGACCTGTTTTTACATATGGCTCCCCTGTTGGGGTAGAGCACATGTTCTGGTTTAAAAGACCCGCATAATAGTGGGGTATGCCCTTCCCCCCTTTTTTTTGCCTTTCCCTCTTTTTTCCCTCCCTTCCTCCTCCTTTTTTCTTTTTTCTTTACTTCCTTAACCCTTTTTTTTCATCTTTTACCTACTCTTGTTTTCCTTTTTCCTTTTTCCCTTTTTTTCTTTTTTTCTTTTTTTCTTACTTACTTTTCTTTTTCCTATTTAGAAAGGAAAAAATGTGTGCCAATTGCCCTGGAGGGCTACCTTATTTTCTAGATTCACAATATGTTTTTATATATTATCATTGATTATTATTTATTTGTTTTTAGGGTCGTTTAGTAGCCTGGCTGGCGCTTGGACTTACCATTTTTGTTATTTGTAGCTTGTTTGTAGGATGTTGTTGTTCACGGTGAGGGATTTTTTGTTGCTGTTGTCTCATTGTTTCCGGGTTTCGGAATTTTCCACAGTTGTGGTCTTCCCTTCTATTCATCTCTTGTGTTTACTTATCTTTCTCCTTTTTTCGTTTCTGTTCTTGGTTTGTTGCATTTGGTTTTTCCTTTTTTCTTTTTTACTTTTTTTATTTTTCCGCTTCTTCATTCATTTCTTCCAATTTATCTTTATTTTCACTCTATTTTCACTTATGCATCGGTTGAGTCTTATGTAAATTCTGCAGCGGGCCTTTGTGTGTGTATTTTTCTGTGTGTTTTTTTGTATGCTTATTCATTCTAGATTTTTCCATATTGTTTTCCTTTCCGTGTTTTTCATCTGTTTTTTTACGGTCTTTTTTTCACTTTTCCTCACTTTTCCTTGCAATTCTTCCCTTTTTCTTTTTTACTAAACGTTTTCTATTTTCCTGATTTTATCTTTTTACTTTTTCTATCTTCCGGTTGGTCTTAAATGTCGGTCGCCATTTGTGTGGAAGTTTGCGCGGAACTGGATGTTCTGTCCGTCATACTGCTGCTGTAGTTACGCCAACCTTCTGCTGTGTTTGCGTATTGCCTACTTGGTTACTGCGTTTTTCTGTGTTTACTTCAGTGTTTTAATGCGTTTCATTTTTCCCTAGATGGCGCTCTACTTTTATGTGCTTCATTTTCTCTAGGTGGCGCTGTTCTTTATGTGTACGTGATTGTGTGTCTTATTTTGTATGTGGAATTGTATTTTTCCTGTTCAGTTGATTTTGGGTGTATGTGTATATCGTTTGTGCTAGTTTTTTTACGTTTTGACTGTTTGGTAACTAGGCATAGCAAGTCATGGAATGCTCTGGTGCGTTTTATTGTGCTGTTGCTGTGTGAGCGTGTAGTTCGTTTATTAAGCGGCGTCATATTTTACGTGTTTTCTTGTCTTCTATCTCCTGCTATTGATATCCTGTACGGAGCATATTTCCGGTTTATTTAAAGAATTTTCCTTAGTGTTTTACTTGTGATCCACTTGGAATCAGATCTTACGATTTTGCCCGGCTAATTCCTGTTGTCAACCATTGGCTATATATGCAGGTTGATTGTGATTTGTTTACTGTACAAAATTAATTGTGGTGCGTTTAGTGTTTTGGTTGTCGAGCGTGCGGCGGTATTTTGTTCATTTTTCCTTTATTCTTATTTTGTGTTCGGTTTTTTTAGTTCGTTGCAAAGCCAGATATACGCTGTCTTGCGTATTGTTACGTTTTGTGCGTGTACTATTGTGCGTTCGCAATTATTATCTACTCGGATTGTTGAAGTCAGTCGTCTCGCATCCTGTGAAGCTGTATACGGTCCTGTGTAGTGCAACGGTTGTCCTGAGTTGTTCACTTGTGCGTGCTGCTGCTTACTGTGTGGTTTCTAGTTTGGAGTTTTATCCCGGTAAGTGCTTTTCACTATTTATGTGTGTCATTCCTCTATTTGGGTAATCGGGTTTTTTCTATTTTGTCCTTTGGTTGTTTCTATATTTATATATTTATTTATTTATTTAAATTTCCCCTTTTTTTTAAGCTTATTTTGTTCTAATTTTCCTTTTATTTACTGCTTTTCTACTATTTTCCCACTAAATGGCTCTACTGTGTGTTGTACTTATACCCTTCTTTACGTGTTCACGCTATTGTTATGATCCTAAAAATGTGTTGTAGGGTTAACTTGTTTTCGTTACTGTCGGGTCGGGTTATGGTTATTCAGGGTTTGCTGGGCTGCGATTGCTTTGTCTGTGGTGATGTTGAATGTTTATTTTTGTGTGTTTCTGCGCTATACTGTCTGAGTCAGTGCTATTTCAGATTTAGCCACATAATACTAGATGGCGCGGTGTATTTTGCGGTGGAGGGTGTAGTGGTTTTCCCGTTTTGGGTTATTTCGGGTTTTTTTTCATTCATTTAGTTTTCATTTGTGTGTGCTGTTGCTAGCCTCTGTTCCTCAGCCATTTTTTTCATGATTTTTATTTCCTTAATCTATTTTATTTGTTTTATTTGTTTTAATTTAATACTGCCTGTTGTTTTTTTATTTTACTTTGTTGTTACTTTTCTTATTTCTTCATTATTGTTTTATTTTATTTTCTGTCTTTTTATTTTTTATTTTTCCATCTATTTTATTTCCTCTTTATTTTTATTTTTATTTTATTTTTTTATTTTTATTTAATTCTTATACGTTTCCCCTGTGTATTTTGGTATTTTTACTCGTTTTTGTGTTTCAGCCATACGACCGCGATCCTGGGATTAGATATTGTAGGGTTGGGTTTTTCCTCGTTGTAGTCGGCTCTGGTTAGTGTCGTTCAACGGGTTTGCTGGGTTATGGTCGCTAGAACTGTGGTGGTGTTGAATGCCAAGTTTTGTGTGTTTCTGTACTATTCGGTCTGGATCAATGCTACTTCTGATTTTTCCTCCTGATACTAGATGGCGCGGTGGTTTTTTTCGTGGAGGGTGTATTATTATTACGTTTGGGTGTTTGTGCGTTTTGGTTGTTTCTAGTCTGTTTTTTTGGTCATTTTGTTTACGGTTGTGTGTACTACTACTTTCCGCCATTCCCCCGCCATTTCCTTCATCGTCTTACTATCCTTTATTTGGTTATTATTCGGTTTTTTCCATTTACTTTTTACTTTTCTGGTTATTGTTTTCATTTTTATTTTTATTTTTATTTTTTATTTTTTATGTTTTATGTTGTTTGTTCTCTCATTTCTTGATTTTTATTTTTATTTTTTATCTTTATTAATTTTATTTATTTTATTTATTTTATTAGGTTTGCCTGTATATTTTATATTGTTCTCCGTTGCTGTGTTTCAGCCATGTGGCTGCGATCCTGGGATTGAATATTGTAAGGTTGGACTTTTCCTCACTGTTGTTTGCTCCTGTTTGTGTCGTCTAATGGGTTTACTGGGTTATGTTCGTTAATTTGTGGTGGTGTTGAATGCCGAGTTTTGTGTGTTTCTGTGCTAATCAGTCTGAATCAATGCTACTTTTATTTTTCATCATAATACTAGATGGCGTGGTGGTTCTACAGTGGAAGGTGTAGTATTATTTCGTTTTGGCGTTAGTGTGTTTGTGTTACCTCAGGTCTGTTCCCTGGTCGCTTTTGTTTACGGCTGTGCGTGCTGCTGCTTCCCGCCATTCCCCCGTTATTCTCCTTGCCGTCTTATTACACTTATTTGGTTATTATTTTGTTATTTTGTTTTATCTTCGCTTTACTAGTTTTATGTTTTATTTTTATTTTTATTCTTTATTTTGTTGTTTATTTCCTCATTTCTCTATTCTTTATTTTTATTTTTATTTCTATTTTTATTTTATCTTTATTTCTTGGTTTTGTACTATTTGGTTTATGTTTTTATTTTTATTTTGGTTTCCCTATACGTTTTTGTAGTTGTTTTTCGCTTGTCACTGTGTATTGGCCATGTGCCTATGGTCCTGAAGTTATATGTAGTGTAGTACGGGATGGGATTTCTGGTTATAGTTGTTAGGTCAGGTTAGTGTCGTCCCTGGGTTTGCTGGGTTATGATTATTTTTTGTGTGTGTGTGGTGGTGTTGCGTATTGAATTTTGTGTGTTTCTGTGTTGTTCGGTATGTGTCAATGTTGTGTTGGGTATTTTCTTCACGATAATAGATGTCGTGGCGGTTTATACTCACTTTGGAGGAGGGCGGAGTAGTTTTTGTTTGGGTGTCGGTGTGACTGTGTTGATTCTATTTCGCTTTTCTGTTGTTTAGTTCTCGGTAGTATGTGTTAGTGTTTTTTGTTTTTTGGGTGGAATTGTTTTTTTCGTGTTGTGATGTCTTGTTACTATGTTCCTCCGGTATTGTGTTTTGGTTATTGTTAATAGGTGGTGCCTCTACGGTTGTACTCCTTAAGCCGTATGTTCTGTCTGCCTTTATTGTTCCGTTACCGGTGTACCGTGTGTTTACCAAGTTACACGCTCCATGCCCTATATGCTCAATTCCAGTGCATATTTTATTATGTTATTTCTTTATTTTAATATGTTATGTTACTGTGTACATATTTCTTATGTATTTTACATATTTTTTATATATATATTTTTTTATATATTTTTTATATATTTTTTTATATATTTTTTATATATTTTTTTTATATATTTTATATATTTTTATATATATTTTTATATATTTTTTATTATTTTTATATATATTTTTTATATATTTTTTATATATATTTTATATGTTTTTATATATATTTTATATATTTTTTATATATATATTTTTATATATTTTCTATATATTTTTTTACATATATTTTTTTATATATATTTTTTATATATATTTTTTTATATATATTTTATATATATATACATTTTCCCATATATATATTTACACATACACATATATAGTTTTTTATATTTTTCCATATATATATATATATACACACACATATACACACATATATACATACACATATATACGCGCTTTATGTATATTTGGTGTACATTTCTACATGCGTACACATACACACATACATACATACGTCCATCTTATATATCTCACATATATGTTTTTTCTATAACCTTTGTACATTTCCAAATTTACCTACATATGCATACACACACATACATACGCATACCTACACACGCATATTTTTATATATATGCATATATATATCTTATTTCATATATGTATATTCCGTATATACTCTGCCGTGTGTGTTTTCCTACATATGTACCCCATTGGTGCATATATCTTTTCCCTTTTGGTTTGTTACCCGAATGTGTTGGTGTGTTCAGGTGTTTTGGTAATATTGAGTGTTACCTGGGTGCGGTTCCTTTTCCCTGAGTCCTCTCCCATTTTCTCGAATTACAATTTTGTTTTCACTTTTCGCTTAGTGGGTATTCCGGCCGTTTTGTATTGTTTCCCTTGACTTTTCGTTTTCTTAGCGCATTTCTGATGTTGCTATTCCGCCTTTATAGTTTACATTTTCCCTTTGTTAAATTCTATTTTATATTAATTTGATGTGTTTTATGTATATCGTTGTATATATATCTTTTGTATATATATTTTTTTGTGCATACATACACTCATGCCTACACGTGTGCCTCTTCACATTCGTGTTTTTTTACACATATCTGTGTTTTCCCTACGTACATATATACACATATACACATATATACACCCATATGCATATATACTCATATATATTCTTTTGTATATACTTATTCATATACATATTTTTGTGTAAATCCCTCCGTAGGTTATTTTCAGGTTCCTCATCGACGGTGCAATGGAGCAAATGACCCCAACCACACATCCTGGTCGCCCTTCCGGGCCAGCTTGTGGGGGTTTAGGTGTGGGTGGGTCCATGGTTGGAATATCCGATGATGTTCCAACGACTTCTCGTGCCGCTGCTGCGGCACGTTTAGTTTCCGAGGGTTCAGTGCAGGGTGGTGTTAGCAGGGTTCTTCCCTGTTCTGTTCCACGTCCTACTTTTGTTGGGGTTCTGGATTCACGGCTTGTTGTCCGTAGTTTTATTGAGTTGCCACGTCCGATTGTGGGTGGTTTTTTGAATATGACCGAGTTGTCCATTCCCGAGGCTGTGTCAACTCTGTTAAGTTTTGGGCCTCGATTTGTGCCAGCTCACGCGCCCACCATTACCGATCTGTGCCAGCACGTCCAGTATGTGATGGAGTGCGCGGAGGAGAATGCGCGTAGAAATTTTCAGCGGCAAGTGCCTCAGGGTGTCTTACGCTTATATTACTCAGATATTTTCGATGCTTTCTCAAAATTGGTAAAAACTCATTCGGGTTCGACTGCATCCCTGCGCGCACTGCATCACATGTATGCTCAGACTGAGCAGTTTCTGGCCAATCATCAATCAATAGTTCTTGTTCAGTCCGATAAGTCAAAGAGTACCGTTTTGATGTCCTGCGACCAGTATAATACAAAAATGGGAGATTGGGTGACTAGTTGTGTTAATCGCGGTGTCTATGGTTCAGGTGAGGGAGTTTTCAATCCTCGATCAATCGAGAACAAATTTATCATTTTACGGCATCAGTTTGGGGTTATTTTTAATAGATACGCGAAGCCCACTAGCTCAATGTCTGTGTCGTCTGGTCGCGTCGATGGTGGCGCGGCTTCCTTATCTCGGGGTGAAGTTTGTGCCAGGAGGTATATTGTTCCCTCCAAATTGGCGGCTTCTTTGCAAAATTTCCCCAGTGGTCGTTCGGTACAGTTGCCATATCTGTATGGCTCTATTAAGACTCATAAACCTGAGATGCCGTGCAGGCCAATTGTGTGTACCCGTAATTGGTACACATATTGTGTGCAAAAGGTCGTGAGTGTGGTGCTGCGCGATGTATTTGGGGCGCATTTTGTGGAGGCCAATGTAGACAGTGTTGACAGAGCTGTGGGGGAGTTGAGGGGCATGTTAGTCTGTCCGGGGTACTGTTTTGTTAAATTTGACATTGTGGATATGTACACTAACATGGATCGCGACCAGATAATGGCTTGTTTGGGTAAGTTGTTCGATACAGAATTTTTTAGGGCTAATTGTCTGTTAGATGGGAAATTGCTCTTGCGGATGATTTCGTTCTGCTTCTATGATGCAAATTTTTTCCGTTATGGCGGGGTTGTATATCGTCAGTTGCGTGGCTTGCCTCAAGGTGCCTGTGATTCAGGTTTACTGGCCACGATTATGCTGGATTTCAATTTGCAGCTATACAGGGATTTCCTTTTCGATCGGTATCAAATAGTCTATTACTGGAAATATGTTGATGACTTCTTGGTCTATATGCCAGAAGAGTTCATAAATGATTTCAAGGGGGATTTCCAGACTTATACAGGCTTAGCCCTGACAGTAGAGAAAGAGATGTATAGTACCCCCGAGTTAAGTGTACCTGGCTTATCTTCATGCGAGCCTTGTATATCTTTCCTCGATGTTCAGTTGGTCCGTGGTACAACTACATTGTTTTTTAAGACATATGTGAAGCCGATGTCATCCCTTCGGATGATTCACTATTTGTCAAGGGATAAATATAGTTGGAAGAAATCAACCGCCATGTCCTTTATACGTCGCGTATTAGTGCGCACATCTAATAGGTTCCTGTTTATGGATCTATTAATGGTAGAAGAACAGTTGTCCGCCAATGCGTATCCTAATGTGTTTGTGTCCGAGGTTTTTACCTTAATGTTGGTGGGTGAGATGGACCGCTTGCGGTTCGAGTTGGTCCGCAGTCAATCTGATACTATCTGTGTTAGTCGGGATGATCCGTCCGAGAGAAGGTTAGTGTTGGCGAAGTTTTTGGAGCGCTTTTCGTTTACCGGTGTTTCCAGGCTACGTCAACCCAAGAGACAAGGGAGGTTCTTGCCCAAAGGGGCCAGTGGTGGTGTTGGTCAGTGTGTTTGTACAAAGCCGTCAAAAATGTCAACAGTGGTGTCAGGTACTGGGGTTCCACCAGTCACGTGTCCTGTGCATCTTCCGCATGGTCCTCACAGTTGTATGTTGGGTGGGTCCTCGATTGGTGGAAAGGTGTCTATGTCGTCCCAGTTATGTCCGAAGTCTATGAAATATTGTTGTGAGGATCTAGTTGGTCTAGTGCAGCTATTGTGTGGTGGGTTGAAGCTGGGGGTTCCTATATTTAGCAAGGCTGACTCCCTGTTTTTACGTTTAAAAATGTCGCTTGCTGGTCGTGGTTTGTCGGGTCTTACCACGAATTTGCCTTTTTCCCCCCCGGTGCATGTGTTGGCGACCAATTGCCGTGCCTGTGGCAAAGTTTTCCTCATAACAGGTGAGGGTAGCCCCTCTCTTTTAGTGACAGGGGTGTTTAGTGATAGTCAGTCCATAGTTTCCCGTCATGTAGAGGCTTATCCCGGCCATGTAGTGAGTAGGAGCTTTGTAGAGCTGTCCCGGATGGGTGAACTTACGGCAGGTGCGCGTCTGTTCTTATACAAGGCGTTGTATCGTGAGTTGGGCGTGGAGTGCGATGCGGGTGAGGTGGTGGAGGCGATACCCCCATACCTCTCCTTGATTACCAAGGAGAGCGTGAGACGCGTGAGATCTGGCGGTTTGGTGAATCTACGGAGTAAGTATTTAGCTTAATTTATGGTAGGTTAGTGTTAGTTTTGGCGATTTTCCATGGAAGATTCCTTTCGTGATTGTTTTTGTGTTTATCCTGCTGTTGACCAGTGTCAAAATTGTTAAAGAGTTTACAGTATTGTTTGTTGTTATTCATTATTTACTATTTTTATTTTCAGTGGTTGGCTTACCCTATTTGCCGGTGGACCCTACTCGTGGTGGAGATGGCGAGATGCCATAAGGCCTTAATTTACCATTATTTCTATTTTTCCTCATTACTTCTTTGTTTTATTTTTCCTTTTTTCTTTTCTTTTTTCTTTTTTTCTTTTTTTCTTTTTCTTTTTTCCCTATCTTTTTTCTTTTTACTTATATTTTTCCTTTAATATATCTTTCTTTCCAATTCTTACGACTTCCCTTCCCATTTTTCCTCTTTTCTTTTTTCTTCTTTTTTCTTTTTCCTTCTTTTCCCATTATTTCCTTATTACCTTTTTCCTTTTCCTTTTATGTGCCTACCTTTCCTTCTTCCTTCCCTTTCCCTTCTCCTTTCTTTATCTAATTCCTTTATATTTCCCTTCTTTTCCTCTTTTTCCTCTTGTTTACTTACTACTCCTTGTTCTTTTTTACCTTACTTATTTTTCCTTTTTAGTCTTATTTTTGTTACTATTTTCAACTTTTCTCCTTTCCTTACTGTTCCCCTTATTATCCCTTTTTTCTTTCATTTCCCTTTTATTTTCTTTTTCCTTTCTTTACTTACTTTTCTTTCTTTTTCCCACTTTCTTTCTTACTTTCTTATTTTCCTTTATTTACTTTACATTTGCTTTCTATTATTATAATTATTTCCTTTTTTCCGTGCTTTCGTCTTATGTATTTTACAATTATTATTAATCCTTTGTATTTGTAATATTACTAATTTTTCTACTTATTCGTTATTCTACGTGTCATTTCTTTTTAGTGTACATGAGTGTAGTGTGTTATCACCTTCACCTGTTTTCACCATTGTGAATAGGTAATTGTGACCATTATTTATCATTGTGGAAAGGTAATTGTGAAAATTTCCCTGTCTATTTGTTGTGACAGATGAGGTTGCTCTAGACTCCAGAGTGGCGAGGAGGCAGCAGGGTTAAAACGAGCACAGCCACCTCCCCGGATCGTGGTCCACCCAACCAACACCATGGCTGCCGCCCCATCAGTGTCCCGCTCTCATCACTGATAGCCTGCCGATGCATCTTCTCCACTTGTCCAGCCTCATATGGACTTCCTACTGCACTCAGCCAGCCGGATCATCAACACCCGTGGACCGTCGTGGCCATCCTTCATCTTTTTGCGGCTGGGATAGTATTCCTGGGATAGGGTATGTTTTCCTGTTTGTTTTTTAATGTTGGTGTTATTGCTTTTCCTGTTTTTCCAGGTTTTTCTTATGGTGGCACTGGTCGACACCGCGGGAGCATGTCGGAAGTGGGTCCGTCAACGAGCGGAGACATAGGTCCCCTGGACAGGGTGTGCGGCGGGTGACCAGCAAGTGGCACTTGGATTTCTTATCTTATTTTCTTTTGTTTTATTTTATTTATTAATTATCATTTTTTTATATATATATAGATCTGTTTTTGTCTTGATCGGCGGGTGATGCAGCGGAAGATGGCGTTGCGGGCGGCAGGTCCATGGGCAAAGGCGCTAACCATCCCGATCCGGCGCGTGGTGGGCCGGTGTGCGGGCAGAGGCGGGAGACAGTCTACGAGAGGCCCGTTGGCAAGCTACAGCAGCGACGGACGATCACCGTTCGCCGGTGCTGGTATCGCGGTGCACGCGCCATCCCCCCGTTCCTCATCTGATGGTCCTGCGGCCTCATGTGGTTCTCCTGTTAGTCTTCCATCGCAGCAGCATTATTCAGCATTTTATGTTTGAACATTTCAAGATTTACGAATACACACTTATTTGTCCACGCGCATCTATTTAACATGTCTATCTCTACATTTATGCATTCATACAGCCATGTAGTAACACATGTATATTTAGAGTATTCTAGTTTCCAATCATACTTAGGATACCAATTTTATGCTTATATTCTTGTTCATAATCATATTTAAAATTCCTGTTCCATGTCAATATTTACATTTATCTTTATACATTCCATGCATCCATATATTATACCTATATATATGTTCATATTCACATTTGTAATTTTTATGTTAATTCACATCTACACATCTGTATCTGCATTTACAAACGTTACTGTAATAAATTTGTATTGATCTCTCTGTGTTGCGACTAATGTATATAATTGTATATAATTGAAAATGAGCCAATCCACCGCATGTGGAAAATACAATTGTTTAAAGTAATCCTACTTTTTGGTGGATGTGTATTGTTATTTATTAGAGTATGTGATGTTAGGTTAGTTGTCTCTCGCCCCAAGCATTGTAATGTTGGTTTTTGTTTTTCTTTGTTTTAGAACAGGGCGTGTACATTGGTGTGTTGCAATATCGTGTGGGAGTTTTGTGTGTGGAGTCGGAGGTCATTAGGGCTTTCTTTTGGTGGGTTTCGGGGTCGGTCTGGGTTCTTTTTGAGATGGAGCTGGTTTGGACTTAGACCTTATCTGTTTTTTAGCTCCGGTGCATAAGTGAAATTAGGTTTACCCATATCAATCACATATGCAAACATCGCACAGTTAGTGGGCATGTAAATACCTTTTCGCATGTAAATATAATTGGTGATTTTTTTCCCTCTTTTGGTGGATGTGGATCGTTTCTTCATATGAATATATGATGCTATGTATGTTGGCTCCTGTTCTGAGCTTTGTGATGTTGGTTTATTCGTTCCACCTATGATTGCAGGGGGTGTATGTTGGTATATTGTAAAAGGTGTGTAGGGTCCGCCTTTTACGTGGCAATAAATACATTTGCGCATGTAAATACGATTGGTGATTATTTTCCCTCTTATGGTGGATGTGGGTTGTTGCTTGATGTGAATATGTGATGCTATGTATGTTGACTCCTGCTCCGGGCTTTGTGATGTTGGCTTATACATTTCCCTTTTGATTGGAGGGGGTGTCTGCTGGTGTGCTGTGAAAGGTGTGTGGGGTCCATTTTTTTAGGTGGGCATGTGAATGCATTTTTGCATGTGAATACAATTGGTGATTTTTTTCTCTCTTTTAGTGGATGTGGATTGTTACTTTATACGAATATATGACGCTATGTATGTTGACTTCTGTTCTGAGCTTTAGAGATGTTGGTTGTTAAGCTCCATCTATGATTGAAGGGGGTGTTTGTTGGTGTATTGTAAAAGGTGTGTGGGGTCCATTTTTTTAGGTGGTTGGGTTTTGTTGGGTTCTGGGTCAGACTGGGTCCAGAAGGTGGGAGTGGTTTGGGCTTTTGGTCTATATATTATCATCATTATTATTGTTGTTGTTGCTCCTCTTTGTTGTTGTTATTAGTTTTGTTTTTATTTTTATATTTATATTATTTTGTATTTTATATTTTTGTTTGTTTGGAGTTGCTGTTGATATAATTACCCGCGACAACAGTTCTCATTCATTAAGTGAAAATACAGATGGCCAGTCATCATTTGATCAGCCACCCAATTACCTCGCGTTAATCATATACGATTCAGTCGATCAATCCGTCAGTCAATTCACGGTCTAGAAGACCAGCCAGCAAGCGCACAAATGTGCCTGTAATAGCATATCAGATCCACGCACACATAAGCTTATGGATACATAGTTTATATAAGATACATTAATATGGTTTATATATACTAGTGACAATAGTATAATAATATGGATATATAATGGATAATAAGGCATTATAAGGATATCTGTTGGAATGATGATGTTAACATATCATCATTACCGTATAAAATAAAATAAAATAAATGATTACTCATACGCACATGTTCTGCCTAATTTTTTCATAGTGTGGTCCTAGGTGAGGGGTTGAATGGTGTCTTTTGTTTCTAACTACTGTTTTTTTGGTTAATTTATTTTTACATTTATATGTAACCTCATGAACGTCCCAGATAGCGCAATTCGATAAAAGGGTAGCAGAGCAAAAGCGTTCAGTATTTGGAGTACATTAAATAGTAAGCAGGATCACCTCGTTACTCCGTAAATGGGTAGGACATGGCAGCCACCCCTTAAACCATAGTGAATTGAGTAATTCAACTAGGGCAATACTTGTACCCCATGGCCGAACCACACTGTTCAGAGCAAAGTGATATATGGCTGTAGTGTTTTTTATTACAGAGTATGCTGATCTGCGGAATGGTAGCCTAGAATTAACAGCTATTGTTGGCTGCAGCAATCCCCCTGTCCATGGGAGAATGCGGCCCGGCATATGCTATCATAATATCTAACAATCGATGCAATGCCGAGGTCATCGGGCTCATTCCCGACTCCGGATATCAGACGTCATATCACGCGAGAGATTCCAATGGACTTTGGTCTCGCCTGATACGATTACTCAAAAGGTACACTTCGACCTTAAGGTCCTAGTTTTATTTAAGGTTCTATTAGATGATACCTAGTTGTGCAGTGATTGAACGTATATTATATATGTTCAATATGCAAAAGATGTTTTATGTTTAATTCACTATGCTTTATGTGTATATATTTACGTTAATACACATTGCTGGAGAAATGTTTTTACTGCGGATTTTTTTAAGAGGGGCATTGTGATTGTGTTAGATTGTTGGTGTGTGTGGATGTAGGAGGGAGATATAGGTTCTGAGGTCAGTCCGATGCCAACCCATAACCCACGGAGATTTGCCAGTCATAAATGATTCGCATAGTCAACGGGTACATCATAGCAGTAGCAGGTCGGTGAACTCCAATCAATATAGATGTACAAGACACTCGATTACACAGTATGTGCACATTGTCATGGGCTAGCATATGGACTGGCCGGGCCTCGTATGGGATTATCGTTTATAATGTATTGTGTGTGTTGAAGGGGAGTGTTAAATGATTATTTTAGTGTGTTAGTGTATGTGGGTGAAGAGGGGTAGATAATATCAAATCAGCCATGCGTCACCCCATTAACTTACTGATTTTGTGAAACGTAATGGTTAACATAATCATTGGGTATATCACACCAGTATGTCGGTGAGCTCCAATCAAATATAGATGTACAAGACAGTCGATCACACGGTATGTGCCCATGTCATGGGCCGATACCTGGACCGATTGATTTTCTACCTTGGTTGTGTGTTTTATTGGGGTAGTATTGCCTGTTTTTAGGTATATTGGTGTGTATGGGTGGCGGGGATTGTGATTATGTTAGAATGTTGGTGTGCATAGATGCGGGAGGGAGATGTAGGTTATGAGGTCAGTCCGATGCCAACCCATAACCCACGGAGATTTGCCAGTCGTATAATGATTAGCATAGTCAACGGGTACATCATAGCAGTAGTAGGTCGGTGAACTCCAATCAGCAGATGTACAAGACACTCGATTACACCGTATGTGCACATTGTCACGGGCTAGCATATGGACTGGCCAGACCCTATATGGTATTGTTGTTATATAATGAGTTGTGTATGTTTGAAGGGGAGTTTTAAGTGATTATTTTAGTGTGTTGGTGTATGTGGATAAAGGGGGAGATAATATCAGATCATCCATGCATCATCCCATTAACTTACTGATTTTATAAACCGTGATGGTTATCATAATCATTGGGTATAACACATCAGTATGTCGGTGAACTCCAATCAGATATAGATGTACAAGACAGTCGATCACACGGTATGTGCCCATGTCATGGTGCGATGCCTGGACCAACTGTTACATTACCTGGGTTATGTGTACCATTTTAGATGGTGTTGCTTGTTTTATGGGGTATTGATGTGTATGGATGGAGGGGGGGGGGGGGGGGAACTGGACAATATCATGTCTGCCGTACACCAATCCATTAACTCCCGAATTTATCATCACATATGATAGACTCATCGAGTGCTACATAATAGTGAGGTCAGTAAACTCCTATCAGTGTGGGTGTACAAGAGTACGAAACAAAGTGCAGGACTGTCGACAACACATTACGTGCACATGTCATAGACTGGCATATGGGTCAACTGACTTTCCACAAATGACTCATTATTAACCAGATAATGAATTGAGTGTGTGTAGTTTCTGTGTGGGGTGCTTCTGTATGTGGTTACCTAGCTGTTCTTGCCATAAAGTATGATACAATAAACATACGATACAATAGAAAAATATATTATGTTTTTTCTAGCTACGAACAACCTGGTTTCGGGTTCCAGCACGAAAGGTTGTTGTTACCATAAATTTATATATAAATATCTGTCCCTATTGCAAGAAGCTTGTGAGAATCCCATGTGCGACATACCTGCTTAGTCATAACAACAATGGTATTCGACTCTATGTTGTATGTCGTCTTTAACTTGACATGGGGTATCTCAGTAGCTCTAGTCTGAGGTAACAAAAGGTGCTTCGTCAATTGGGCAAAACCAACACCAGGGACTAATCCAGCTGTCCATACTCAGCAACAGTGATCATCTTCATCGGTGGGATTCCACGTGGAGGTCTTTCTGTGTAGAGAGTTCACTTCAACGACATGACAATGCCTGAGTGTCTTCGCACAGAAATGAGAACTTCCGTAATCGAAGTCTACGACCGTTGGGGTGTCAAAGGTGGCGTGAGGTGGCAGCGTGTGGAATAGCTTCCCGTGTGTGATTTGTTTGGTCCAAGGGACGAGAGCGTACTCCTTTTGTAGCAGAATTCATGACCTGATATGGATCTTTCATCACACTATCATGTCGGAGGTGCTAATCTAATTTCTAATGAATGCATAAATACGTCTATTTGTGTGTTTTGAATAACGTAATCAATATTTTTGGTAATATATAAATACTCTCAAACTTCCCCTCCCAAGATAGAATGGCTTTTTTCCCTTTAAGTCCTCTATTTATATATCCGTTGAGTCTTGGGGTGTGTTTTTTGCCGAGGTTTTTGTGTTTTATGATTAAAATAGAGGATTTCTAGCCTACCTGATTAAAAAATAAGTATGTTTGACAAGATAAGAGGTTGATTAAAAATAAAATTTAACGAGAAATTAAAAGTGTAATTATCCCTGCTTAAACTTTCGTGACAATTCTATGTGATACCTAGCGTCTCGGCTTAGCTTAGTGGGGGAATCGGTTCATGAGATATGTGTTAATGTCATTGGGTAACCTGATATTAAGGTTCTGTCCATAAAAATATCTGCTGGGTTATAATGATACTATTATAAATATCTTATAGGTAACCTTGATAATATTAGTTAATTACTACATATTATATTATATTATATTATATTATATTGTATTATATTATATTGTCTGGGTTTATCTGAACAAAGGCCTTAAAGGTCATACATGTGCATGCATGCCGCACAGACACGCGTATGATCACATGCGCGTATCTGCACACCCATGCACCCACATGCACGAGCATATCTTCCGAAAACATGAGACCTGAAGCCTAGCTAGATGGGGCTCAATCATTCTTACTGGCATGCATACTTAATTGAGTTTTCGGTTATATACGTTGTGAATCCTAGTGGGGTTCTTTCAAGTCTTTACATCCCGGTATGACCGACGGTGTTTTACTTTACTCCCCATTGCCCATCTCAATATTGTTTTACTTCACTTTTCCATCCCCATTCCCCATCCCCCCCCCCTCTCTCTCTCACACACACGCTCCACCCTTATTCCTTGATTTTATTGATTTTTTACCTCGGACGGAACAGACTGAAACTGAATCGAATGCCATCGATTCCAACCGATTCATGCCGAGTATAAATTAGTCGGTCGTTTACCCCATCAGTTTACAAACATGTGATCATTATGGTCCTTATGATAGTGGACGACTAAAAACCGACCATAAAATTACTAGTGGAAGAGGTGGAATGGGAAACAACGAGAATACCCCAAGCCAAGACACGCAAGATCAATAGTACAAAAACAACAGTAGAAAAACCCCCCCAAAAACATGACAGCAAAAGGATGCATTATAAAGAGAAGACACAATGTTAAGAAAAAGGACATAATGTTAAGAAAAGGCATAATGTTAAGAAAACAATGTTAAGCAAAAACCTCATCCAGCAGTGGATCGATCAATAAACCACTAATTAAACCGTCCGATCGGCCTCTAAGTTTACTTAGCCAGTTGATCATCGGTCAATCAATACGTTGACTGTTGACTTGATCGGTCAACTGAGGATGCTCAGCGTCATCACAGCATGGACTTTATGCTATGATGAATTGTGTGTGTATTGGTGATGTGTGGTGGTGTTGTCTATTTAACACGTCGTGGTGTATTGCTTTTATTTTGTTACCGTATAGGTACGTGGGCTTCCAAGAAGCTTTTCGTTCCAGCCACGGAACTCATCAGTTGGGTTTTTTGTTTTGTATGTGTATGGTGTCTTTTCACTGTCTCCATATTTGGATCTTAGGATGTATTTGGAATTAACATTCGATCCTATGGGTGTGTTTCCGCTTGCATCAGTTGATGTGTTGGAAACACTCCGACAATTCTAGCGTTTTTTCTTTTTTCTTTTATCCTTTACGTGTATATGTGCCTGTATTGTGTGTTGTTTATGTTGCTGTAGTGATGTGCTTTATATTAGATTTTTCCGGTCACCGGTGACCTGTTTTTACATATGGCTCCCCTGTTGGGGTAGAGCACATGTTCTGGTTTAAAAGACCCGCATAATAGTGGGGTATGCCCTTCCCCCCTTTTTTTTTGCCTTTCCCTCTTTTTTCCCTCCCTTCCTCCTCCTTTTTTCTTTTTTCTTTACTTCCTTAACCCTTTTTTTTCATCTTTTACCTACTCTTGTTTTCCTTTTTCCTTTTTCCCTTTTTTCCTTTTTTTCTTTTTTTCTTACTTACTTTTCTTTTTCCTATTTAGAAAGGAAAAAATGTGTGCCAATTGCCCTGGAGGGCTACCTTATTTTCTAGATTCACAATATGTTTTTATATATTATCATTGATTATTATTTATTTGTTTTTAGGGTCGTTTAGTAGCCTGGCTGGCGCTTGGACTTACCATTTTTGTTATTTGTAGCTTGTTTGTAGGATGTTGTTGTTCACGGTGAGGGATTTTTTGTTGCTGTTGTCTCATTGTTTCCGGGTTTCGGAATTTTCCACAGTTGTGGTCTTCCCTTCTATTCATCTCTTGTGTTTACTTATCTTTCTCCTTTTTTCGTTTCTGTTCTTGGTTTGTTGCATTTGGTTTTTCCTTTTTTCTTTTTTACTTTTTTTATTTTTCCGCTTCTTCATTCATTTCTTCCAATTTATCTTTATTTTCACTCTATTTTCACTTATGCATCGGTTGAGTCTTATGTAAATTCTGCAGCGGGCCTTTGTGTGTGTATTTTTCTGTGTGTTTTTTTGTATGCTTATTCATTCTAGATTTTTCCATATTGTTTTCCTTTCCGTGTTTTTCATCTGTTTTTTTACGGTCTTTTTTTCACTTTTCCTCACTTTTCCTTGCAATTCTTCCCTTTTTCTTTTTTACTAAACGTTTTCTATTTTCCTGATTTTATCTTTTTACTTTTTCTATCTTCCGGTTGGTCTTAAATGTCGGTCGCCATTTGTGTGGAAGTTTGCGCGGAACTGGATGTTCTGTCCGTCATACTGCTGCTGTAGTTACGCCAACCTTCTGCTGTGTTTGCGTATTGCCTACTTGGTTACTGCGTTTTTCTGTGTTTACTTCAGTGTTTTAATGCGTTTCATTTTTCCCTAGATGGCGCTCTACTTTTATGTGCTTCATTTTCTCTAGGTGGCGCTGTTCTTTATGTGTACGTGATTGTGTGTCTTATTTTGTATGTGGAATTGTATTTTTCCTGTTCAGTTGATTTTGGGTGTATGTGTATATCGTTTGTGCTAGTTTTTTTACGTTTTGACTGTTTGGTAACTAGGCATAGCAAGTCATGGAATGCTCTGGTGCGTTTTATTGTGCTGTTGCTGTGTGAGCGTGTAGTTCGTTTATTAAGCGGCGTCATATTTTACGTGTTTTCTTGTCTTCTATCTCCTGCTATTGATATCCTGTACGGAGCATATTTCCGGTTTATTTAAAGAATTTTCCTTAGTGTTTTACTTGTGATCCACTTGGAATCAGATCTTACGATTTTGCCCGGCTAATTCCTGTTGTCAACCATTGGCTATATATGCAGGTTGATTGTGATTTGTTTACTGTACAAAATTAATTGTGGTGCGTTTAGTGTTTTGGTTGTCGAGCGTGCGGCGGTATTTTGTTCATTTTTCCTTTATTCTTATTTTGTGTTCGGTTTTTTTAGTTCGTTGCAAAGCCAGATATACGCTGTCTTGCGTATTGTTACGTTTTGTGCGTGTACTATTGTGCGTTCGCAATTATTATCTACTCGGATTGTTGAAGTCAGTCGTCTCGCATCCTGTGAAGCTGTATACGGTCCTGTGTAGTGCAACGGTTGTCCTGAGTTGTTCACTTGTGCGTGCTGCTGCTTACTGTGTGGTTTCTAGTTTGGAGTTTTATCCCGGTAAGTGCTTTTCACTATTTATGTGTGTCATTCCTCTATTTGGGTAATCGGGTTTTTTCTATTTTGTCCTTTGGTTGTTTCTATATTTATATATTTATTTATTTATTTAAATTTCCCCTTTTTTTTAAGCTTATTTTGTTCTAATTTTCCTTTTATTTACTGCTTTTCTACTATTTTCCCACTAAATGGCTCTACTGTGTGTTGTACTTATACCCTTCTTTACGTGTTCACGCTATTGTTATGATCCTAAAAATGTGTTGTAGGGTTAACTTGTTTTCGTTACTGTCGGGTCGGGTTATGGTTATTCAGGGTTTGCTGGGCTGCGATTGCTTTGTCTGTGGTGATGTTGAATGTTTATTTTTGTGTGTTTCTGCGCTATACTGTCTGAGTCAGTGCTATTTCAGATTTAGCCACATAATACTAGATGGCGCGGTGTATTTTGCGGTGGAGGGTGTAGTGGTTTTCCCGTTTTGGGTTATTTCGGGTTTTTTTTCATTCATTTAGTTTTCATTTGTGTGTGCTGTTGCTAGCCTCTGTTCCTCAGCCATTTTTTTCATGATTTTTATTTCCTTAATCTATTTTATTTGTTTTATTTGTTTTAATTTAATACTGCCTGTTGTTTTTTTATTTTACTTTGTTGTTACTTTTCTTATTTCTTCATTATTGTTTTATTTTATTTTCTGTCTTTTTATTTTTTATTTTTCCATCTATTTTATTTCCTCTTTATTTTTATTTTTATTTTATTTTTTTATTTTTATTTAATTCTTATACGTTTCCCCTGTGTATTTTGGTATTTTTACTCGTTTTTGTGTTTCAGCCATACGACCGCGATCCTGGGATTAGATATTGTAGGGTTGGGTTTTTCCTCGTTGTAGTCGGCTCTGGTTAGTGTCGTTCAACGGGTTTGCTGGGTTATGGTCGCTAGAACTGTGGTGGTGTTGAATGCCAAGTTTTGTGTGTTTCTGTACTATTCGGTCTGGATCAATGCTACTTCTGATTTTTCCTCCTGATACTAGATGGCGCGGTGGTTTTTTTCGTGGAGGGTGTATTATTATTACGTTTGGGTGTTTGTGCGTTTTGGTTGTTTCTAGTCTGTTTTTTTGGTCATTTTGTTTACGGTTGTGTGTACTACTACTTTCCGCCATTCCCCCGCCATTTCCTTCATCGTCTTACTATCCTTTATTTGGTTATTATTCGGTTTTTTCCATTTACTTTTTACTTTTCTGGTTATTGTTTTCATTTTTATTTTTATTTTTATTTTTTATTTTTTATGTTTTATGTTGTTTGTTCTCTCATTTCTTGATTTTTATTTTTATTTTTTATCTTTATTAATTTTATTTATTTTATTTATTTTATTAGGTTTGCCTGTATATTTTATATTGTTCTCCGTTGCTGTGTTTCAGCCATGTGGCTGCGATCCTGGGATTGAATATTGTAAGGTTGGACTTTTCCTCACTGTTGTTTGCTCCTGTTTGTGTCGTCTAATGGGTTTACTGGGTTATGTTCGTTAATTTGTGGTGGTGTTGAATGCCGAGTTTTGTGTGTTTCTGTGCTAATCAGTCTGAATCAATGCTACTTTTATTTTTCATCATAATACTAGATGGCGTGGTGGTTCTACAGTGGAAGGTGTAGTATTATTTCGTTTTGGCGTTAGTGTGTTTGTGTTACCTCAGGTCTGTTCCCTGGTCGCTTTTGTTTACGGCTGTGCGTGCTGCTGCTTCCCGCCATTCCCCCGTTATTCTCCTTGCCGTCTTATTACACTTATTTGGTTATTATTTTGTTATTTTGTTTTATCTTCGCTTTACTAGTTTTATGTTTTATTTTTATTTTTATTCTTTATTTTGTTGTTTATTTCCTCATTTCTCTATTCTTTATTTTTATTTTTATTTCTATTTTTATTTTATCTTTATTTCTTGGTTTTGTACTATTTGGTTTATGTTTTTATTTTTATTTTGGTTTCCCTATACGTTTTTGTAGTTGTTTTTCGCTTGTCACTGTGTATTGGCCATGTGCCTATGGTCCTGAAGTTATATGTAGTGTAGTACGGGATGGGATTTCTGGTTATAGTTGTTAGGTCAGGTTAGTGTCGTCCCTGGGTTTGCTGGGTTATGATTATTTTTTGTGTGTGTGTGGTGGTGTTGCGTATTGAATTTTGTGTGTTTCTGTGTTGTTCGGTATGTGTCAATGTTGTGTTGGGTATTTTCTTCACGATAATAGATGTCGTGGCGGTTTATACTCACTTTGGAGGAGGGCGGAGTAGTTTTTGTTTGGGTGTCGGTGTGACTGTGTTGATTCTATTTCGCTTTTCTGTTGTTTAGTTCTCGGTAGTATGTGTTAGTGTTTTTTGTTTTTTGGGTGGAATTGTTTTTTTCGTGTTGTGATGTCTTGTTACTATGTTCCTCCGGTATTGTGTTTTGGTTATTGTTAATAGGTGGTGCCTCTACGGTTGTACTCCTTAAGCCGTATGTTCTGTCTGCCTTTATTGTTCCGTTACCGGTGTACCGTGTGTTTACCAAGTTACACGCTCCATGCCCTATATGCTCAATTCCAGTGCATATTTTATTATGTTATTTCTTTATTTTAATATGTTATGTTACTGTGTACATATTTCTTATGTATTTTACATATTTTTTATATATATATTTTTTTATATATTTTTTATATATTTTTTTATATATTTTTTATATATTTTTTTTATATATTTTATATATTTTTATATATATTTTTATATATTTTTTATTATTTTTATATATATTTTTTATATATTTTTTATATATATTTTATATGTTTTTATATATATTTTATATATTTTTTATATATATATTTTTATATATTTTCTATATATTTTTTTACATATATTTTTTTATATATATTTTTTATATATATTTTTTTATATATATTTTATATATATATACATTTTCCCATATATATATTTACACATACACATATATAGTTTTTTATATTTTTCCATATATATATATATATACACACACATATACACACATATATACATACACATATATACGCGCTTTATGTATATTTGGTGTACATTTCTACATGCGTACACATACACACATACATACATACGTCCATCTTATATATCTCACATATATGTTTTTTCTATAACCTTTGTACATTTCCAAATTTACCTACATATGCATACACACACATACATACGCATACCTACACACGCATATTTTTATATATATGCATATATATATCTTATTTCATATATGTATATTCCGTATATACTCTGCCGTGTGTGTTTTCCTACATATGTACCCCATTGGTGCATATATCTTTTCCCTTTTGGTTTGTTACCCGAATGTGTTGGTGTGTTCAGGTGTTTTGGTAATATTGAGTGTTACCTGGGTGCGGTTCCTTTTCCCTGAGTCCTCTCCCATTTTCTCGAATTACAATTTTGTTTTCACTTTTCGCTTAGTGGGTATTCCGGCCGTTTTGTATTGTTTCCCTTGACTTTTCGTTTTCTTAGCGCATTTCTGATGTTGCTATTCCGCCTTTATAGTTTACATTTTCCCTTTGTTAAATTCTATTTTATATTAATTTGATGTGTTTTATGTATATCGTTGTATATATATCTTTTGTATATATATTTTTTTGTGCATACATACACTCATGCCTACACGTGTGCCTCTTCACATTCGTGTTTTTTTACACATATCTGTGTTTTCCCTACGTACATATATACACATATACACATATATACACCCATATGCATATATACTCATATATATTCTTTTGTATATACTTATTCATATACATATTTTTGTGTAAATCCCTCCGTAGGTTATTTTCAGGTTCCTCATCGACGGTGCAATGGAGCAAATGACCCCAACCACACATCCTGGTCGCCCTTCCGGGCCAGCTTGTGGGGGTTTAGGTGTGGGTGGGTCCATGGTTGGAATATCCGATGATGTTCCAACGACTTCTCGTGCCGCTGCTGCGGCACGTTTAGTTTCCGAGGGTTCAGTGCAGGGTGGTGTTAGCAGGGTTCTTCCCTGTTCTGTTCCACGTCCTACTTTTGTTGGGGTTCTGGATTCACGGCTTGTTGTCCGTAGTTTTATTGAGTTGCCACGTCCGATTGTGGGTGGTTTTTTGAATATGACCGAGTTGTCCATTCCCGAGGCTGTGTCAACTCTGTTAAGTTTTGGGCCTCGATTTGTGCCAGCTCACGCGCCCACCATTACCGATCTGTGCCAGCACGTCCAGTATGTGATGGAGTGCGCGGAGGAGAATGCGCGTAGAAATTTTCAGCGGCAAGTGCCTCAGGGTGTCTTACGCTTATATTACTCAGATATTTTCGATGCTTTCTCAAAATTGGTAAAAACTCATTCGGGTTCGACTGCATCCCTGCGCGCACTGCATCACATGTATGCTCAGACTGAGCAGTTTCTGGCCAATCATCAATCAATAGTTCTTGTTCAGTCCGATAAGTCAAAGAGTACCGTTTTGATGTCCTGCGACCAGTATAATACAAAAATGGGAGATTGGGTGACTAGTTGTGTTAATCGCGGTGTCTATGGTTCAGGTGAGGGAGTTTTCAGTCCTCGATCAATCGAGAACAAATTTATCATTTTACGGCATCAGTTTGGGGTTATTTTTAATAGATACGCGAAGCCCACTAGCTCAATGTCTGTGTCGTCTGGTCGCGTCGATGGTGGCGCGGCTTCCTTATCTCGGGGTGAAGTTTGTGCCAGGAGGTATATTGTTCCCTCCAAATTGGCGGCTTCTTTGCAAAATTTCCCCAGTGGTCGTTCGGTACAGTTGCCATATCTGTATGGCTCTATTAAGACTCATAAACCTGAGATGCCGTGCAGGCCAATTGTGTGTACCCGTAATTGGTACACATATTGTGTGCAAAAGGTCGTGAGTGTGGTGCTGCGCGATGTATTTGGGGCGCATTTTGTGGAGGCCAATGTAGACAGTGTTGACAGAGCTGTGGGGGAGTTGAGGGGCATGTTAGTCTGTCCGGGGTACTGTTTTGTTAAATTTGACATTGTGGATATGTACACTAACATGGATCGCGACCAGATAATGGCTTGTTTGGGTAAGTTGTTCGATACAGAATTTTTTAGGGCTAATTGTCTGTTAGATGGGAAATTGCTCTTGCGGATGATTTCGTTCTGCTTCTATGATGCAAATTTTTTCCGTTATGGCGGGGTTGTATATCGTCAGTTGCGTGGCTTGCCTCAAGGTGCCTGTGATTCAGGTTTACTGGCCACGATTATGCTGGATTTCAA
Source organism: Physocephala rufipes (assembly GCA_963966595.1). Taxonomy (NCBI): domain Eukaryota; kingdom Metazoa; phylum Arthropoda; class Insecta; order Diptera; family Conopidae; genus Physocephala; species Physocephala rufipes. The sequence goes on along the minus strand of OZ016501.1, from coordinate 6,893 downwards.
TTTGCAGCTATACAGGGATTTCCTTTTCGATCGGTATCAAATAGTCTATTACTGGAAATATGTTGATGACTTCTTGGTCTATATGCCAGAAGAGTTCATAAATGATTTCAAGGGGGATTTCCAGACTTATACAGGCTTAGCCCTGACAGTAGAGAAAGAGATGTATAGTACCCCCGAGTTAAGTGTACCTGGCTTATCTTCATGCGAGCCTTGTATATCTTTCCTCGATGTTCAGTTGGTCCGTGGTACAACTACATTGTTTTTTAAGACATATGTGAAGCCGATGTCATCCCTTCGGATGATTCACTATTTGTCAAGGGATAAATATAGTTGGAAGAAATCAACCGCCATGTCCTTTATACGTCGCGTATTAGTGCGCACATCTAATAGGTTCCTGTTTATGGATCTATTAATGGTAGAAGAACAGTTGTCCGCCAATGCGTATCCTAATGTGTTTGTGTCCGAGGTTTTTACCTTAATGTTGGTGGGTGAGATGGACCGCTTGCGGTTCGAGTTGGTCCGCAGTCAATCTGATACTATCTGTGTTAGTCGGGATGATCCGTCCGAGAGAAGGTTAGTGTTGGCGAAGTTTTTGGAGCGCTTTTCGTTTACCGGTGTTTCCAGGCTACGTCAACCCAAGAGACAAGGGAGGTTCTTGCCCAAAGGGGCCAGTGGTGGTGTTGGTCAGTGTGTTTGTACAAAGCCGTCAAAAATGTCAACAGTGGTGTCAGGTACTGGGGTTCCACCAGTCACGTGTCCTGTGCATCTTCCGCATGGTCCTCACAGTTGTATGTTGGGTGGGTCCTCGATTGGTGGAAAGGTGTCTATGTCGTCCCAGTTATGTCCGAAGTCTATGAAATATTGTTGTGAGGATCTAGTTGGTCTAGTGCAGCTATTGTGTGGTGGGTTGAAGCTGGGGGTTCCTATATTTAGCAAGGCTGACTCCCTGTTTTTACGTTTAAAAATGTCGCTTGCTGGTCGTGGTTTGTCGGGTCTTACCACGAATTTGCCTTTTTCCCCCCCGGTGCATGTGTTGGCGACCAATTGCCGTGCCTGTGGCAAAGTTTTCCTCATAACAGGTGAGGGTAGCCCCTCTCTTTTAGTGACAGGGGTGTTTAGTGATAGTCAGTCCATAGTTTCCCGTCATGTAGAGGCTTATCCCGGCCATGTAGTGAGTAGGAGCTTTGTAGAGCTGTCCCGGATGGGTGAACTTACGGCAGGTGCGCGTCTGTTCTTATACAAGGCGTTGTATCGTGAGTTGGGCGTGGAGTGCGATGCGGGTGAGGTGGTGGAGGCGATACCCCCATACCTCTCCTTGATTACCAAGGAGAGCGTGAGACGCGTGAGATCTGGCGGTTTGGTGAATCTACGGAGTAAGTATTTAGCTTAATTTATGGTAGGTTAGTGTTAGTTTTGGCGATTTTCCATGGAAGATTCCTTTCGTGATTGTTTTTGTGTTTATCCTGCTGTTGACCAGTGTCAAAATTGTTAAAGAGTTTACAGTATTGTTTGTTGTTATTCATTATTTACTATTTTTATTTTCAGTGGTTGGCTTACCCTATTTGCCGGTGGACCCTACTCGTGGTGGAGATGGCGAGATGCCATAAGGCCTTAATTTACCATTATTTCTATTTTTCCTCATTACTTCTTTGTTTTATTTTTCCTTTTTTCTTTTCTTTTTTCTTTTTTTCTTTTTTTCTTTTTCTTTTTTCCCTATCTTTTTTCTTTTTACTTATATTTTTCCTTTAATATATCTTTCTTTCCAATTCTTACGACTTCCCTTCCCATTTTTCCTCTTTTCTTTTTTCTTCTTTTTTCTTTTTCCTTCTTTTCCCATTATTTCCTTATTACCTTTTTCCTTTTCCTTTTATGTGCCTACCTTTCCTTCTTCCTTCCCTTTCCCTTCTCCTTTCTTTATCTAATTCCTTTATATTTCCCTTCTTTTCCTCTTTTTCCTCTTGTTTACTTACTACTCCTTGTTCTTTTTTACCTTACTTATTTTTCCTTTTTAGTCTTATTTTTGTTACTATTTTCAACTTTTCTCCTTTCCTTACTGTTCCCCTTATTATCCCTTTTTTCTTTCATTTCCCTTTTATTTTCTTTTTCCTTTCTTTACTTACTTTTCTTTCTTTTTCCCACTTTCTTTCTTACTTTCTTATTTTCCTTTATTTACTTTACATTTGCTTTCTATTATTATAATTATTTCCTTTTTTCCGTGCTTTCGTCTTATGTATTTTACAATTATTATTAATCCTTTGTATTTGTAATATTACTAATTTTTCTACTTATTCGTTATTCTACGTGTCATTTCTTTTTAGTGTACATGAGTGTAGTGTGTTATCACCTTCACCTGTTTTCACCATTGTGAATAGGTAATTGTGACCATTATTTATCATTGTGGAAAGGTAATTGTGAAAATTTCCCTGTCTATTTGTTGTGACAGATGAGGTTGCTCTAGACTCCAGAGTGGCGAGGAGGCAGCAGGGTTAAAACGAGCACAGCCACCTCCCCGGATCGTGGTCCACCCAACCAACACCATGGCTGCCGCCCCATCAGTGTCCCGCTCTCATCACTGATAGCCTGCCGATGCATCTTCTCCACTTGTCCAGCCTCATATGGACTTCCTACTGCACTCAGCCAGCCGGATCATCAACACCCGTGGACCGTCGTGGCCATCCTTCATCTTTTTGCGGCTGGGATAGTATTCCTGGGATAGGGTATGTTTTCCTGTTTGTTTTTTAATGTTGGTGTTATTGCTTTTCCTGTTTTTCCAGGTTTTTCTTATGGTGGCACTGGTCGACACCGCGGGAGCATGTCGGAAGTGGGTCCGTCAACGAGCGGAGACATAGGTCCCCTGGACAGGGTGTGCGGCGGGTGACCAGCAAGTGGCACTTGGATTTCTTATCTTATTTTCTTTTGTTTTATTTTATTTATTAATTATCATTTTTTTATATATATATAGATCTGTTTTTGTCTTGATCGGCGGGTGATGCAGCGGAAGATGGCGTTGCGGGCGGCAGGTCCATGGGCAAAGGCGCTAACCATCCCGATCCGGCGCGTGGTGGGCCGGTGTGCGGGCAGAGGCGGGAGACAGTCTACGAGAGGCCCGTTGGCAAGCTACAGCAGCGACGGACGATCACCGTTCGCCGGTGCTGGTATCGCGGTGCACGCGCCATCCCCCCGTTCCTCATCTGATGGTCCTGCGGCCTCATGTGGTTCTCCTGTTAGTCTTCCATCGCAGCAGCATTATTCAGCATTTTATGTTTGAACATTTCAAGATTTACGAATACACACTTATTTGTCCACGCGCATCTATTTAACATGTCTATCTCTACATTTATGCATTCATACAGCCATGTAGTAACACATGTATATTTAGAGTATTCTAGTTTCCAATCATACTTAGGATACCAATTTTATGCTTATATTCTTGTTCATAATCATATTTAAAATTCCTGTTCCATGTCAATATTTACATTTATCTTTATACATTCCATGCATCCATATATTATACCTATATATATGTTCATATTCACATTTGTAATTTTTATGTTAATTCACATCTACACATCTGTATCTGCATTTACAAACGTTACTGTAATAAATTTGTATTGATCTCTCTGTGTTGCGACTAATGTATATAATTGTATATAATTGAAAATGAGCCAATCCACCGCATGTGGAAAATACAATTGTTTAAAGTAATCCTACTTTTTGGTGGATGTGTATTGTTATTTATTAGAGTATGTGATGTTAGGTTAGTTGTCTCTCGCCCCAAGCATTGTAATGTTGGTTTTTGTTTTTCTTTGTTTTAGAACAGGGCGTGTACATTGGTGTGTTGCAATATCGTGTGGGAGTTTTGTGTGTGGAGTCGGAGGTCATTAGGGCTTTCTTTTGGTGGGTTTCGGGGTCGGTCTGGGTTCTTTTTGAGATGGAGCTGGTTTGGACTTAGACCTTATCTGTTTTTTAGCTCCGGTGCATAAGTGAAATTAGGTTTACCCATATCAATCACATATGCAAACATCGCACAGTTAGTGGGCATGTAAATACCTTTTCGCATGTAAATATAATTGGTGATTTTTTTCCCTCTTTTGGTGGATGTGGATCGTTTCTTCATATGAATATATGATGCTATGTATGTTGGCTCCTGTTCTGAGCTTTGTGATGTTGGTTTATTCGTTCCACCTATGATTGCAGGGGGTGTATGTTGGTATATTGTAAAAGGTGTGTAGGGTCCGCCTTTTACGTGGCAATAAATACATTTGCGCATGTAAATACGATTGGTGATTATTTTCCCTCTTATGGTGGATGTGGGTTGTTGCTTGATGTGAATATGTGATGCTATGTATGTTGACTCCTGCTCCGGGCTTTGTGATGTTGGCTTATACATTTCCCTTTTGATTGGAGGGGGTGTCTGCTGGTGTGCTGTGAAAGGTGTGTGGGGTCCATTTTTTTAGGTGGGCATGTGAATGCATTTTTGCATGTGAATACAATTGGTGATTTTTTTCTCTCTTTTAGTGGATGTGGATTGTTACTTTATACGAATATATGACGCTATGTATGTTGACTTCTGTTCTGAGCTTTAGAGATGTTGGTTGTTAAGCTCCATCTATGATTGAAGGGGGTGTTTGTTGGTGTATTGTAAAAGGTGTGTGGGGTCCATTTTTTTAGGTGGTTGGGTTTTGTTGGGTTCTGGGTCAGACTGGGTCCAGAAGGTGGGAGTGGTTTGGGCTTTTGGTCTATATATTATCATCATTATTATTGTTGTTGTTGCTCCTCTTTGTTGTTGTTATTAGTTTTGTTTTTATTTTTATATTTATATTATTTTGTATTTTATATTTTTGTTTGTTTGGAGTTGCTGTTGATATAATTACCCGCGACAACAGTTCTCATTCATTAAGTGAAAATACAGATGGCCAGTCATCATTTGATCAGCCACCCAATTACCTCGCGTTAATCATATACGATTCAGTCGATCAATCCGTCAGTCAATTCACGGTCTAGAAGACCAGCCAGCAAGCGCACAAATGTGCCTGTAATAGCATATCAGATCCACGCACACATAAGCTTATGGATACATAGTTTATATAAGATACATTAATATGGTTTATATATACTAGTGACAATAGTATAATAATATGGATATATAATGGATAATAAGGCATTATAAGGATATCTGTTGGAATGATGATGTTAACATATCATCATTACCGTATAAAATAAAATAAAATAAATGATTACTCATACGCACATGTTCTGCCTAATTTTTTCATAGTGTGGTCCTAGGTGAGGGGTTGAATGGTGTCTTTTGTTTCTAACTACTGTTTTTTTGGTTAATTTATTTTTACATTTATATGTAACCTCATGAACGTCCCAGATAGCGCAATTCGATAAAAGGGTAGCAGAGCAAAAGCGTTCAGTATTTGGAGTACATTAAATAGTAAGCAGGATCACCTCGTTACTCCGTAAATGGGTAGGACATGGCAGCCACCCCTTAAACCATAGTGAATTGAGTAATTCAACTAGGGCAATACTTGTACCCCATGGCCGAACCACACTGTTCAGAGCAAAGTGATATATGGCTGTAGTGTTTTTTATTACAGAGTATGCTGATCTGCGGAATGGTAGCCTAGAATTAACAGCTATTGTTGGCTGCAGCAATCCCCCTGTCCATGGGAGAATGCGGCCCGGCATATGCTATCATAATATCTAACAATCGATGCAATGCCGAGGTCATCGGGCTCATTCCCGACTCCGGATATCAGACGTCATATCACGCGAGAGATTCCAATGGACTTTGGTCTCGCCTGATACGATTACTCAAAAGGTACACTTCGACCTTAAGGTCCTAGTTTTATTTAAGGTTCTATTAGATGATACCTAGTTGTGCAGTGATTGAACGTATATTATATATGTTCAATATGCAAAAGATGTTTTATGTTTAATTCACTATGCTTTATGTGTATATATTTACGTTAATACACATTGCTGGAGAAATGTTTTTACTGCGGATTTTTTTAAGAGGGGCATTGTGATTGTGTTAGATTGTTGGTGTGTGTGGATGTAGGAGGGAGATATAGGTTCTGAGGTCAGTCCGATGCCAACCCATAACCCACGGAGATTTGCCAGTCATAAATGATTCGCATAGTCAACGGGTACATCATAGCAGTAGCAGGTCGGTGAACTCCAATCAATATAGATGTACAAGACACTCGATTACACAGTATGTGCACATTGTCATGGGCTAGCATATGGACTGGCCGGGCCTCGTATGGGATTATCGTTTATAATGTATTGTGTGTGTTGAAGGGGAGTGTTAAATGATTATTTTAGTGTGTTAGTGTATGTGGGTGAAGAGGGGTAGATAATATCAAATCAGCCATGCGTCACCCCATTAACTTACTGATTTTGTGAAACGTAATGGTTAACATAATCATTGGGTATATCACACCAGTATGTCGGTGAGCTCCAATCAAATATAGATGTACAAGACAGTCGATCACACGGTATGTGCCCATGTCATGGGCCGATACCTGGACCGATTGATTTTCTACCTTGGTTGTGTGTTTTATTGGGGTAGTATTGCCTGTTTTTAGGTATATTGGTGTGTATGGGTGGCGGGGATTGTGATTATGTTAGAATGTTGGTGTGCATAGATGCGGGAGGGAGATGTAGGTTATGAGGTCAGTCCGATGCCAACCCATAACCCACGGAGATTTGCCAGTCGTATAATGATTAGCATAGTCAACGGGTACATCATAGCAGTAGTAGGTCGGTGAACTCCAATCAGCAGATGTACAAGACACTCGATTACACCGTATGTGCACATTGTCACGGGCTAGCATATGGACTGGCCAGACCCTATATGGTATTGTTGTTATATAATGAGTTGT